>JBBDGP010003103.1:497500-959728 GCA_037952835.1 Lithobates septentrionalis | reverse complement strand
TCTCTCTCCCTCTCTCTCCTCTCTCTCCTCTCTCTCTCTCTCTCTCATGATGGAGATTCTAATGACCGAGTACAATATCCCCCAGAAGAATATCAAATAATAAGTGTTCAGAGAGTTCCCCCAAACCCAACATGTTCTGCTTTCCTTTAATTCCCTTCCATACCGGGCACTCTCACCCCCTTCCTGCCCAGGCCAATTTTTAGCTCTCAGCGCTCTCACACTTTGAATGACAATTACGCGGTCATACAACACTGTACACAGAGGACATTTTTATCATTTTTTTCACACAAATAGAGATTTCTTTTGGTGGTATTTAATCACTGCTGGGCTTTTTTTTTTTTGCCAAAGAAAAAAAAAAGACCAAATTAAAACTTTTTTTATAGTTTGCTATAAAATTTTTGCAAACAGGGAATTTTTCTCCTTCACTGATGGGCACTAATGCGACTGCACTGATGGGTGGCACTGATGCTTAGACATTTTCCGGTGCAAATGCGCATGCACGTACGCCCATGAACGGCTGTGAACATGGATGCGCACACAAAGTGTGACAGATCCTGCCACCCAGTGCCCTTTCTAAAGTCAGCAGTCTGAAATACAAGTTGCTGGATGATCTTCAGCTTCCCGTGTGTTCCTGTGCTCTGCTTCTGCTATGATTGGATTCCCTGTTACCCACCCAGCTCCCCTTTGACCCGTCTTATCTCTGTTCCTGATCCTCGGCATCGATGTATGACCTCGGCTTACCCCCTGACTCTGCTTCTGCCTGACTTCAAGTGTACAACCCCGGCTTGTTCCTGATTCAGCTCTCTACTCCTGACTGATATTCCATGTATGACTTCTGGCTTGACTCCTGACCCTGCTTTCCGCTCTCCCTACTAACAAGCACCGCCTGGTACGTCTGAGGTACTCCTGCCCTGCAGTTCATCCCGCTGTCATCCGGTGTACATCACTTCTGCACTTCAGCCTATTGCAGCTGGCAACCCCTGCTTCTTTGGGCCTAGCATTCCCCGTCATCACCTTCAGTGTTGCTCTGCACTCAACCGTAAGGGAAGCCCTCTCAGCATTCCAGCCTCCAACCAGGTACGTGACGGGCACAAAGCTTCCATAAATGCCACATAATAATAAAAAGGGCTAGAAAGCCTAAGACACCATCTTATATGAGGGCAAATGTAAATTAGTCTCCTTTGAAACAAGTTCTCCTCACCCTGTAGGTAGTCAGCCACATGAGGTATAATAACATTTTGTAACATTTTAGTGAAGCTATTGAAATCAAAGTCATATTTTAGGCCCTAGTGCAGTGGTCTCCAAACTGTGGCCCGAGGGCCGGATGCAGCCCTTTGCTTGCTTTTATCCGGCCCTTGGGGCACTATTGATCTTTTATTAAAAGAATCAAGCAACCAATTTTATACAAAAGTAAAAAACAAAACCATAGTACAAAACTTCAACAGAAATCCAAGGAATACACATCCATGTTCAGAATATATACAATATATACATAATCCACTACCAAAATTATTTACATAAAGCAGCAGAGAGGGCCTAAGAGGCACAACCCATCACCTATGTACGCAGCCATTTATCAAAAATTAATCCAAAAAAAAAAAAAATAATCTAGGGTGATAAGAGACAGACAGCCACACCCGGGAAAGAGACTCCTGGCAGTCAGGGAGGCTTGAAACCCCTCCACGCCTTCAACCAAGCCCCCTGACTCCGCTTGTCTCTCTCAAGTACCCGAATCTTCTCCACCTCATGCAAAATGTCATACACCACCACCTGAACAGGAAGGATTTTACGCCGAATGCAGACCTGACACCGTGCGTTCCAAGTGAAATAACGGACTACTAGGCTAACTAGAAAAAGTGTATCTAAACAAAAAACCCCACCAGTATTGAATGCTCCGTACACCCCACTCAGCATAACCCAGCCTGGAGAGGAAAGGGACACCGAGGGCCCGTCCCACCTGTTTGTACACCTCTATGTTAAAAGGGCAATGAAGCAGAAAATGGTCCATAGTCTCCTCCTCACCTGCACACTCCTCCCGAGGACAGCTACGATCCACCCCACTGCGGAATTTCAAATTGCCCCTAACATAGAGTCTCCCATGGAAGCACAACCAGGCCAGATCCCTGAATTTAGGGGGTACTCTGTCCAAATTAATAAGTCTTAACCCTGCCCTCAAAACTGGGCCTGGGCAATCCCTTAAGGCCAGTGGGTCATGAAAGACTTCGCTCAAGACTCGACTCATAAGGACTTTCCTCGGAACCGATCTGAGATCTTCAGCCGACAATCGCCACTGCCGTAGTAACTTCAGGCACGGAGCGACATAGGCTGGTAGCTGACCACGATGACCCCTGAGATTCTTCACTTGGCCACCTTCTTCCCAAAGTCGTAGAAAAGGCCTAAACCAAGATCTAAATATGCCTGCCCATCCAGGAGGTTCCACTGCAAGCATATTACCAATATTAAACTTGAGAAAAAGCAGTGAAAAGAAAAGAACTGGGTTGACCATACCTAAGCCACCCTCCCTCCTGGATAGATAGGTGACATTCCTCTTGATGGGGTTCAGTCTGTTCCCCCACAACATCTGGAAGAACACACTACTGACCCTAGCATAGAGAGACACTGGCAAGATGCAGACAAAGCTGACATACAAGAAGATCGGAATCAGGTAAGTCTTAATCAGATCAACCCTTTCCCTCATAGATAACTTCCATCTCTTCCAGCTGACCACCTTAGTATTGGCAATTTCCAGTCTGCCTTCCCAGTTTTTGAGGCCATAATCGCCAGGTCCAAATTCAATGCCTAAAATCTTAATTCTTTCCTGGGGCACTGGAAAGGTGTCCGGGAGATCAAACCCCTCACCTTCCTTTCCCATCCAGAAAACTTCACTCTTTTCCTGATTGATCTTGGAGCCTGATGCTTCAGAATACCGTGATGTCAGAGAGACCACCTCCTCTGCTTCATCCGCCCCCAGTGACAATCACCGACACATCGTCCGCATAGGCAACAACCCTCAAAGGCGGCTCACCCGGAAGCCCCACTGGCACCCCACACAACATGCCGCTCTCTAGCCTCCTGATGAAGGGGTCGATTGCAAACACATAGAGCAGGGGACTCAGGGGACAACCCTGGCGCACCCCGGAGCCAACCTCAAAGGACTGCCCAACCCAACCATTAACAAGAGGAAAGCTCTCTGCCCCCTCATACAAGACTTTTAACCAATCGACAAAACCACCCGGCAGACCGTACTTACTAAGGAGCAACCACAGGTACTCATGGTTAACACGATCAAAAGCCTTTGCCTGATCCAATGTCAGCAAATACTTTCCCCAGCCTGCAGCCCTGCACCGCTCCAAGGCCTCCCGGACAGCTAAAACTGCTGTGAAGGTGCACCTACCCTGGACCGAACAGTGCTGATGGCGAGAAAGCAAAGACTCTGCTACTGACGATAGGCGCCAGAAAATGATCTTTGCCAGTATCTTTCTATCGACATTAAGAAGGCTGATGGGGCGCCAATTCTCAACCATCGAAGGATCTTTACCCTTTGAAAGAAGAATCACAGCTGAGTGCCTCATGGAAGAGGGAAGTACCCCCTCAGCAAGGCAACTGTTAAAAACCTCTACCAAATGTGGGGCCAGAATAGACTTAAAAGCTTTGTAAAACTCAGCCGTCAAGCCATCCGGTCCAGGTGACTTTTTGATGGCAAGCTGTTCAATTGCCCTTATCACCTCTTCAACTGTGATCTCCTCTGTCAAATTCATCAATGGGACATCTTCATCATTTAGACCTGGAGTAGAGTCCAAAAAGCTTTCCATCTTGTCACGGTCAAGCTCTTTCCTTCCAAGAAGGTCAGCATAAAAGGACCTCACGACCTCCAGAATCCCTGACCTGGACTTTGTCAAGGAACCTGTACTGTCCTTAAGGCCAATGACCGTTTTAACAGCTACACCTTGTTTGCAGTTCTGGTAAGGGTCAGGCGAGTGGTACTTCCCATAGTCCCTCTCCAGAACCAAAGAGGCATGCCGGTCATATTGACACTTCCTGAGAAGGAGTTTCACTTCGGAGATTGCCCCAGGATCTCCTCCTCTCGAGACAAGAATATCCAGCTTCCTCCGTAAACGTTGGTAGGTCATGTATTTATTAAACTGCTTTCTATTGGCTAGGCCCCTGAAGAATCCAGCAATCCTCTTTTTGGTCAGCTCCCACCACTCAGCCTTGCTGCTACAAAAGTCCAGGATGGTCACCTGTGCCTGAAAGAATTCCTCAAAGGATTGTCTAACATGTTCTTCCTTGAGTAGAGTCGAATTCAATCTCCAGATGCCCTTACCCCTCTGAGGGGCGTCTGAAGCATTCAGGACCACAGATAGCATACAGTGATCAGAGAACTCTACTGCCTGCACCACTGGGGGTGAGAAAGCAGAGGTCTCCTTCAAAAAAAACCTATCTATTCTACTCTGACTATTACCTCGATGAAAGGTGAACCCAGTGTCATCCGGGAGGTGCTTAATGTGCACATCCACAAGACCAGCATCCCTAACCATACTATTTAAAAAAACGCTATCATATCCCAGCCTGTCCTTGAAGTCCTTCCTGTCCTTGGGCCTAGTTACTGTATTAAAGTCACCTCCAAAGACCACTTGCCGGGATGTAAAAAGAAATGGCTTGATCCTTGTAAAAAGACATTTCCTGTCCCACTTTGTGTGCGGCCCATAAACATTAATTAGGCGCAGGTCCTGCCCTCCCACAAGGACGTCTAAGACCATACATCTCCCAATCTCCACCTCAATAACCCGCCGGACAGTTACCATGCCGGTTTTAAACAACACCGCCACACCGCCGTAAGGCTCGGCCGCAAGAGACCAGTAAGATGGACCATACCTCCACTCTCTCTTGGCCATATGAATATCTGCCAAGGAGGTGAGCCTAGTCTCTTGCAAAAATAAAATTTCAGCATCTAATTGGCTGAACAAAAAGAAGGCCATAGAACGAGCTCTTACTGACTTAATGCTGGCGACATTTATTGTCACCACTTTTAACGGAGGGGGAACCGCCATTTGGGTTATTGGGTGGTTTGCTTCTTAGCTCCCCTCTGCTGCTCATCACCAGAAGCCTCTCTCTTTCTTGAGGCCGCCTCAAACTCCATTTCGGAATCAGAACTTCGCTCCGAAGAAGCTCCAGATGAAGAGATATCCCAATTAGAGGACCTATAACGGTTGGAGACAGGCACTGGAGCCTGTTCCGTCCTCACCACCTGCTTCTTCCGCTTCCCAACCTTCCTTCTCTCCTCCAGGTACTGCAGGTCAGCTTCAGAGATGCCCTCATCTCTTGCTTTTTTCTGTGAAGTCTTTACAGAAGACTTCTTTACAGAGGAAGAAGCAACCTTTTTAGTACCCACTACCACTGCTGGTGGGGGGGGTGCTCCCTTTGAATCAGACTTAGGAGGGGTAGACTCCTGGGGGGGAACTGACTCGGGGGGCACAGACTTGGAAGGTTCTGACACAAGAGGAGGGGATACAGTAGGCTGGGGGGAGACAGATACAGATACAGAAGGAATACTTACAGACACATGAGGGGTGGCCACAGGAACTGGAGAGGGATCCTGAGCAGGACCAGGGGAGTCGGTCACCGCAGAGGAGGATGGTACACCAGGGGCCTCACCCTCCATCCTGTCCAGCCTTGACATGTCATCAATTACCTCCTTCTCCATATTGTGCCAGGCTTCAGGACATCTGCTGTAGGGGTGGCCAAGGCGCAGGCACAGGTTGCACCTGATCATTTCGGTGCAGTCCTTGGCCATATGACCCTGACCCCGACACACTGAACATATCAAGGCTGAACAGGAGGAACTCAAATGCCCCTTTTCTCCACAGCGGTGACACAGCTTCGGCTGACCAGGGTAAAAAACAGTCATCCTATCCCTCCCTATAAAAGCTGAGGAGGGCAGGTGACGGACAACATTCCCATCCCTGGCCAACCTGACTGTTACTGACCAACCCCCAGTCCAGATGTTACGCTCATCAAGGATTTTATTGGGCTTGGTCAAAACCTCCCCATAGTTCCTTAACCAAACCTCTAGATCCCGGGCAGGGACACTCTCATTAGTGAGGATAATTGTGATTTTTTTTACTGTAGACCTCTGAGAAACTGCAACTGGGGCCAGACCTTCCCATTCAGGTCTTGACCTGCACCGAGCCTCATATCTCTCCCAGAACAGGTCAAGACCCTCTGGCCTGGTGAAGCTAACTGTATAATCCCGTGTCCCAGCTACATGTATAAAGGCATACAGATCATTTGCCCCAAAACCCATCTCCAAAATCAAATCCACCACTGCACGCCGTGCTGGAGGGATCGCACCACCTTCCCATTTCAGAATAACAACATTACGTCTGGGACCCCCAGCAGAAGCCAGAGACCCAAGACCAGATCCTGGGGTGCTCAAAGTGGTAGCCTGTAGGGGAAAACCCCGCTTGGGGGTAGAGCTACCAGGAGCAGAGCGTACCACCTGAGCAAAGGTAAGTTTATCAGGGCCAAGGCCCCACACTGAAGTCATAGCAGTCTGTACATTACTATTATTATTCACTGCTTGAACGGAGTTGGTAGGACTGTCCACACTTGAACTGGGACCATTGTTCATCACACTGGTACTGGGATGATTTTTATCAGTCACACAAAACTTCACATTCCCATCAGGAATAATCACAGTTTCTGCTGCAATATCAGCTGTCTCCTGAAGCTGTGCTGTAGAGTCCTCAGCAGCTGTGGGGCAAACAGCTTCAGCCAAAGGGGGGTTAATAGGCTCTGCTGAATCTTGTAGTTCATCTGCAGGAATGTCATTTTTTAAAGGCAAACTTTGCTGTACTGCAGCATCAGCAGGCACAGCATTACTACAGATAGGACTAGCAGCCTGACTCTCACTGGGCACATTGCCTGTATCAGTCACAGTGTTGAATGGCACAAAAATTGTTTTATCCACAATATGGGACTTGACAGGCTTTACCTTGTCAGGCACATTGTCTGTAATGTCCTCATCATTAAATGCCAGCTGATCCCCCCGCATAGGAGACTCCATTACCTGGATGGCCCTGAGCATGCCTCCTGAGTCCTGGGAAGGCATGGGGCTGCTTACCTCTCCCTGAGGGGGCAGGGGGTCAGAACTGGGGGTCTCCTCCTCCACCTCCATCTTTGTCATCCTCGCAAATCTTTTCTCATTACAAAACTTTTCTTTAAATGGCCCATCTCTTCCTTCCATCATGGCCACAATGGTCTCCTGGTGTTCCACCCGAACCTTGGCCAGTTGGATCTCCGGATCCATGGATCCACGTCTCTGGCTATGTAAGCCCTCACGTTGCCTTCTCAGGCGCTTCAGCTCCGCTCTGAGCTTGTACAGCTTGTCTCTTTCTCTATTCAGGACCTTAATCCCGGCCACCACTCGCTCCCGGATGGCCCCGGAACCTTCATCTTCACCAGGGGCAGAGAGATCACCAACCATGGGTTGTATAGGGGCAGGTATGTTACCTGATGGCCCAGGAGATGGCTGTGAGCTTCCAGCAGGAGAGGCCCTGCTGGCCTCCATGGCTTCCCCAGAAAGGAGCCAGGAGAGCTGGGATAGATTTCCTCACCAGTCCCCTCTCACACGGATCTGCAGCAGCTCCAGAGAGACAGCCTCCTCCTGACACACCTGTGCTCCAATGATGGGTGGGGCACTATTCCATCCACTGACACTTAAACAGGGGCACAATTCCTCCCAATGAAACCAATGATGGTGCACAGTTGCTCCCAATGACACCAGCGATGGCGCACATTTCCTAACAGTGACACCAGCAATGGGGGCACGTTTCCTACCAATGGCACCAGCTATGGGGCACATTTCCTACCAATGGCACCAGCGATGGGGCACATTTCCTACCAATGGCACCAGCGATGGGGCACATTTCCTACCAATGGCACCAGCGATATGGCACATTTCCTACCAATGCCACCAGCGATATTGCACATTTCCTACCAATGGCACCAGCTATGGGGGACATTTCCTACCAATGGCACCAGCAATGGGGCACGTTTCCTACCAATGACACCAGTGATGGGGCACATTTCCTACCAATGACACCAGCAATGGGGCACATTTCCTACCAATGCCACCAGCGATGGGGCACATTTCCTACCAATGGCACCAGCGATAGGGCACATTTCCTACCAATGGCACCAGCGATATTGCACATTTCCTACCAATGATACCAGTGATGGGGCACATTTTCTACCAATGACACCAGCAATGGGGAACATTTCCTACCAATGCCACCAGCGATGGGGCACATTTCCTATCAATGGCACCAGTGATGGGGCACATTTCCTACCAATGCCACCAGTGATGGGTCACAATTCCTACCAATGACACCAGCGATATGGCACATTTCCTACCAATGGCACCAGCAATGGGGCACATTTCCTACCAATGACACCAGCAATGGGGCACATTTCCTACCAATGGCACCAGCGATAGGGCACATTTCCTACCAATGCCACCAGTGATGGGGTACATTACCTACCAATGACACCAATGATGGGGCACATTTCCTACCAATGACACCAGCAATGGGGCACATTTCCTACCAATGCCACCAGCGATGGGGCACATTTCCTACCAATGGCACCAGCGATAGGGCACATTTCCTACCAATGGCACCAGCAATGGGGCACATTTCCTACCAATGCCACCAGCAATGGGGCACATTTCCTACCAATGGCACCAGCGATAGGGCACATTTCCTACCAATGATACCAGTGATGGGGCACATTTTCTACCAATGACACCAGCAATGGGGCACATTTCCTACCAATGCCACCAGCGATGGGGCACATTTCCTATCAATGGCACCAGTGATGGGGCACATTTCCTACCAATGCCACCAGTGATGGGTCACAATTCCTACCAATGACACCAGTGATGGGGCACATTTACTACCAATGACACCAGTGATGGGGCACATTTCCTACCAATGATGGGGCACAATTCCTACCAATGACACCAACAATGGGACCCCGTGACACCAACAATGTGGCACAAATCCTACCAATGACACCAATGATGGGGCACAGTTCCTATCAATGACACCAATGATGGGGCACAATTCCTCCCACTGAAACCAAAGATGGAGCATTGTTTACTCCAACTGATGCCGGGACATTTTCTCCCGATGGCCCCCACTAAAGTCTGAAGGATAGTAAACTGACGCTTTGTTTAGAAAGTTTGGAGACCCCTGCTTTAGAGGGTAAGATGCAAGGTGATTTGAATGCATCACCATTTCATTTTTTAACTATGTCAAAAATGTTGGTCAGAACTTCCACCATATTGTCCTCAAACCTCTTTTTATCGTACTGATTTTCCAGGTCTGCCCCACCCCCAACAGCCACAAAAACCATGAGCGATGGGTCTTCTGCCTCTTCCATTATCTACATTGTAAGATCAATGAGTGAGATGAGATCCGATGTATTGGCTGCTGTGATGGATGGATCTACCAACACAGGTGCTGATATCTTGCCTCTCGAGTCCTCAGAGACACATATGGGAAGCTTGACCTTCATAGACACAGACCAGCGGAAGATCACTTGACATATGAAGGACATACACCTCCAGATCTCTACTCAACCTGTTAACCCCCGACCTCCAAACCACCCCGTTTTACCCCATAAATGCCATGACAAGTTTTTGGAGTAAATGGCCTTACGGACTTTTATTTAAACAATTAAAGTAACTTAAATAACATTTAAAATAACTTCAACTAAAACTTCTCTAAACTTTTTTGGTGGTCTTTGAAGGCAACGACACACAACTTGGTCACTGCGTCTTTTAAAACTCAGGCCTCCAGTCGCAAGCCACCGACTCGGAGACGGTACACGACATGCGCAGTGACCTACCATTTTAACCCCTTTCTGGTTAAACCCCTCGTTAACCGAAAGGTACCCGGGAACCCCATACCACAGATGGGTCCCAACCACCTTATATACCAGCCTTCTTCTCTTCCTCCAAAGACCCACCACTGCCGGGCTGTCCTGACAGCTCGACTGACATAATGACCAAACATAGGGAGGGCGGGTGGGACTCTCCACGCTCTCTGCTCTCACCTGACGTCACTTCCTGTCTCTTCCCAGCACTAACTACCCCCAGTCTCCTCCCTGCTCGTAACCACCCCCCTTTTCTTAAAGGAGCGCCTACCAAGCTTACCCCTGTCTGTCCTGCTGTCCTGCTTCCGTCATGCCATCCCTCCGCCCATGTATTTTATTCTTTTTGCTCCGGGGCTCCCTTTTTCTTCCAACATTCTGTGTTACCTGGACAGTAAATGTTTATGTAATTACCTGTCTTTTCAGGCACCACCATGGAATTAGCAGTCAGTGCCCCACCAGTTCTCTAATAGGGCGTACACACGGTCGGACTTTGTTCGCACATTCCGACAACAAAATACTAGGATTTTTTCCGACGGATGTTGGCTCAAACTTGTCTTGCATACACACAGTCACACAAAGTTGTCGGAAAATCCGATCGTTCTGAACGCGGTGACGTAAAACACGTACGTCGGGACTATAAACGGGGCAGTAGCCAATAGCTTTCATCTCTTTATTTATTCTGAGCATGCGTGGCACTTTGTCTGTCAGATTTGTGTACACACGATCGGAATTTCCGACAACGGATTTTGTTGTCGGAAAATTTTATCTCCTGCTCTCAAACTTTGTGTGTCGGAAAATCCGATGGAAAATGTCCAATGGAGCCCACACATGGTCGGAATTTCCGACAACACGCTCCGATCGGACATTTTCCATTGGAAAATCCGACCGTGTGTACGGGCCATAACAGTGATATGGGAACCCTGTCATGCATCAGTATGATGAGGGTGGCCTCTTGCATACTTCCTGTCCGAGCACCCCAGGGAGTTGAGACATGGTCGACAGGGGTGATGGAAAGCACCAAGTGCCAAGGTGCCAACTGTGTGGGCTGGACCTTGAGAGCGCTGGTATCAGGTGAGTTGGGACACAGCTGGTGGTACACTGTGGATAATATGCCGAGTCCAGTTGAAGGTAAAGTTGGGTCCAAAGCCTAGTAACAGCCAAAGGCACCGAGTCGTAGGCAGGATCAGAGACGGGCAAAGGTTGGCAAGGATTGGGCAGCAAAGTGTGAATTTATTTGGATAAAAGTAATGGGCAGTGGTCTCCGCCCGAGGTCAGGGCGGGCCCAAGACATTGTGCTGTCTGGGCCCAAGAATGAAATGCTGCCCCCCCCCTAAAAAAAAAATCACGCCCCCTATAAGGCCCCCACATTCATTATTTTATATCATGATGACTAAAATGAATTTATCAGAAAATCAGATGCCATAAAACTATCTCCTATTTTGTAGACGCGATAACTTTTATGCAAACCAATCAATATACGCTTATTGCGATATTTTTTTAACCAAAGATATGTAGCAGAATACATATCGGCCTAAACTGAGGAAGAGATTTTTTTAAAGCCAATATCTATAGGAGGGGTTTCCACCATCCCTGCTAAGTTACATTTTATACAGGATGTCTTCTTTTCAATGTGATGTGTATTATATAAGAAGTATTGTGGTAATCGGGGCTTTTTTTCTCAGACAATAGGTGCAGGAACTCCCCTTTTCCGAGTCACCCCTTTTCCCCGCCCCCTACCCACCTCCGAGCACCGTCCCTTTTACACAATACAGAGCCAAGTATCATTTTTGTGGTGCTAAGTAATTCGTATGGAATTTGGTAATGATATCAAGAAAAGCAGTAAAATAGTTCCCCTTCAGCCAACAACAATAGATCCAACAATGTACCACCCACAACAAAACCCCCCCCCTCCCCCAGCAATAATAGACTCCCGGCAGAATCAACAGATCTCCGCTCAGCCAGCATTAATAGACTCTCTGACAGCCATCAACAATAGACCCCTCCCCCAACAGTAGATCTCCTTTAGCAACAACTGACCCCCCAGCAACATAAGACCCACCCCTAGCAACAATAGGTCCCCCACCAGCAACAATAGACCTCCTCAGCAACAATAGACACCCCTGCAAAAATAGATACTCTCCAGCTACAATAGATCCCCCAGCAGTGAGCATCAATACCCTGCAGCACACCCCAGCACCCCTTGCCATGACCAGTGCAAATAAGATGCACACCTTTCTTCTCTTATATGGCTGCCACCATCTATCATACCCCAACTTTTAAGTCCCCGTTATCCTTAAATATATTGACGAAACAACACCTTGTTGGAGTAAAACTGGCCATAGCAGCCTTTTATTAACCAATATAAAACTATCTAAAATATATATAGAAATATATAGAAATCTGTAACATTTTTAAAACGTAACAATATCAACTGTCAGTTTCTCCTCCTGGTGGTCAATGACAGCACTTCCCAACGTAAATTCTGTTCCACCTCTACACTGCGGGCCTTCTATCATAAAAGGCCTACGGCCGTGATAACATTAGCCCAAAGACAACTCGTTACCCGCAATGTCACCATTACCATCTTCAGCTAATCAGTGTTAACTGTACACACCAATAGGGGCCCATAACCGTTGAGTCCCCCCACACTTCCATCTCCTGGGTTAGTTACCACCATCAAAAGACCACCACCACCGCCAACGCTAACAAGGGTGACCCCCCTTACCCTTGGGAGCTCCTCCACACACGCAGTGCCCTCTGAATCCCTTCCTCCAAACCCATGGACCAAAGGTCAATACCGACTTCCGACAGGTGCACTCCGTCCCTTCTCAAATATAGCCCCACATCCTTCTCCAACTCCCTGTGGCGAACTACCAAACCTCCATTTCGTATGACAAACTGGCCCACCCTTTTGTTCACTTTAATCCTGGTTTTGTTTAGCCGGTCCACCGACCTGGCCAACCTCCAATTAGTCCTGGCCACGATATCGGACCAAACAATCACCATCTCAGGGAAGGAAGTTCTCAGACGTAAGAAATCAATCTTAACGTCCTTTATGAGCTCCCGGCTGGGACGCCCACCCAGGTCGTTGCCTCCAACATGAAGCACCAACACATCGGGTGGTCTGTCCAGGCGTGCAAAATGCTGTACTTCAGGCAACACCCTAGCCCATTGCATCCCTGGCCTGCCTACCCAACGTACACAAGCATCCTCCCTGGGAATCCCCAACTGCCTCCCCTTAGGTCTCATGTCTGCCTGTTTTGCCCCCCAAAACACATAGGAGTGGCCCAATATCCATACGAGACCCCTCTTGATGCCACCTAAAAGAAAGGAGAAAACCACAGATAACCAAGGTCAAATAACACACACCATAATCAATCCCCCGTCCCAAAACAAACCCTCGACCTCCCCCCAAAAACATCAATGATCCGCACTTCTATTCCACCACCAAGTGTGGCCGCACATATGTACTAAATCTCCTAGACTCCCAACGGCCAATGCGCTTAACAGCCGCCTCGTCCAACCCACATCGAGCCGCCTCTGTGGCCGCTCCAATGCGGAAGGAGTGCGAAGCATACTGCATAGAATCCAAACCCCCCGCATTTCCGGAAAACTGCCACAAACTGAAATTTCGTTAAAGGAGACCCGTCATTGTGGATCAACAAAGTCCCCCCCCTCACCAGGCGGCATCCCAAAAATTCCCGCATGACGCTCACCGGGCATACCGACAAATCCGGCATCCGATATAGTTGCACCTTAACCCCTTTTCCAATCTGATCCGTTTTTGACCGTCTCAACCATACTTCCAAGCTAAATCCCGTGACCTTCACATCCTGTACCCCCAAGCCCCCCGGAACCTTCCTAGAAGGGCTAACCAGTTCACTTATCCGAAAGGCACCAAAAAAGGCCAGCGAAAAAGCTGCCCGGAATAGCAACGCCTCGTAAGCCGACGCGCATACTGTGCCCAAATGATCAGATAGAACTCGCAGGTTGTTAAAAGTCAATGGCCTCCTAGTATCCTTACGTTTCTGCGACTGCCGATAGCCCTTCATCGCTTGTCTCACCCAAAATTCTTTTGTAAAATCTGTCCCCCCTTGCAACTTGAACAAGAATGCCAAACCGGCGAGCTTGCGGTCCATCATCGAAACCGACACCCCTTGCTCCAGATTCCTAGAGACAAAGTAGACCACTAACAACCTCACGTCTTCACCTCCAGGGTCCACTCCCACTTGCTTGACAAGCTCAAACCATTCGGCCCACACTTTTTCATAAGCCCCCCAGGTGGATACACTCACCGAGCCCTTTATCCATCGAGCGAGGGTTCCAAAACGATCGACCACAGCCCTCGGGGACACCGAACCCCTTGTTGGTCTGCCGACGGAGCCAAGTCCCGGAATTTGTCCCACTGGAAACGAGACAAGGCGTCAGCCAACGTGTTATCCACCCCCAGAAGATGTACCGCATACAAAAAGATATTCATCTGTAAGCAGCGCAGCACCAAGTGCCGCAAAAGCCGAACTACCGGTGGCGATGAAGCCGAAATGCGGTTAATCACCTGCACTACCCCCAAGTTGTCGCAGTTCAATCGGATCTTCAAATCCCTGAACGACTCGCCCCAAACTTCAACTGCCAGCACCACCGGAAACAGCTCCAGCAGCACCAGGTTTTTGCAGAATCCCGCTTCCTGCCATTCCCTCGGCCAGGGTTCAGCACTCCAATGCCCCTGGTAAAACGCCCCGTAACCTGAAGACCCAGCTGCGTCCGTGAACAGTTGCAAATCGCAATTGCTCAGCGGCCCCGCCAACCACAGCGATTTACCATTGTACGTGGACAAAAAGGTGTCCCACACCCTCAGATCGGCCCGATGTTCCCGGGTCATCCGGATAAAATGATGAGGGGACCTGATACCTGCTGTGGATGCCGACAGCCGTCGGCAGAACACCCTGCCCATCGGAATTATGCGACATGCAAAATTAAGCTTGCCCAGCAATGACTGCAGGCCTCTAAGCTGAATCTTACGCAACGCCACAGTCGCCCTAATCTCCCTTCTCAAAGCCACCAACTTATCCTCCGGCAATCGACATTCCATTGCCTCGGAGTCAATGACTATACCCAAGAAGCTAAGCACTGTGGTCGGGCCCTCTGTTTTATCCCGTGCCAACGGGATACCAAAAATACCAGCCCTGTGTTGTAATGTGGCCAACAGCACAGCACACGTCTTAGATGCTGGGGGGCCAATGCATAGGAAATCATCCAGGTAATGAATTACCGAATTCAAACCTGAAACATCCCGAACCGCCCACTCAACAAATGAGCTAAAAGTTTCAAACAATGCACATGAAATCGAACAACCCATAGGCAAGCAGCGATCGACATAAAACCTACCCTGCCAGCAACACCCCAACAACCAACAGCTGTCTGGGTGTACCGGGAGGAGGCGAAAGGCCGATTCGATATCCGCTTTTGCCATAAGCGCTCCCTTCCCACAACGGCGCACCCAACCCACCGCTGCATCGAAGGATGTGTAAGAAACCGTGCATGCTTCAGGGTCGATCGCATCATTGACCGATCCGCCCTTGGGGAATGATAAATGATGTATAAGTCGAAACTTATTCGGTTCCTTCTTGGGGACAACCCCGAGCGGAGATACCACCAAATTCGGCATCGGCCGCTCTTGAAATGGCCCGGCCATGCGGCCCAATGCCACTTCCTTCCCCAATTTTTCTTCAACCACACTGGGGTGACTCAGTGCCGAGCGTAAATTCTTTGCCACCGGCGGGATAACCGTCAATGAACTAGGGATTCCAAAACCCTCCAGGAACCCTTCCCTCAGAAGCCGAGCGGCCGCCCGGTCCGGGTACCTACTTAGGAAAGGTAGCATCCTTTCCACCCTTACTGGTGTCTTCCCTTTTGTTACCCACTTCTCCTGGGCGACTTTTCCCTTTTTTAAAGCAGCGGGATCCTGGATGAGATCCTCCGCAACTTGAGCATTCGTGCTTAAAACGACAGGCGCCCCCAAATTTACACGTCCCGTCATTAAATTGCCAACAGACGCCCCACTTTTTTGCGGCCGGCTGTCCGGGTGAAGAAGAACCGCCGGCCCCCCCTGGAAAAAACTGACTCGGGGCCCGAGCTGAGGACATAAGCTTTATCCAGAGGCTAATGTCCTTATGGTCCCAGCGAAGTGAGGGACGCACCGCCCTCCGTTGCCGGAACTGCTCGTCATACCTGAGCCATGCTGTACCCCCGTAAACTCTGTATGCCTCCCTAATGGCATCCAAATAGCAAAAGAGCGCCGAACAATGTTCAGGGTTCTTTTCACCGATTACACTCGCCAGAATCGCGAATGCTTGCAGCCAATTAGAAAACGTGCGCGGAATCAACCGATACCGCCGTTTTTCTTCATCCTCCTTCTTACTGTCATCCGGCTTAACCCTATCCAGGTTAAACTTTTCCAAAGGGAGAAGGGAAAAAATTTCCACATACTCCCCTTTCACAATTTTTTCCCGCACTTCCGACTTCAAATGTGCCCCAAGCGGCCCTTCGAAGCAGACGTAAACCTCGCATTTTGCGGCATCCGCAATGCGAACCACGTCCGTCCTTTTTTCCCCCTCACCTGCAGCCACCACAGTCGTGGCCGGCGCGGACCCCACCGGGGGCACCAACCCCGAGGGGGCTGTCGCACCAGCATCAGCCGTAGGGGGCACCTCCCCCACCACCTGCAATGCTGCACTTGGAGGGACCCACACCGCAGTCTGCGGCGTCTGCCCATCCTTGCCCGACCCAAACTTCTGGAATAAATCTCGCAAACCCCCTAATAAAGCCTGCAACTGTCCGTCCGTGCCCCCAACAGAAAGTCCCGGGCCCGCTGGCAGTGCACTGGCTGCCAAAACCGCCCCAGATTGCGGCCCACCCGATATGGTACCAGTCCCCCCCACATCAGCCGCCCCCAACAACCCCTGTAAGGCATTTGTAAGTGTGTAAGAAGCAACAGAACGTGACTTACCGGGCCGACCAGGGGTTGTCCCCGCCGCCGCTGCTCCCGAATCCGATGGCGCCGGACGCTCCTGCACTTCATCCTCCTCAGACCTGCTCAGTTCTCCCTCGGACCGGTCACCGGGCTCTTGCAGGGGCTCCGAGTCATCCATCCTCGGGGAAGAGGGCCTGAATGCTGCCGTCTCCTGACCTCGCTGACCACGCCTCCTGACGCTGGCTCCTCCCACCGCTGGCGCTGTCCTCCTCACAGGCGTCCTGGAAACCTGACTGCTGGGCCGCCCACTCCTCCTGGAAGGGGTAACGCTCCGGACTTCCGAGCCGCCGGCCGGGGATGGGGAAAGCCCGGCGGCCGTTGACGTCATCCTCCCGCGCTGAGACCTCCCCCTGGCTGCGTCCACAACACAGGGAGCGTCCGTCCGTTCGCGCTGCCCACGTCGAGCGGGCGGGGGGGAAACGCTGGGTCCTGCCGACGCCCCCCCCACTGAGCTCCGCCGCTGCCGAGGATTCCGCCCGGGAACCACAACGGCCGAAACAGGGTGTCGTTTCGCCGGTGGTCCCGACGGGTCCCGCTCTGGGGGGCTCCTAACGTTGCGTGCAGCTCTGGGGGAGACTTCTGGGGAAAAACGCTCCGGAGGCCGAGACCTCCGGGCGCGTGGAAGATCCTGCCCCCTCACCTCCTCTCCAGCTTGAGGTCCGAGGAGTCTAGCCACTTGGCTGTGCAGCCATCCAGGGCCGTGGGTGGTCGCCGCCGCCCGCAGCTGGGCTAATAAACTGTCCGAATCCGCCATTGCTCTATTGCTCAGGGACAAACTTCTTCTTCACTGTAATTCTCCCCACAATGATGCCCGGGAGACCCCTCCTGACCCTTAAATAACCTAAACCCCTCCCATTAAAACATTAACTTTTACCCAATCCCCTAATAGTAAAGCTAAAACAACTTTTATTTTAACCCCTGCTGTACCCTTATCTCCCTGTCATGCCGGCCCTCTGCTAGTTTCATTCTATTCCACCTGCTCCAGGCCTCCCTTTACATACAGTCAGCCCAGGAGGTGCCAGAACAGCGTTTCCCCGCGTTCCCACTGAAAAAAAGTCCTGGTGGTAATATTGAAGCCTATTGAGATTTCCATACATTGGAGGATTCCACTATTATTGATAAGTTATTGATCAGTAAGTTAGCGCTGCACTTTTTTTTTTGTGGTGTGGGAACACATAACAGTGCTTAGCGGCAGGCCTTTTACTGACACCTTTTATTATACCTCTAGTAGTTTATTGTAAATAGTAGTGAGGTGATTACCTATTATACTAAAGATTGGCACGTGGCATTCATAAACATCAAGAGATTTCAGTTGTGCCCCACCAGGCCCCCCCCCCCCCATAGACAATGTGCCTGGCTGCTGAGTTCATCGCCCCATCCCTGCACTCAGTGCACTGATTGCCAGCACTGACAGGCAGAAATTATTGGCACTGATAGGCGGCACTGATTGGCACTAAAAGAAAGCACTTATTGGCACTGGTAGGTAGCACTGATTGGCAGCACTAATAGCACTGATAGGCTGCACAGATTGGCAGCACTGACAGGCAGCAATGATTGGCACTGATAGGTGGCACCGATTGTCACTAATATAAAGCACTGATTGACACTGATTGGCACTGATAGGCAGCACTGATGGGCCCTGATTGGCACTGATAGGTGGCACTGATTGGCAGCACTAATGGCACTGATAGGCAGCACTGATTGCACTAATAGGCAGCACTGATCAGGACTGATAGGCGGCACTTATTGGCACTAATAGAAAGCACTGATTGACACTGATAGGCAGCACTGATTGGCAGCATTTAGTGGCACTGATTGGCAGCACTGATGGGCACTAATTGGCAGCACTGATGGGCAGCAATAATAGTCAGCGCTAATGGGCGTTAATATGGGGAACTCATGGGCACTAATTGGCAGCACTGATGGGCACTGATAGGTGGCACTGATGGGCACTGATTTGAAGCACTGGCACAAAGTGGTGGCACTGATTGGAAACACTGATTGGCACTGATAGGTGGCATTGGTTGGCACTGATATTAGGTCTGCACTGATTGGCACTGACAGGTGGCCCTGATTGGAAGCACTGATTGGCACTGACAGGTGGCACTGATTGGAAACACTGATTAACACTGACTGACACTGATAGGTGGCACTGATTGGAAACACTGATTGGCACTGACAGGTGGCAGTGATTGCACTGACAGGGGCACTGATTGGCACTGGCAGATGGCATTGGTTGGCACTGGCAGGCGTCACTGATTGGCACTGACTGGCACTGATTGTCACTGGCAGGTGGCACTGATTGGCATTGGCAGATGGCACTGATTGGCATTGGCAGGTGGCACTGACTTGCACTGATTGGCACTGACAGGTGGCACTGATTGGCACTGGCAGGTGGCCCTGATTGGCACTGACAGGTGGCACTGATTGGAAGCACTGATTGGCACTGACAGGTGGCACTGATTGGAAACACTGATTAGCACTGACTGACACTGATAGGTGGCACTGATTGGAAACACTGATTGGCACTGACAGGTGGCAGTGATTGCACTGACAGGGGCACTGATTGGCACTGGCAGATGGCATTGGTTGGCACTGGCAGTCTGCACTGATTGGCACTGACTGGCACTAACAGGTGGCACTGATTGGCACTGGCAGGTGGCCCTGATTGGCACTGGCAGGTGGCAGTATTTTGCACTAGCAGGTGGCACTGATTGGCACTGACAGAGGAGAGGGAGTTTCACACTGAGCCGATATTGATGCTTGCCAGAGCTGCTGAGTTTGTGACACTTTCATGCAATGTAACTGAATGCAGAGAGAGACCAACTGTCAAGATTCAGCGGTGATGTCGAGGGGTGGGCGGGACCAAACAGCTATCAAACACCAGCAAATGATGGGGCTGCTTAAGAAAGGGGGCAAGGCCACATACTCGTAGCGGCCCACCCAGACTCCATCCCATTGGCTAGTGTTTGATAGCTGCTGGGTAGCGCCCACCCCCGACATCAACGCTCAATTTTGACAGTCGATCTCTCTCTGCATTCAGTTACATTACATGACAATGTCACACTCAGCAGATCTTACAAGTGTCAATATCGGCTCAATGTGAAACTGTCTCACAGGCAGCAGAGACTGCACACTCATTGGATGCAATCTTTTCACAGCAGTCCCACGGGCAAATCTCAGGAGACAGCCGGCACAGGTGACCATACCGGTACAACTTGTCACTGCCCGCCTAGCCCCTCCTAAAATGCCACCTGGGACCATGGGCCCACTGGCTGAGGATGATAGAAGAGATAGACCATTAACATAAGCAGATCTGGGTAATCCAAAAGCAGGTCAGGTGGAAGCCGGGTCAGTAATGGGATCAGAATGAGTGGCAGGGAACTAGGTGTATTCCTGGACTCTGACCTCTTCTTTTCAGCCCCAAATTCATTCACTGTCCAAATCTTTTAGACTTCACCTCCCATACATCTCTAATACACGCCCCCTTTTAACCAAATACACCAACCAGCCACTCATACACTTCCTTGTTATCTCTCATCTCGACTATTGCAACCCTCTCCCTCTCTGCCAATCCCTCCACTGGTCTCCACTCAGTGTCTTCCACCCCTCTCTGCCAATTTCTCCACTGGTCTCCACTCAGTGTCCTCCACCCCTCTCTGCCAATCCTTCCACTGGCCTCCGCTCCGTGTCCTCCACCCCTTTCTACCAATCCCTCCACTGGTCTCCACTCAGTGTCCTCCACCCCTCTCTGCCAATCCCTCCACTGGTCTCCACTCAGTGTCCTCCACTCCGCTCTGCCAATCCCTCCACTGGCCTCTGCTCAGTGTCCTCCAGCCCTCTCTGCCAATCCTTCCACTGGCCTCCACTCCGTGTCCTCCACCCCTCTCTACCAATCCCTCCACTGGTCTCCACTCAGTGTCCTCCACCCCTCTCTACCAATCCCTCCACTGGCCTCTGCTCAGTGTCCTCCACCCCTCTCTACCAATCCTTCCACTGGCCTCCACTCCGTGTCCTCCACCCCTCTCTACAAATCCCTCCACTGGCCTCCATTCAGTGTCTTCCACCCCTCTCTACCAATCCCTCCACTGGCCTCCATTCAGTGTCCTCCACCCCTCTCTACCAATCCCTCCACTGGCCTCCATTCAGTGTCTTCCACCCCTCTCTACCAATCCCTCCACTGGCCTCCATTCAGTGTCTTCCACCCCTCTCTACCAATCCCTCCACTGGCCTCCATTCAGTGTCTTCCACCCCTCTCTACCAATCCCTCCACTGGCCTCTATTCAGTGTCCTCCACCCCTCTCTGCCAATCCCTCCACTGGTCTCCACTCCGTGTCCTCCACCCCTCTCTACCAATCCCTCCACTGGCCTCCATTCAGTGTCTTCCACCCCTCTCTGTCAATCCCTCCACTGGCCTCCATTCAGTGTCCTCCACCCCTCTCTACCAATCCCTCCACTGGCCTCCATTCAGTGTCTTCCACCCCTCTCTACCAATCCCTCCACTGGCCTCCATTCAGTGTCCTCCACCCCTCTCTATCAATCCCTCCACTGACCTCCATTCAGTGTCTTCCACCCCTCTCTACCAATCCCTCCACTGGCCTCCATTCAGTGTCCTCCACCCCTCTCTGCCAATCCCTCCACTGGTCTCCACTCAGTGTCCTCCACCCCTCTCTACCAATCCCTCCACTGGCCTCCGCTCAGTGTCCTCCACCCCTCTCTACCAATCCCTCCACTGGCCTCCATTCAGTGTCCTCCACCCCTCTCTGCAAATCCCTCCACTGGTCTCCACTCAGTGTCCTTCACCCCTCTCTACCAATCCCTCCACCAGCCTCCATTCAGTGTCCTCTACCCCTCTCTGCCAATCCCTCTACTGGCTTCCATTCAGTGATCTTCATCATGTCGTTCTCTTTCATCCTCTGGAACTCCCTACCCCAATCTGTCCGGCTATCTCCTACTCTGTCCACCTTTGGACGATCCCTGAAAACTTAAGCCTATCCCACCTCCAGCTAACAACTGAACTCATCCCTCACAGTCATTACCTTTTTTGTCCCACTTGCCCCACCCTATTAGATTGTAAGCTCTCACGAGCTTGGCCCTCCTTGCCCTCTTGTATTGTATTGTCTCCCCTTTATACTCTAAAGAGCTGCGCAAACTGTTGGCACTATAAAAATCCAGAATAATAATAATAAATTCTGCTGCATACTTTCACGTGAATTGTTTGGATGTTGTATCGTGAACGAGTGCGGCGATTATTATAATACCTCATTTGTGTACCTTGTTTAAAAACGTTTACTTGCTTCTGTGATTTTAGATATCTAAAAAAAAAAATGTAAAAAAACAAAATAAAAGAAAGAAACAATTACTGAAATAATGAGAAAAACAATTCCATATCCCGTTGTCATGGTTTCTTCTTGTTTTATAATTTTGCGCTCGGTATAGTTGCTTCTCTCTCTCTTTTTTCCATCTCCTTATTTTCCGGTCTTTTCCTTTTGTAGGCCTCCACAGTATTGCAGTCCATTTTCCCCGCTGCTGGAATAAGAGACGAAGAACGCCGCGGCGAGCCAAGGCAGCAGAAGTATTTAAAATTCCGCAGGCTTCCACTTTTAGCATTACCATGAATCAACACAATAAATGAACCCCTTCAGAGCATGGTAATAAGAATTTGATAAATCATCAGCCAAAAAATTAACTAAATGTCAAAACAATCTTGGGGAAGTGTGATGGATTAGGGGTGATGGGAACAATTAATCTCGCGGCAGGAGTTCAGTGGTGTAGACAGGGGACTGTGAGATGGATGGAGGGGAGGGAAGGACCAAGGCTTTTTAAAGGTCAGAGCGATGAGGAGTGGAGAAGGGAGGGAGAGGGGAGCCGGAGAAAGGCAAAACTACGAAGAATGGATACCAGAGAGGTCACATCTCCGGATCCCCAACTGGCCCTGAGCTGATGATGGCTACAGAAAATGTGGGGGGGGGCAGAAGAGGTTTTTAATGAGACCTCAACCTCATAGGGTGAAAGCATATGGTGCGCGCAATCTGGGGGATGGGTTGTAATTGAGGATCAGATGATTTCAATGTACAACCTCCCCATGGTACCGGTGTGCATCAGATGCAAAATGCTGAATGTATCGAAGGCAAAGCATGGGAGCTGCTTAACTTCAACTGCATTTCCACTTTGTTTGAGGTCACATTTGGAATGTGATTGTTATGTGTTCCCACTCACATACACTATATTACCAAAAGTATTGGGACGCCTGCCTTTACACGCACATGAGCTTTAATGACATCCCAGTCTTAGTCCGTAGGGTTCAATATTGAGTTGGCCCACCCTTTGCAGCTATAACAACTTCAACTCTTCTGGGAAGGCCGTCCACAAGGTTTAGGAGGGTGTCTATGGGAAGGTTTGAGCATCCTTCCAGAAGTGGCTTGCAGTCTCCGCTCTAATTCATCCCAAAGGCGTTCTATCGGGTTGAAGTCAGGACTCTGTGCAGGCCAGTTAATTTCCCCCACCCCAAACTTGCTCATCCATGTTTTTATGGACCTTGCTTTGTGCACTGGTGCGCAGTCATGTTGGAACAGGAAGGGGCCGTCCCCAAACTGTTCCCACAAATATGGGAGCATGAAATTGTGCAAAATATCTTGGTCTGCTGACACCTTAAGAGTTCCCTTCACTGGAACTAAGGGGCCAAGCCCATCCCCTGAAAAACAACCCCCACACCATAATTCCCCCCTCCACCCCCTACACCATAATCCCCCCTCCACCAAATGATTTGGACCAGTGCACAAAGCAAGGTCCATAAAGACATGGGTGAGTGAGTTTGGGGTGGAGGAACTTGACTGGCCTGCATAGTGTCCTGACCTCAACCTGATTGGAACAGGAAGGGGCCACCCCCAAACTGTTTCCACAAAGTTGGGAGCATGAAATTGTCCAAAATGTCTTGGTATGCTGACGTCTTAAGCGTTCCCTTCACTACAACTAAAGGGCCAAGCCCAACCCCTGAACAAAGGTGTGCTATCAGATTGAGGTCAGGACTCTATGCAGGCCAGTCAAGTTCCTCCACCTCAAACTCGCTCATCCATGTCTTTATGGGCCTTGTTTTGTACACTGGTCCAAATCTTTTGGTGTGGGGTTGTTTCTCAGGGCTTGGGCTTGACCTGTTCCCACAAAGATGGGAGCATGAAATTGTCCAAAATGTCTTGGTATTCTGACGCCTTAAGAGTTCCCTTCACTGGAACTAAGGGGCCAAGCCCAACCCCTGAAAAACAACCCCCCACACCATAATCCCCCCTCCACCAAATGATTTGGACCAGCCGCTCAGCACAGACCACTTCCCATTCATTCACTGTCCAACTGCAGCTAAGGCTGCAGAGAAAGGGAATGATGAATTTCTGACCCCAGTCTCTTTCTCGGTCTCAAAAGTGAGACATCAGGGGTCTGTTTAGATCCCTGATAATTTACCAAAGCCCTCCAACAGGCTCCTAAAAAATTGTAACAAGAAAAAAAAATAATATTATAAAAAACAATAAAAAAGATAAAATTGTAAAAAATAATAAAAAAATAAAATAATACAAATAAAAAACTACTGCAACCGTCCACTGTCCTACTGACACCATCTACTGCCCTACTGAGCTGCCTCTTTGCAGCTATAACAGCTTCACCTCTTCTGGGAAGGCCATCCACAAGGTTTAGGAGTGTGTCTATGGGAATGTTTGACCATTCTTCCAGAAGAGCATTTGTGAGGTCAGGCACTGATGTTGGACGAGAAGGCCTGGCTCGCAGTCTCCACTCTAATTCATACCACTGCCCACTGCTCTTCTGACACCGTCCTTGTATAATACGTTTTAAAATGTTTGTTTACATTTATTTATAAAATTGTGTGTGTATGTAAAGCATATATATCTACTATGTCCAAATTGGGCCCAATTAGCCATTTTCCCTCCACGGTGTCATGTGACTCGTTAGTGTTACAAGGTCTCAGGTGTGAATGGGGAGCAGGTGTGTTAAATTTGGTGTTATCGCTCTCACTCTCTCATACTGGTCACTGGAAGTTCAACATGGCACCTCATGGCAAAGAACTCTCTGAGGATCTGAAAAAAAGAATTGTTGCTCTACATAAAGATGGCCTAGGCTATAAGAAGATTGCCAAGATCCTGAAACTGATCTGCAGCACGGTATATATATATATACAATGCTCAAAAAAAATGAAAGGAACACTTTTTAATCAAAGTATAGCATCAAGTCAATGAAACTCCTAGGATATTGATCTGGCCAGGTAAGCAGCAGATGGGGAGGAGTGTACACGAAGGGAGTGGGGTGTACACAGAGGGGGAGGGGTGTACACAGAGGGAGAGGAGTGTACACGAAGGGAGTGGGGTGTGCACAGAGGGGGAGGGGTGTACACAGAGGGAGAGGGGTGTACACAGAGGGAGTGGAGTGTACACAAAGGGGAAGTGGTGTACTTAGAGGGGGAGGGGTGTACACGCCTGTGTGTGCGGCGTGACATTGGTGGGCGGTCCCCGTGGTGGCGCCTATAAAGACGTGACCTCGGCGGTGCTGGCTCTCGAGGCTCCCATTACACTGGATGTCACGCTTGCCTGGGGACTGCTATTCAATCCAGCCTTTCATTGGTTTACTCCACACATCAGGTACCTTTCACCTCTATTCATTGCCCCACTTATCCTTTCCCTCACTCTCCCTCACATTGTTCCACTTCCTCTACTTTGGCACCTGGTCCTTCCCCTTTTCCTTTCTAGTTACCACTTGCACCCACTCCAGGGCCACCCCAGTCTTGGCTGCACCTATCTTTCTAACACCTTTTCACCCCCTCCCCTCACATCCCACCATCACCATCATTCTGTTCACTTCCCATATTATGCCCACCTCCTTGGCGATCCTCCTTGTGTTTTTTCACCCCTTACTCTCACTACCCACACAGGTTTGCCTCGTGGGTCCATGCCAACCCTGGATGACGCCTTGCGGGTTGCCCCCGTTGACCCATCCACCTCAGCTCCCGGGGGGTGGTGCCTCTGAATGACCGGCGGTGCCCGGCATTCAGCCACCATCACACGAACCTCAGTGCGTAAGCATGTACCCTGTGTGGGGTTCTTCTTATTACCTCACCTCTGTTCCATGTTTGCAATTAACAGACTACTCTCATACCAAATCTTTTATTCTAGACTTCACACGCGCTTGCTCCTGATTAGGGATGAGCCGAACACCCCCCGGTTCGGTTCGCACCAGAACCCGCGAACGGACCGCAAGTTCGCACGAACGTTAGAACCCCATTGACGTCTATGGGACTCGAACGTTCGAAATCAAAAGTGCTCATTTTAAAGGCTAATTTGCATGGTATTGTCCTAAAAAGGGTGTGGGGACCCGGGTCCTACCCCAGGGGACATGTATCAATGCAAAAAAAACTTTTAAAAACGGCCGTTTTTTCGGGAGCAGTGATTTTAATGATGCTTAAAGTAAAAAAAAAAAAAGTGAAATATTCCTTTAAATATTGTACCTGGGGGGTGTCTATAGTATGCCTGTAAAGTGACGCGTGTTTCCCATGTTTAGAACAGTCCCTGCACCAAATGTCATTTTTAAAGGAAAAAATCTCATTTAAAACTGCTTGCGGGTTTAATGTCATGTCGGGTCCTGGCAATATGGATGAAAATCAGTGAGACAAACGGCATGGGTACCCCCCAGTCCATTACCAGGCCCTTTGGGTCTTGTATGGATATTAAGGGGAACCCCGCACCCAAATTAAAATAAGGAAAGGTCCCTATATACTCTGAACAGCAGTATACAGGCGGTGCAAACAAGACAGGGACTGTAGGTTTGTTGTTAAGTAGAATCTGTTTGTAATTTTGAACATTTTTAACGTGTTTAGCTCCAGCCAAAAAATCTTTTCTAAGCTTTTTGGAAAACATAGGGAAGGGTTATCACCCCTGTGACATTTGTTTTGCGTCTTTCCTCCTCTTCAGAAGATTTCACCTCACTTTTTTGTCCCAATGAAAAATGTTTTTTGAAAATTTGGGTTTTTTTGTGGAACAAGGATTGGAAAGCATCAGTGGAAAGGAGAAATTGTTTTCCCATATTAACTCTTACATGAGAGAATTTCCCTTCCTAGGGGTAGATTTCATCTCACTTCCTGTTGTCTCCTTCCGTTTGCATGTAGGAGTCGTTTGTAAGTTAGATGTTTGAAAGTAGGGTCCTGCCCTATATACTCAGCAGAAATTTGGGCCTTAGGTGTTGCTGTGGCCAAAACACTGTAAGCCCTCACAGGGCCCTGCTGTGAAATATTAGATCAAGAATTGTAATTACATGCCCCTGTTGAACAGGAGCTGAAAAATTAGGCCTTAGGCACTGGTGCTGGTGCCACAACACTGCAACCCCTCACAGACACTCTAGTTGGAACGCAGGAACGAGCCCTGCTGCAAAGTATTGCATCAAAAATTGTAATTACACGCCCCTGTTAGACAGGGGCAGAAAAATTGGGCCTTAGGCACTGGTGCTGGTGCCACAACACTGCAACCCCTCACAGACACTCTAGTTGGAACGCAGGAACGAGCCCTGCTGCAAAGTATTGCATCAAAAATTGTAATTACACGCCCCTGTTAGACAGGGGCAGAAAAATTGGGCCTTAGGCACTGGTGCTGGTGCCACAACACTGCAACCCCTCACAGACACTCTAGTTGGAATGCAGGAACGAGCCCTGCTGCAAAGTATTACATCAAAAATTGTAATTACACGCCCCTGTTATACAGGGGCTGAAAAATTGTGCCTTAGGCACTGGTGGTGGCGCCCAGAACCAAAAATGTTCTTACAAGCTATCAGCGTGATGATTGAGGAGGAAGAGGATAATTACTCAGGGATAGTCACTCAGCATCAGCATAGGCAGTCTTTGAAGGGATCTGAAAAAAATTATTCAGTTACATCAGCATCAGGTGCTTGGTAGCTGGTGGTGATCCAAGACTGATTCATTTTTATGAAGGTCAGCCGATCGACCGAGTCAGTGGACAGACGCACCCTGTGATCGGTTACCACGCCTCCAGCAGCACTGAATGTGCGTTCCGAAAGAACGCTGGATGCAGGACAGGCCAGTAGCTCAATTGCATACTGTGCAAGCTCTGGCCAGTGATCCATCCTCAAGACCCAGTAACCCAGAGGATTTTCGGTGGGAAAGGTGTCCAAGTCTGATCTTGCCCCTAGGTATTCCTGCACCATGTAAAACAGACGCTGGCGATGGTTGCTGGAACCGATCATACCTTGGGGCTGCGGACCAAAAAATTGTCTGAACGCATCGGTCAGACGGCCACCTTCTCCACCGCTCCTTCTTTGACTGACCGAAGCCTCAGCAACACGTTGTCCAGAAACAGGAGTTTGTAACCTCCCAGTCTCTGGGAACGCGTTGCACAGACCTTTCTGCAAGGCCTCCCGAAGATGTTTCATCCTCTGCTCCCTCTGCGATGGCAAGATAAGGTCCGCAACCTTACCCTTGTAACGTGGATCAAGGAGGGTTGCCAGCCAGTATTGGTCCTTCTCCTTGATACCACGAATACGAGGATCCTTACGCAGGCTTTGCAGGATCAGGGAGGCCATGCAGCGTAGGTTTGCTGAGGCATTCGGTCCGGAGTCCTCTGGGTCACTAAGGACAACAACGTCCGCAGCCACCTCCTCCCAGCCACGTACAAGTCCATGTGTTCCTTGGGACTGATCCCTTAAAGACTGCTGATGCTGAGTGCCAGGCTCCACCTCCATACTGACACAATCTTCCTCCTCCTCCTCCTCCTCGTCCTCTTCCTGTGTGATCGGCGGGCACGCAGGAACACTGTCTGGATAAAGGGGGCCTTGAGAGCTAAGGAAGTCCTCCTCTTCCTGCCTCTGTTCTGCCTCAAGTGCCCTGTCCATTATTCCACGCAGCGTGTGCTCCAACAGGTGGACAAGGGGGACAGTGTCACTGATGCATGCACTGTCAGTGCTCACCATCCTCGTGGCCTCCTCGAATGGTGACAGGACAGTGCATGCATCCCTGATCATGGCCCACTGGCGTGGGGAAAAAAAACCAAGGTCCCCTGACCCTGTCCTGGTGCCATAGTCGCACAGGTACTCATTGATGGCCCTCTGCTGCGTGTGCAGCCGCTGCAGCATGGCCAATGTCGAGTTCCACCTGGTGGGCATGTCACAGATTAGGCGGTTCTTGGGCAGGTTAAACTCCTTTTGGAGGTCCGTCAGCCGAGCACTGGCATTATATGACCGGCGGAAATGCACACAGACTTTCCTGGCCTGCCTCAGGACATCCTGTAAGCCCGGGTACCTGCCCAAGAACCGCTGCACCACCAAGTTAAGGACGTGAGCCAAACAGGGCACATGGGTCAGTTGTCCCTGTCGGAGGGCAGAGAGGAGGTTGGTGCCATTGTCGCAAACCACCATTCCTGCCTTAAGTTGGCGTGGCGTCAACCACCTCTGAACCTGCTCCTGCAGAGCTGACAGAACCTCTGCCCCAGTGTGGCTCCTGTCCCCCAAGCACACCAGCTCAAGCACCGCATGGCATCTTTTGGCCTGCGTACTTGCGTAGCCCCTTGAACGCCTACGGAGCACCGCTGGTTCCGAGGAAGAGGCCATGGAGGAAGAAGAAGAGGAGGGGGTGGAGGAGAGAGGTGTGTCACAATCAGCATTTTGGAGGCGTGGTGGCGGAACAACCTCCAACACTACTGCACCTTGTCCTGCATCCTTCCCAGCTGCCAGCAGAGTCACCCAATGCGCCGTGAAACTTAAGTAACGTCCCTGTCCATGCCTGCTGGACCATGAGTCAGCGGTAATATGCACCTTACCGCTGACCGCCCTGTCCAGCGAGGCATGGACATTGCCTTCCACATGCCGGTAGAGAGCTGGAATCGCCTTCCGTGAGAAAAAGTGGCGTTTGGGTACCTGCCACTGAGGAACCGCACATTCCACAAACTCACGGAAGGGGGCAGAGTCTACCAACTGAAAAGGCAGCAGTTGAAGTGCTAGCAATTTTGCCAAGCTAGCATTCAACCGCTGGGCATGTGGATGGCTGGGAGCAAACTTCTTTCGGCGGTGCAGCAGCTGGGGCAGGGAAATTTGCCTGGTACAATCTGGCGTCGGTGTACCAAAAGCAGATTGCCCACAAGTACTTGGCTGTGACACACCTAATTCTACACCTTCATTCCTCTCACTGCAGGTCTCAGAGAGGACTGGAGGTCTAGTGGGGTTGGAAATCTCAGCTGATGAGGAGCAAGGAGAGATCCTCTTTGTTCTTTGGTGTGGGTCTTTTAGATATGCTTGCCAACGAACTGCATGGCAGGTCAACATATGTCTGGTCAAGCATGTGGTACCCAAGCGGGAGATGTTTTGGCCACGCGAGATACGCTTGAGACATATGTTGCAAATAGCAGCGGTGCGATCTGATGCACTCGTCTCAAAAAAGGCCCACACCAAAGAACTTTTTGAATAACGCGCAGAGACTGCAGCGCCCTGCACATGTGGAGCTTTGGGGTGTGATGCAGTCAATGTGCTGCCCTTAGGCTGGCCCCTGGAGGGCATCCTGCCTCGTTGGTGATGTGCCGCCTCCTCCTCCTCCTCCTCCTCCTCCTCTCTCCTATCAGGCACCCACGTTGAGTCAGTGACCTCATCATCCCCTCCCTCCTCATCACTGGAGCAAACCTGGCAGTATGCTGCAGCAGGGGGAGCATGACTGCCAGATTGCTGTCCTTCTTGGGCACCCCCTCTGTCCGTGCTCATGTTACTGCCTTCATCGAGCTCAGTATCATCATCAGAGCCTTCCAAACGCTGGGCATCCTCCTGGAGCATGTACCCAACACTGTGGTCAAACAGTTCGAGGGAATCCTCAGGAGGACATGGTGGAGCTAGGGAAGGAGTCATTGATGACATTGAGCTGAGGGAAGAGGCCGCTGCTTTGCCAGACAAAGCACCCTGGGCATGGGTGAGAGAGGATGAGGAGGATGAGGACGGCTTGGTCATCCACTCGACCAAGTTTTCTGCATGTTGCGGCTCAACACGGCCAGCTGCCGAAAAAAAGGCCAAGCGTGTCCCATGGCCACGGGCTGATGAGGATGCACCGTCTCCACGACCAGCACTAGACACAGAGCCTGCTTGCCCTCTCTTATTGGCTTGTGACTGTCTGCCTCTCCTTCTTGGCCTTCCAGACATACTAATGGCCTGTAGCTGCACTAAGCTGGGATAGAACACCTGTAATTTTCTTCAGGTAGCTTTATATACTGTAACCAGACAAGCCTGCCTGTCAGTAGGAAGATAACAGGAACGGATCTAGCTGAACACTGTGAGCAGGACGCACTGCACTAAATGTAAATAGCAGGAACGGATCTAGCTGAACACTGTGAGCAGGACGCACTGCACTAAATGTAAATAGCAGGAACGGATCTAGCTGAACACTGTGAGCAGGACGCACTGACTGCACTAAATGTAAATAGCAGGAACGGATCTAGCTGAACACTGTGAGCAGGACGCACTGCACTAAATGTAAATAGCAGGAACGGATCTAGCTGAACACTGTGAGCAGGACGCACTGACTGCACTAAATGTAAATAGCAGGAACGGATCTAGCTGAACACTGTGAGCAGGACGCACTGACTGCACTAAATGTAAATAGCAGGAACGGATCTAGCTGAACACTGTGAGCAGGACGCACTGACTGCACTAAATGTAAATAGCAGGAACGGATCTAGCTGAACACTGTGAGCAGGACGCACTGACTGCACTAAATGTAAATAGCAGGAACGGATCTAGCTGAACACTGTGAGCAGGACGCACTGCACTAAATGTAAATAGCAGGAACAGATCTAGCTGAACACTGTGAGCAGGACGCACTGCACTAAATGTAAATAGCAGGAACAAATCTAGCTGAACACTGTGAGCAGGACGCACTGCACTAAATGTAAATAGCAGGAACGGATCTAGCTGAACACTGTGAGCAGGGCGCACTGCACTAAATGTAAATAGCAGGAACGGATCTAGCTGAACACTGTGAGCAGGACGCACTGCACTAAATGTAAATAGCAGGAACAGATCTAGCTGAACACTGTGAGCAGGACGCACTGACTGCACTAAATGTAAATAGCAGGAACAGATCTAGCTGAACACTGTGAGCAGGACGCACTGCACTAAATGTAAATAGCAGGAACAGATCTAGCTGAACACTGTGAGCAGGACGCACTGCACTAAATGTAAATAGCAGGAACGGATCTAGCTGAACACTGTGAGCAGGACGCACTGCACTAAATGTAAATAGCAGGAACAGATCTAGCTGAACACTGTGAGCAGGACGCACTGCACTAAATGTAAATAGCAGGAACGGATCTAGCTGAACACTGTGAGCAGGACGCACTGACTGCACTAAATGTAAATAGCAGGAACAGATCTAGCTGAACACTGTGAGCAGGACGCACTGACTGCACTAAATGTAAATAGCAGGAACGGATCTAGCTGAACACTGTGAGCAGGACGCACTGCACTAAATGTAAATAGCAGGAACGGATCTAGCTGAACACTGTGAGCAGGACGCACTGCACTAAATGTAAATAGCAGGAACAGATCTAGCTGAACACTGTGAGCAGGACGCACTGACTGCACTAAATGTAAATAGCAGGAACAGATCTAGCTGAACACTGTGAGCAGGACGCACTGCACTAAATGTAAATAGCAGGAACAGATCTAGCCTAATCTATCTAACTCAAATCAAATGACACTGTCTGTCTCTCTCTCTATCTCTCAGCACACCGGAACACACTACACAGGGCCGCCGTGCAGGCGGCCTTATATAGTGTGGGGCGTGTACTAAATCCCCTGAGCCATAATTGGCCAAAGCCACCCTGTCTTTGGCCAATTACAGCTCTCTCTACTGACGGCGCTGTGATTGGCCAAGCATGCGGGTCATAGTGCATGCTTGGCCAATCATCAGCCAGCAATGCACTGCGATGCCGCAGTGAATTATGGGCCGTGACGCGCCACACGAATTTGGCGCGAACGGCCCATAACGTTCGCAATTCGACGGACGGTCGAACAGCCGATGTTCGAGTCGAACATGGGTTCGACTCGAACACGAAGCTCATCCCTACTCCTGATGAGTGGCAGTCCAGCCACGAAACGCGTAGAGCTACCAATGTCGTGTGCGTCATAAATTCTACTCAAGTTTCTACAGCTGTTATATTATTTAACCCACAGGATACTGAGGCCACTTGTCATGCAGGCAGTACCCCATGTTTTATGGTTTTATACAAACTCCAATTTGGTGTACTGTGGAATACTGCAATGTTCATACTATTATGTATTCATGTTGAATTCATGTTTATTGTCAGTATCTCTCTCAATTGTAACTGATATTATCATTTTATGCATGTTATACCTCCTATGAACCCAATAAATCTTCCAATTTGTACACCAACTATCTCATTGCAATCACGCACTTCATTTAAAGTCCCACCCTCGTTGCTCTCCCCACTTTACACAGAGGGGGAGGGGTGTACACAGATGGGGAGGGGTGTACACAAAGGGGGAGTGGTGTACACAGAGGGGGAGGGGTGTACACAGAAGGGGAGAGGTGTACACAGAGGGGGGTTGTTAATCAGTTTCAGCTGCTTTGGTGTTAATGACATTAACAACAGGTGCACTAGATGGGCAACTATAAGACAACCTCCAAAACAGGAATTAATTTACAGGTGAAGGCCACTGATATTTTTTTTCCTACTCATCTTTTCTGACTGTTTTTCACTAGTTTTGCATTTGTCTAGGGTCAGTGTCACTACTGATAGCATGAGGCCATACCTGGACCCTATAGGGTCAGTGTCACTACTGGTAGCATGAGGCCATACCTGGACCCTATAGGGTCAGTGTCACTACTGGTAGCATGAGGCCATACCTGGACCCTATAGGGTCAGTGTCACTACTGGTAGCATGAGGCCATACCTGGACCCTATAGGGTCAGTGTCACTACTGGTAGCATGAGGCCATACCTGGACCCTATAGGGTCAGTGTCACTACTGGTAGCATGAGGCCATACCTGGACCCTATAGGGTCAGTGTCAGAGGCGTAACTAGAACCTTCAGGGCCCCGGTGCAAGAAACAATGATGGGTCCCCCCCCTTCCATCGGAGCTCCAGGCTTCAAATTTTGGGAGGGCATCCATGGACATCCTCCCAAAACCGTGCTTCCCGCATGCCCCCTGGGACGTGCATCCAGCGCAATCACAGTGGCCCTTTACCATGTGATGTCAGCTGATCACATGTAAACAGACTTGCCGGTTATCCGCAGCCCTTTCCTCCCGTGCTATGTCTGTGTGAGGAAAGGACTGCCATTAACTGTCAAGAATGTCAGTAAATTGTTTACACTGATAATCAGTGCCCCAATCATCAGTGCCATGTATCAGTGCCCATCAATGCCACCTATCAGTGCCCATCAATGCCGCCTACAAGTGTTACCTATCAGTGCTCATTAATGCTGCCTATTAGTGCCCATCAAATCTGCCTATCAGCACCACCTATCAGTGCTCATTATTGCAGCGCCCATCCATGCCACCTATCGGTACTCTTCAATACTGCCCATCAGTGCCCATCAATACTGCCTTAGTTCTGCCTATCAGTGTTCCTCAGTGCCCATCCGTGCAGCCTATGAGTTCTGCCTATCAGTGCTCATCAATGCCCATCAATGCCTCCTATCAGTGCAGCCTATCAGTGCCCCCTTTCAGTGCCTCCTATCAGTGCCTCCTATCAGTGCCTCCTATCAGTGCCTTCTTAGTGTCCCCTATCAGTGCCTCCCTTCAGTGCTCATCAGTAAATCCCATTGGTGCCTCCCATCGGTGCCCCCTATCAATGCTCATCAGTAAATCCTATCAGTGCCTCCCATCGGTGTCCCCTATCAGTGCCCCCTAGTGCCTTCTCAGTGCCCCCCATCAGTGCCTCCTATCATTGCCCACCAGTGCCTCCCATCAGTGCCCCCTATCAGTGCCTCTCTTCAGTGCCCATCAGTGTCCCCTATCAGTGCCTCCCATCGGTGTCCCCTATCAGTGCCTCCCATCGGTGTCCCCTATCAGTGCCTCCCCTTCAGTGCTCATCAGCAAATCTTATCAGTGCCCCCTATCAGTGCCTATCAGAGTCCTCTATCAGAGTCCTCTGTCTTCTCAGGACAGCATGGCTCTGAGCGGAGAGCGTGTCTCTCCAGTGGCATCACTAGGGTTGGTGTCATACGGTGAGGAAAAAATTGGTGTCACCCCCCTCCACCAACTATAGCCCCCCTCAGTACAGACCCCCCTCCACTAACTGCAGACCCCCTCTCAGTATAGACCCCCCACTAAGTACAGACCCCGATCTCGCAGTATAGATCCTCCTCACTAACTACAGACCCCATCCATCAGTATAGACCCCCTCATTGCAGACCCCCATCTATCAGTATAGCCCCCCTCTATCAGCATAGACTCCCATCTATCAGTGTAGACCCCCTTAGTGCAGACCCCCATCTATCAGTATAGACCCCCCTCAGTGCAGACCCTCATCAGTATAGACCCCCCTCTATCACTATAGACCCCAGTGTAGACCCCCCCTCCATCAGTGCAGACCTCTCCTCCATCATTGCAGACCCCCCTCCATCAGTGCAGACCTCCCCTCCATCAGTGCAGACCCCCCTCCATCAGTTCACATCCCCCCTCAGTACAGACCCCCCTCCATCAGTGCAGACCTCCCCTCCATCAGTGCAGACCCCCCTCCATCAGTTCACATCCCCCCTCAGTACAGACCCCCCCTCCATCAGTGCAGACCTCCCCTCCATCAGTGCAGACCCACCTCCATCAGTTCACATCCCCCCTCAGTACAGACCCCCCTCCATCAGTGCAGACCCCTCTCCATCAGTTCACATCCCCCCCTCAGTACAGACCCCCCTCCATCAGTGCAGACCCCCCTCCATCAGTGCAGACCCTCCTCCATCAGTTCACATCCCCCCCTCAGTACAGACCCCCCTCCATCAGTGTAGACCTCCCCTCCCTCATTGCAGACCCCCCTCCATCAGTTCACACCCCCCCTCATTACAGACCCCCCCTCCATCAGTGCAGGCCCCCCACAATGCAGACCACCCCCCCTCATTGCAGACCACCCCCTTCCATTAGCACACACCCCCCTCAGTGCAGACCCCCCATCAATGCAGACCCCAATCAGTGCAGAGACCCCCCTCCCTCCATCAATGCAGACCCCCTCTCAGTGTAGACCCCCACCTCATCAATGCAGACCCCCCCCCCCCCTCAGTGCAGACCCCCACCCTATAGTGTTCCCCCCAGCACATGTCTATTTGCATACAAACTTTACAGACCTCAGAACAGCGTTCTCCCTCGGACTCCTCTTCCTCCCCCTCCGTAACCAGAGAGGAGGGGGAGGCGGCTTCGGTCCACTCCGCTGTACGCCTGTGTGTCTCTCATCTAGCAGAGAGACACCGGCATTGTTTGTTTTATTTCCCTGCTCTCCGTGTGTCCTCTCTCTCACACGGCATGACAGGACACACAGCTGATCTCCCCTCTCCTCTGTGCTCCGCGAGCAGTCAAGTGTGAAGCTAAGGAGCTCAAATTTCCCGCGGAGCACACAGGAGAGAAGAGAGGGGAGATCAGTTATGTGTCCTGTCATGCCGTGCGAGAGAGAGGACACACGGAGAGCAGGGAAATAAAACAAACAATGCCGGTGTCTCTCTGCTAGATGAGAGACGCTCAGCCTAAGAGCGCTGTGCGGAGCAACCCCGCTGCCCCCCCCCCCACAGTGGCGGAATGCCGGGCCCCGTCGCAACTGCGACTGTTGCGACCCCGGTAATTCCGCCACTGGTCAGTGTCACTACTGGTAGCATGAGGCCATACCTGGACCCTATAGGGTCAGTGTCACTACTGGTAGCATGAGGCCATACCTGGACCCTATAGGGTCAGCGTCACTACTGGTAGCATGAGGGGATACCTGGACCCTATAGGGTCAGTGTCACTACTGGTAGCATGAGGCCATACCTGGACCCTATGGGGTCAGTGTCACTACTGGTAGCATGAGGCCATACCTGGACCCTATAGGGTCAGCGTCACTACTGGTAGCATGAGGCCATACCTGGATCCTATAGGGTCAGCGTCACTACTGGTAGCATGAAGCCATGCCTGGACCCTATAGGGTGAGTGTCACTACTAGTAGCATGAGGCCATACCTGGACCCTATAGGGTCAGTGTCACTACTGGTAGCATGAGGGGATACCTGGACCCTATAGGGTCAGTGTCACTACTGGTAGCATGAGGCCATACCTGGACCCTATAGGGTCAGTGTCACTACTGGTAGCATGAAGCCATGCCTGGACCCTATAGGGTGAGTGTCACTACTAGTAGCATGAGGCCATACCTGGACCCTATAGGGTCAGTGTCACTACTGGTAGCATGAGGGGATACCTGGACCCTATAGGGTCAGTGTCACTACTGGTAGCATGAGGCCATACCTGGACCCTATAGGGTCAGTGTCACTACTGGTAGCATGAGGCCATACCTGGACCCTATAGGGTCAGCGTCACTACTGGTAGCATGAGGGGATACCTGGACCCTATAGGGTCAGTGTCACTACTGGTAGCATGAGGCCATACCTGGACCCTATGGGGTCAGTGTCACTACTGGTAGCATGAGGCCATACCTGGACCCTATAGGGTCAGCGTCACTACTGGTAGCATGAGGCCATACCTGGATCCTATAGGGTCAGCGTCACTACTGGTAGCATGAAGCCATGCCTGGACCCTATAGGGTGAGTGTCACTACTAGTAGCATGAGGCCATACCTGGACCCTATAGGGTCAGTGTCACTACTGGTAGCATGAGGGGATACCTGGACCCTATAGGGTCAGTGTCACTACTGGTAGCATGAGGCCATACCTGGACCCTATAGGGTCAGTGTCACTACTGGTAGCATGAAGCCATGCCTGGACCCTATAGGGTGAGTGTCACTACTAGTAGCATGAGGCCATACCTGGACCCTATAGGGTCAGTGTCACTACTGGTAGCATGAGGGGATACCTGGACCCTATAGGGTCAGTGTCACTACTGGTAGCATGAGGCCATACCTGGACCCTATAGGGTCAGTGTCACTACTGGTAGCATGAGGCCATACCTGGACCCTATAGGGTCAGCGTCACTACTGGTAGCATGAGGGGATACCTGGACCCTATAGGGTCAGTGTCACTACTGGTAGCATGAGGCCATACCTGGACCCTATGGGGTCAGTGTCACTACTGGTAGCATGAGGCCATACCTGGACCCTATAGGGTCAGCGTCACTACTGGTAGCATGAGGCCATACCTGGATCCTATAGGGTCAGCGTCACTACTGGTAGCATGAAGCCATGCCTGGACCCTATAGGGTGAGTGTCACTACTAGTAGCATGAGGCCATACCTGGACCCTATAGGGTCAGTGTCACTACTGGTAGCATGAGGGGATACCTGGACCCTATAGGGTCAGTGTCACTACTGGTAGCATGAGGCCATACCTGGACCCTATAGGGTCAGTGTCACTACTGGTAGCATGAAGCCATGCCTGGACCCTATAGGGTCAGTGTCACTACTGGTAGCATGAGGAGACACCTGGACCTTATAGGGTCAGCGTCACTACTGGTAGCATGAGGCCATACCTGGACTCTATAGGGTCAGTGTCACTACTGGTAGCATGAGGCCATACCTGGACCCTATAGGGTCAGTGTCACTACTGGTAGCATGAGGCCATACCTGAACCCTATAGAGGTTGCACAGACAGTCCAACTCCTCCAGAATGGCACATCAATATGTGCCATTGCCATAAGGTTGGCTGTGTCTCCCACCACAGTCTCAAGAGCATGGAGAAGATTCCAGGGGACAGGCAGTTATTCTAGGACAGGGCCATAAAAGGTCCTTAACCACTCAGCAGGACTGGTATCTGTATCTTTGCGCAAGGAGGATGAGGATGAGCACTGCCAGAGCCCTACAAAATGACCTCCAGCTGGCCACTGGTGTGAATTTCTCTGACCAAACAATCAGAAACAGACTTCATGAGGGTAACCTGAGGGCCCGACGTCCTCTAGTAGGCCCTGTGCTCACTGTGCAGCACCGTGGAGCTCGATTGGCATTTGCCATTGAACACCAGAATTGGCAGGACCACCACTGGCACCCTGTGCTTTTCACAGATGAGAGCCGGTTCTCCCTGAGCACATATGACAGACGCGAAAGTTTCCGGAGAAGCCGCGGAGAACGTTATGCTGCTTGTAACATCATTCAGCATGACCGGTTTGGTGGTGGGTCAGTGATGGTCTGGGGAGGCAACTCCATGGAGGGACGCACAGACCTCTACAGGCTAGAAAATAATATATATATATATATATTAAATACACTGCAGCTAACTGAATTACCTGCCTGCCAGAAGTATATTAGAAACACTACACCAGGAATGGCCTGCAGTGAGATATAGCTAAACTGTATGCAGTGGATATATATATACAAGACTATCTGTATATATATATTAAATACACTGCAGCTAACTGAATCACCTGCCTGCCACAAGTATATTAGAAACAGTACACCAGGAGTGGCCTGCAGTGAGATATAGCTAAACTGTATGCACTGGATATATATATATACAAGACTATCTGTATATATATATATATATATATATATATATATATATATATATTAAATACACTGCAGCTAACTGAATCACCTGCCTGCCAGAAGTATATTAGAAACAGTACACTAGGAACGGCCTGCAGTGAGATATAGCTAAACTATATGCAGTGGATATAGATATATATATATATATATATATATATATATATATATATATATACGAGACTATCTGTATATATATATTAAATACACTGCAGCTAACTGAATCACCTGCCTGCCAGAAATATTAGAAACAGTACACCAGGAATGGCCTGCAGTGAGATATAGCTAAACTGTATACAGTGGATATATATAAATATATACGAGACTATCTGTATATATATATTAAATACACTGCAGCTAACAGTACACCAGGAATGGACTGCAGTCAGATCTAGCTAAACTGGATACAGTGGATATATATATATATATATACACAAGACTGTCTGTATATATATATATATATTAAATACAATGCAGCTAACTGAATAATCTGCCTGCCTGCTCAATCTAAATGACACTCTCTCTCCGTCCATGCCATTGTCACAGTACACGAGGCTGATGTGCAGGCGGCCTTATATAGTGTGGGGCTTGGACTTAGTCCCCCTGAGCCATGATTGGCCAAAGGCACCCTGCCTTTGGCCAATTATGGCTCTCTTAGCTGAGGGCGTTGTGATTGGCCAAAGCATGCAGGTCATGGTGCATTCTCTGGCCAATCATCATACAGCAATGCACTGCGCTCCCGCAGTTCATTATGGGCCGTTACGCTAGAATTTTGACGTGAACAGCCCATAATGTTCGGTTTTTGACGAACGGGCGAACAGCCAATGTTCGAGTCAAACTCATGTTTGACCCGAACAGAAAGCTCATCCCTAGGGTAGAGCATTCCAGAGGATGGGAGAGGCTCCGGAGAAGTCCTGGAGGTGAGCATTGGAGGACGTGACAAAGGAGCTAGAGAGCAGGAGGTCTTGGGATTGATGAGAACAATTTGGTTAGTATTTTGAGACCAGGTTAGTGATGTAGCCTGGGGCCAAGTTCTGGGTGGCTTTGTAAGTTGTTGTTAGTATTTTGAATTGTATTCCTTGGCTGAGTGGAAGCAGTAGAAGGATTGGCAGAGAGGGGTGGAGGATTCTGAATGAAGGCCAGTGGATGTATTGGCAGAGATGGGTGGACACTGAACGGAAGCAAGTGGAGGGATTGGCAGAGAGGGGTGGAGGACACTGAATGGAGGCCAGTGGAGGGATTGACAGAGAGGGACAGAGGACACTGAATGGAGGGCAGTGGAGGGATTGGTAGAGAGGGACAGAGGACACTGAATGGAGGGCAGTGGAGGGATTGGTAGAGATGGGTGGAGGACACTGAATGGAAGCCAGTGGAGGGATTGGCAGAGAGGGGCGGAGGACACTGAATGGAAGCCAGTGGAGGGATTGGCAGAGAGGAGTGGAGGATACTGAATGGAAGCCAGTGGAGGGATTGACAGAGAGGGGTGGAGGATACTGAATGGAAGCCAGTGGAGGGATTGGCAGAGATGGGTGGAGGACACTGAATGGAAGCCAGTGGAGGGATTGGCAGAGATGGGTGGAGGACACTGAATGGAAGCCAGTGGAGGGATTGGCAGAGAGGGGTGGAGGACACTGAATGGAGGCCGGTGGAGGGATTGGCAGAGAGGGGTGGAGGACACTGAATGGAAGCCAGTGGAGGAATTGGAAGAGAGGGGTGAAGGACACTGAATGGAGGCCGGTGGAGGGATTGGTAGAGAATTGTGGAGAACACTGAATGGAAGCCATTGGAGGGATTGGCAGAGAGGGGCGGAGGACACTAAATGGAGGCCAGTGGAGGGATTGGCAGAGAGGGTGGAGTACACTGAATGGAAGCCAATGTTCTAACAGCCTGCAGCACGGTCTGCCTCCTACAATGTCCTCAACACATCTGCCTGGAGCCCTGTAAAAGACCTTCCTTTTCCTCTCCATGAAGCCCCAATCAGGCTAGATGTGTAGTTCCATTGCCAATCTAATACACAGGCTTAGTCTGTCTGGGAACTACATTTCCTCCCAGCAGGCTCTTGTAGTCCTAGGATGCACACCAGGCCATATCCCCTTCCTCTGTGCCCTCCTTCAACTAATTGCATGTAGCACTCCCCCTGTAGGTGTCGCTGATGTCAGGTTTCCCCACTGCTGCACAGACAGTTACACAGCATTTCCTTCTTGCACTTAATTTTCGGAAAATCAGTCCTTTGGGTTGTCATTGTTGTTTTATTAGGTTATGATAACTGGGGTAGGGAATTATGGGATTCCCAACTTGGAAATGTTCAAACACAAAACCAGGGACAACTTCCTCCCTATTTACAGATTCCTCTTCTTCCTTCATCCTGCACAAACATGGTTCCTCCTGCTGGCCACTCCTGGAGGAGCTAACAGTCACTTGTATGCTCAGCAACAGCCCATTACAGGCTAGGAACGTTCCCTTTTGGTAAAGTAACACATGTGGAGTGAACAGCGTCTCTCATCACCTTCTGCTTCCCTGTAGACACTGAGCCAGTTCTACTGCTTGTCGAAATGCTAGCCCACTTGGCTGCCACCAGCACTTTCTTCTCCCAGTCCCCCTGACTGACACACACATGGAGATTCCCCAGGGAAAGGTTGATGAAGACTTGGCACACCGCGGTCTTCAAGAGAGACCTGATACAACTGGCAGTCTCTCCCCTTGTCCGTCCCTGCACCGTGCAGATCTACTCACTGTCTCTCCTTGCTCTCTCCCGTTGCCTCTCCGGGTTAAATCCCTTCAACTGCCACCTGTGGGGGGATCATTCCAACTCAGCCTTCCAAGCTCCAGCCTGAGATAAAACCCCTCCCGGCATCAATCCCTCAAGGGCCATGGACAGTCTCCCTCAGCACTGCTTCTCCATCTTCCACCCGACCCCCCTGCTGGCATGGCTCATTTCTATTCATGCGCTCCTGAGTCCCCTGCCAGGCCCACTCCTGGGGATTGGATGAGGGCCCAATAAATATTTAGGACAACCCCTCTTAGCCCCCGCCCACTATCTTTCAGAACGTTCTCCAACATTCTAGAATTGGGGAGGCACCAGAGAGCTGCCAGGATGAGTCATCCATCCCTGGCCCTTAATAACCCCGACCCAGATTCAGTGACTCAGGTTTATCCCTGGGCCGGGCTATAGTTTACCTACTCTAATTCTAGTAGCACACACTGGATCTTGCCCAAGTGTCCCTAGGCAGATAGGCAACTCCATATCCAATCATAATACAGATGCATAGTGCTCATCTTTTACCAGAAGGCCAGTTTAGCCTTCTCCTCTCCTCCGCTCCTATGGTGACTGTCCCAGATAAAGTACGTCTCCGACAGTTTGATAATGTTACAGTTTAGGAATGGCAGATATGGATGAGTTTGTTTGTCTAGGAGAAAGTGAATGTAATAAATCACTCTGTCTCTGGTGTGATAAAACATGCCTGTCAAGTTGGGAAGACTCACTGAGCAGATAGTTTATATCACTTTCCCTTTGAAGCCGTGTTTGCCTAACAATCACATTGTAAACTGTAGTAAACAATCGGAAATCCGGCAGAGGATGGAAGGATGACTGAGCTAAATGTTAACTCCTCCGGGAGAAAACTCCGGAAATTGTTCCGGTGGCATTTGCACGCCGTTCGAAAATATTGTCAACTGTTGGTTCTTAGAATTGCATTTGGCATCAAGTCATAAATACCGTACGTGGCGCTGTGATCGGCCTGCTGGAGGGATTTGTATTACATGTATCATTATACCCAACAGGGCCAGGACAAGGGGTGGGCAGGGGGGGGGGGGGGGGCGGCTGCCCTGGGCACCGTGGTATCAGAAATAAAGCTTTACTGGATCTACTGATTACCAACAATACAGACCTGATCACGGATGTGGAAATACGGGCCAATTTAGGTAACAGCGATCACAGGTCAATTGGCTTCAGTATAAATCACACAAATAGGAAACATAAAAGGGAATACAAAGACACTGAATTTCAAAAGAGCCAACTTCCCTAAACTACAAACCTTGCTAGAAGGCGTAAAATCTAAGGAACAAAGAACACGGAGGAGAGATGGGTTTGCTTTAAGAGCATATTAAATAAAGGCATTAGCCAATGTATCCCATTGGGTAATACATTTAAAAGAGAGAACAAAAGTCCAGGGTTCTGTGCTGGGACCAATCCTGTTTAATTTGTTCATAAATGACCCGGAGGATGCGATAAACAGTTCAATCTCTGTATTTGTGGACAATACTAAGCTAAGCAGGGCAATAACTTCTCCGCAGGATGTGGAAACCTTGCAAAAAGACCTGAAGAAATGAATGGGGGAGGGGCAACTACATGGCAAATGAGGTTCAATGTAGAAAAATGTAAAATAATGCATTTGGGTGGCACAAATATGAATGCAATCTATAGACTGGGGGGGGGGAACCTCTGGGGGGATCTAGGATGGAAAAGGACCTGGGGGTCCTAGTAGATGATAGGCTCAGCAATGACATGCAATGCCAAGCTGCTGCTAACAAAGCAAACAGAATATTGGCATTAAAAGGGCATCAACTCCAGAGATAAAACGATAATTCTCCCGCTCTACAAGACTCTGGTCCGGCCGCACCTGGAGTATGCTGTCCAGTTCTGGGCACCAGTCCTCAGGAAGGATGTACTGGAAATGGAGCGAGTACAAAGAAGGGCAACAAAGCTAATAAAGGGTCTGGAGGATATTAGTTATGAGGAAAGGTTGTGAGCACTGAACTTATTCTCTCTGGAGAAGAGACGCTCGAGAGGGGATATGATTTCAATATACAAATACCGGACTGGTGACTCCACAATATATAAATACCGGACTGGTGACCCCACAATATACAAATACCGGACTGGTGACCTCACAATATACAAATACCGGACTGGTGACCCCCTAATAGGGAGAAAACTTTTCAGCGGAAGGGAGTTTAACAAGACTCGTGGCCACTCATTAAAATTAGAAGAAAAGAGGTTTAACCTTAAACTACGTAGAGGGTTCTTTACTGTAAGAGTGGCAAGGATGTGGAATTCCCTTCCACAGGCGGTGGTCTCAGCGGGGGGCATCGATTGTTTCAAAAAAAATATGCACACTGACAATACAGGCTCAGTTTAGGGGAGGGGTAGGCAACCTCGGCCCTCCTTCGGGGGTCAGTGCTACATATAACTCCATGAGCTTTAATGAAACAAATCTCTGAAGTGGGGAGGGAGGTGAAAGTAGTCCTGTGTTGCTGTGCGGCAATCCTGTTGATCTTCAGCTAGCTCTTTGATGTTGGATGGAATGCAAAGAAACTGGATGGTAAAGCAGAGTAACTAACCCAATAAAGGTGAGAATAAACAGCCAACAATCTTCCTGGGTAAATTAGAATGTACTTGGATTCGCAGTGATCCCTGACTTAAAAGATGTTATATTTTGTTGAACTACAAGCAACAGCAGAACCATAGAAAGCAAAGATGTCTGTATATAGTGTCTATGATATTTAATCTAGAGCCTTAGCCACGTCACGCACTACATCGGTAGCTGCCGTAACCCCGGTATTTTCGGGAAATCCGTGCGTTCCTCTTTAACCACTTGCCGCACGCCGATATACGTCGGCACAATGGCAGCAATGGGCAAATGGCCGTACTTGTACGTCCCCTTTAAGTGGCGGGGCCACTTAAAGGGGACGTACAGGTACGCCCATTTGCGGGGCCACTTAAGAAGGATGTACAGGTACGCCCATATTTCTGTATGTCCCCTAGAAGTGGCGGGGCCAGCGCGCACACACCCGCTGCGTACAGGGTGACCATGCCTGCAGGACCAGCGGACTCGATGTCCTTCGCCTCGGGGCGATCGTGTCACGGAGCGGAAGAATGAGCAGATGTCTATGTAAACAAGGCATTTCCCCGTTTTGCCTTGTTACATGACAAGAGATCACCGCTCTCTGTCTTCAGGGAGCAGTGATTGCTGTCATGTGAGTTGAAGCCCATCCCCCCCCCCTACAGTTAGAATCACTCCCTAGGACACACATAACCCCCTGTTCGCACGCTAGTGGGTATCCCCTTCCCTGCCAGTGACATCTATACAGTAATCAGTGCATTTTTATAGCACTGATCGCTGTATAAATGACAATGGTCCCAAAATAGTGTCAAAAGTGTCCGATGTGTCCGCCATAATGTCGCAGCCCCGATAAAAATCAGATCGCCGCCATTACTAGTAAAAAAAAAATAATAATAAAAATGCCATAAAACTATTCCCTATTTTGTAGACGTTATAACTTTTGCGCAAACCGATCAATATACACTCATTGCGATTTTTTTTTACCAAAAATATGTAGAAGAATACGTATCGGCCTAAACTGAGGAAAAAAATTGTTGTTTTTTTATATATTTTTAGGGGATATTTATTATAGCAAAAAGTAAAAAATATTGTTTTTTTTTTCAAAATTGTCGCTCTTTTTTTGTTTATAGCACAAAAAATAAAAACGGCAGAGGTGATCAAATACCACCAAAAGAAATCTCTATTTGTGGGGAAAAAAAAGGACTTCAATTTTGTTTGGGTGCAACGTCGCACGATCGGGCAATAGTCAGCTAAAGCGACGCAGTGCTGTATAGCAAAAAGTGCTCTGGTCAGGAAGGGGGTAAAATCCTCCGGGCTGAAGCGGTTAAGATAAAAGTGGTCGCTGCAGCGTATTCGCCACAAGATCGCTTTTATCGTGGCGGGAGAGGTGCCCACCCCCCTCCCGCCGCTATCCAGGGGTGTCCGCCGCTTACCGTACCATGATTGCGTCCTCTCCTGTGGATGCCTGGCTGCCGAGTGAGGGGAAGATGGCCCCCGTTGGCTCCATAGCATGGGAGGGCGGAAGCGACATCAAACGTCACTTCCGCCCATAGCTCTTAAAGGAGAATTTTTTTTTTCTTTTTCAAGTAGCATATTTTTTTATTGCATTTTAGTGTAAATATGAGATTTGAGGTCTTTTTGACCCCCCAGATCTCATATATAAGAGGACCTGTCATGCTTTTTTTCTATTACAAGGGATGTTTACATTCCTTGTAATAGGAATAAAAGTGACCCAAAAATTATTTTTAAAAAGACAGTGTCAAAATAAAAAAATTTAAAGTAAAATAAATTAAAAAAAAAGAATACAAGCTCGCGCGCAGAAGCGGTAAGTTGCGCCCACATATGAAAACGGTGTTCAAACCACACATGTGAGGTATCGCCACGATTGTTAGAGCGAGAGTAATAATTCTAGACCTCCTCTGTAACTCAAAAATGGTAACCTGTAGACATTTTTAAACATCCCCTATGGAGATTTTTAAGGGTAAAAATTTGTCACCATTCCAGAAGCGGGCGCAATTTTGAAGCATGACATGTTGGGTATCAATTTACTCGGCGTAACATCATCTTTCACAATGTAGAAAAAATTGGGCTAACTTTACTGTTGTCTTATTTTTTCATTTAAAAAAGTGTATTTTTTTTAAAAAAAGTGCGCTTGTAAGACCGCTGAGCAAATACGGTTGCAACAACCACCATTTTATTCTCTAGGGTGTTAGAAAAAAAAATTATCTAATCTTTGGGAGTTCTAAGTAATTTTCTAGCAAAAAAAAAAATGATTTTAACTTGTAAACAACAAGCTCCCCCTGCAACAATGCCATAAAATGTCTCCTGGTTGCAGGAATAAGTAGATATCCAGCTCCTGGCTACATCCTCCCCCCACTTAAAATCTTTGGTTCCAAAAGAGGCAGGGATTTTCAGCTATTGCTAGAAAGAAATGGGGTTGATCAACTCCAACCCTTATTCAAATTTAACAAATATTGACATACATCTGGATTCTGCTGGAACCACTTGTATACATTTTCAGTTAACATGTAATCAGTTTTCTGACAGGCCAGGGCCAAAGCCGTGTCCCACCCAGTGATGTTAGAGGTCACATCAAGGCCACCTTCTACCCAGTTAATGGTAGTAAGTGTTGGAACTGGTCTTTTAATAGTAGGAATTAGGGATGAGCTTCGTGTTCGAGTCGAACCCATGTTCGACTCGAACATCGGCTGTTCGGTCGTTCGCCGAATTGCGAACGTTATGGGCCGTTCGCGCCAAATTCGTGTGGCGTGTCACGGCCCATAATTCACTGCGGCATCGCAGTGCATTGCTGGCTGATGATTGGCCAAGCATGCACTATGACCCGCATGCTTGGCCAATCACAGCGCCGTCAGTAGAGAGAGCTGTAATTGGCCAAAGCCAGGGTGGCTTTGGTCAATTATGGCTCAGGGGATTTAGTTTACGCCCCACACTATATAAGGCCGCCTGCACGGCGGCCCTGTGTAGTGTGTTCCGGTGTGCTGAGACATAGAGAGAGAGACAGACAGTGTCATTTGATTTGAGTTAGATAGATTAGGCAGAACAGTCAGTCAGTTAGCTGCACTTACAGTGTATTGTGTATATATATGCATCCCAGGTGTTGCATATATATATATACACTGTATTCAGTTTAGCTAGATCCGTTCCTGTTATCTTCTATCTAGACTATTTACATTTGGTGCAGTGCGTCCTGCTCACAGTGTTCAGCTAGATCCGTTCCTGCTATTTACATTTAGTGCAGTGCGTCCTGCTCACAGTGTTCAGCTAGATCCGTTCCTGCTATTTACATTTAGTGCAGTGCGTCCTGCTCACAGTGTTCAGCTAGATCTGTTCCTGCTATTTACATTTAGTGCAGTGCGTCCTGCTCACAGTGTTCAGCTAGATCCGTTCCTGTTATCTTCCTACTGACAGGCAGGCTTGTCTGGTTACAGTATATAAAGCTACCTGAAGAAAATTACAGGTGTTCTATCCCAGCTTAGTGCAGCTACAGGCCATTAGTATGTCTGGAAGGCCAAGAAGGAGAGGCAGACAGTCACAAGCCAATAAGAGAGGGCAAGCAGGCTCTGTGTCTAGTGCTGGTCGTGGAGACGGTGCATCCTCATCAGCACGTGGCCATGGGACACGCTTGGCCTTTTTTTCGGCAGCTGGCCGTGTTGAGCCGCAACATGCGGAAGACTTGGTCGAGTGGATGACCAAGCCGTCCTCATCCTCCTCATCCTCTCTCACCCATGCCCAGGGTGCTTTGTCTGGCAAAGCAGCGGCCTCTTCCCTCAGCTCAATGTCATCAGTGACTCCTTCCCTAGCTCCACCATGTCCTCCTGAGGATTCCCTCGAACTGTTTGACCACAGTGTTGGGTACATGCTCCAGGAGGATGCCCAGCGTTTGGAAGGCTCTGATGATGATACTGAGCTCGATGAAGGCAGTAACATGAGCACGGACAGAGGGGGTGCCCAAGAAGGACAGCAATCTGGCAGTCATGCTCCCCCTGCTGCAGCATACTGCCAGGTTTGCTCCAGTGATGAGGAGGGAGGGGATGATGAGGTCACTGACTCAACGTGGGTGCCTGATAGGAGAGAGGAGGAGGAGGAGGAGGAGGAGGCGGCACATCACCAACGAGGCAGGATGCCCTCCAGGGGCCAGCCTAAGGGCAGCACATTGACTGCATCACACCCCAAAGCTCCACATGTGCAGGGCGCTGCAGTCTCTGCGCGTTATTCAAAAAGTTCTTTGGTGTGGGCCTTTTTTGAAACGAGTGCATCAGATCGCACCGCTGCTATTTGCAACATATGTCTCAAGCGTATCTCGCGTGGCCAAAACATCTCCCGCTTGGGTACCACATGCTTGACCAGACATATGTTGACCTGCCATGCAGTTCGTTGGCAAGCGTATCTAAAAGACCCACACCAAAGAACAAAGAGGATCTCTCCTTGCTCCTCATCAGCTGAGATTTCCAACCCCACTAGACCTTCAGCCCTCTCTGAGACCTGCAGTGAGAGGAATGAAGGTGTAGAATTAGGTGTGTCACAGCCAAGTACTTGTGGGCAATCTGCTTTTGGTACACCGACGTCAGATTGTACCAGGCAAATTTCCCTGCCCCAGCTGCTGCACCGCCGAAAGAAGTTTGCTCCCAGCCATCCACATGCCCAGCGGTTGAATGCTAGCTTGGCAAAATTGCTAGCACTTCAACTGCTGCCTTTTCAGTTGGTAGACTCTGCCCCCTTCCGTGAGTTTGTGGAATGTGCGGTTCCTCAGTGGCAGGTACCCAAACGCCACTTTTTCTCACGGAAGGCGATTCCGGCTCTCTACCGGCATGTGGAAGGCAATGTCCATGCCTCGCTGGACAGGGCGGTCAGCGGTAAGGTGCATATTACCGCTGACTCATGGTCCAGCAGGCATGGACAGGGACGTTACCTAAGTTTCACGGCGCATTGGGTGACTCTGCTGGCAGCTGGGAAGGATGCAGGACAAGGTGCAGTAGTGTTGGAGGTTGTTCCGCCACCACGCCTCCAAAATGCTGATTGTGACACACCTCTCTCCTCCACCCCCTCCTCTTCTTCTTCCTCCATGGCCTCTTCCTCGGAACCAGCGGTGCTCCGTAGGCGTTCAAGGGGCTACGCCAGTACGCAGGCCAAAAGATGCCATGCGGTGCTTGAGCTGGTGTGCTTGGGGGACAGGAGCCACACTGGGGCAGAGGTTCTGTCAGCTCTGCAGGGGCAGGTTCAGAGGTGGTTGACGCCATGCCAACTTAAGGCAGGAATGGTGGTTTGCGACAATGGCACCAACCTCCTCTCTGCCCTCCGACAGGGACAACTGACTCATGTGCCCTGTTTGGCTCACGTCCTTAACTTGGTGGTGCAGCGGTTCTTGGGCAGGTACCCGGGCTTACAGGATGTCCTGAGGCAGGCCAGGAAAGTCTGTGTGCATTTCCGCCGGTCATATAATGCCAGTGCTCGGCTGACGGACCTCCAAAAGGAGTTTAACCTGCCCAAGAACCGCCTAATCTGTGACATGCCCACCAGGTGGAACTCAACGTTGGCCATGCTGCAGCGGCTGCACACGCAGCAGAGGGCCATCAATGAGTACCTGTGCGACTATGGCACCAGGACAGGGTCAGGGGAGCTTGGTTTTTTTTCCCCACGCCAGTGGGCCATGATCAGGGATGCATGCACTGTCCTGTCACCATTCGAGGAGGCCACGAGGATGGTGAGCACTGACAGTGCATGCATCAGTGACACTGTCCCCCTTGTCCACCTGTTGGAGCACACGCTGCGTGGAATAATGGACAGGGCACTTGAGGCCGAACAGAGGCAGGAAGAGGAGGACTTCCTTAGCTCTCAAGGCCCCCTTTATCCAGACAGTGTTCCTGCGTGCCCGCCGATCACACAGGAAGAGGAGGAGGAGGAGGAGGAGGAAGATTGTGTCAGTATGGAGGTGGAGCCTGGCACTCAGCATCAGCAGCAGTCTTTAAGGGATCAGTCCCAAGGAACACATGGACTTGTACGTGGCTGGGAGGAGGTGGCTGCGGACGTTGTTGTCCTTAGTGACCCAGAGGACTCCGGACCGAATGCCTCAGCAAACCTACGCTGCATGGCCTCCCTGATCCTGCAAAGCCTGCGTAAGGATCCTCGTATTCGTGGTATCAAGGAGAAGGACCAATACTGGCTGGCAACCCTCCTTGATCCACGTTACAAGGGTAAGGTTGCGGACCTTATCTTGCCATCGCAGAGGGAGCAGAGGATGAAACATCTTCGGGAGGCCTTGCAGAAAGGTCTGTGCAACGCGTTCCCAGAGACTGGGAGGTTACAAACTCCTGTTTCTGGACAACGTGTTGCTGAGGCTTCAGTCAGTCAAAGAAGGAGCGGTGGAGAAGGTGGCCGTCTGACCGATGCGTTCAGACAATTTTTTGGTCCGCAGCCCCAAGGTATGATCGGTTCCAGCAACCATCGCCAGCGTCTGTTTTACATGGTGCAGGAATACCTAGGGGCAAGATCAGACTTGGACACCTTTCCCACCGAAAATCCTCTGGGTTACTGGGTCTTGAGGATGGATCACTGGCCAGAGCTTGCACAGTATGCAATTGAGCTACTGGCCTGTCCTGCATCCAGCGTTCTTTCGGAACGCACATTCAGTGCTGCTGGAGGCGTGGTAACCGATCACAGGGTGCGTCTGTCCACCGACTCGGTCGATCGGCTGACCTTCATAAAAATGAATCAGTCTTGGATCACCACCAGCTACCAAGCACCTGATGCTGATGTAACCGAATAATTTTTTTTGAAATCTCAGATCCCTTCAAAGACTGCCTATGCTGATGCTGAGTGACTATCCCTGAGTAATTATCCTCTTCCTCCTCAATCATCACGCTGATAACTTGTAAGAACATTTTTGGTTCTGGGCACCACCACCAGTGCCTAAGGCACAATTTTTCAGCCCCTGTTTAACAGGGGCGTGTAATTACAATTTTTGATGCAATACTTTGCAGCAGGGCTCGTTCCTGCGTTCCAACTAGAGTGTCTGTGAGGGGTTGCAGTGTTGTGGCACCAGCACCAGTGCCTAAGGCCCAATTTTTCTGCCCCTGTCTAACAGGGGCGTGTAATTACAATTTTTGATGCAATACTTTGCAGCAGGGCTCGTTCCTGCGTTCCAACTAGAGTGTCTGTGAGGGGTTGCAGTGTTGTGGCACCAGCACCAGTGCCTAAGGCCCAATTTTTCTGCCCCTAACAGGGGCGTGTAATTACAATTTTTGAAGCAATACTTTGCAGCAGGGCTCGTTCCTGCATTCCAACTAGAGTGTCTGTGAGGGGCTGCAGTGTTGTGGCACCAGCACCAGTGCCTAAGGCCTAATTTTTCAGCTCCTGTTCAACAGGGGCATGTAATTACAATTCTTGATCTAATATTTCACAGCAGGGCCCTGTGAGGGCTTACAGTGTTGTGGCCACAGCAACACCTAAGGCCCAAATTTCTGCTGAGTATATAGGGCAGGACCCTACTTTCAAACATCTAACTTACAAACGACTCCTACTTGCAAACGGAAGGAGACAACAGGAAGTGAGATGAAATCTACCCCTAGGAAGGGAAATTCTCTCCTGTAAGAGTTAATATGGGAAAACAATTTCTCCTTTCCACTGATGCTTTCCAATCCTTGTTCCACAAAAAAACCCAAATTTTCAAAAAACATTTTTCATTGGGACAAAAAAGTGAGGTGAAATCTTCTGAAGAGGAGGAAAGACAGCAAAACAAATGTCACAGGGGTGATAACCCTTCCCTATGTTTTCCAAAAAGCTTAAAAAAGATTTTTTGGCTGGAGCTAAACACGTTAAAAATGTACCCCTTCAAAATTACAAAGAGATTCTACTTAACAACAAACCTACAGTCCCTGTCGTGTTTGCACCGCCTGTATACTGCTGTTCAGAGTATATAGGGCCTTTCTTTATTTTAATTTGGGTGCGGGGTTCCCCTTAATATCCATACAGGACCCAAAGGGCCTGGTAATGGACTGGGGGGGTACCCATGCCGTTTGTCTAACTGATTTTCATCCATATTGCCATGACCCGACATGACATTAAACCCGCAAGCAGTTTTAAATGAGATTTTTTCCGTTAAAAATGACAGGGACTGTTCTAAACATGGGAAACACGCGTCACTTTACAGGCATACTATAGACACCCCCCAGGTACGATATTTAAAGGAATATTTCACTTTTTTTTTTTTTACTTTAAGCATCATTAAAATCACTGCTCCCGAAAAAACGTTTTTTTTGCATTGATACATGTCCCCTGGGGTAGGACCCGGGTCCCCAAACCCTTTTTAGGACAATACCATGCAAATTAGCCTTTAAAATGAGCACTTTTGATTTCGAACGTTCGAGTCCCATAGACGTCAATGGGGTTCTAACGTTCGTGCGAACTTTCTGTCCGTTCGCGGGTTCTGGTGCGAACCGAACCGGGGGGGTGTTCGGCTCATCCCTAGTAGGAATCAACTTATCAGAGCTCTCTCCCAGCGTGTAATAGGTGAGTCTTCTAGGACGGTGTATATTTATCCTCAGTCTAACAGGAGGATGAGATTCCAAGTTTGGCGTAAGAGTCCTCTCAGGACTTTTTACAGGAGTAGGGTTCCTTTCAGCGATTTTCACCGCAGTAGGGTTCCTCTCAGGGCTTTTCACATGAGTAGAGTTCCTCTCAGGACTTTTTACAGGAGTAGAGTTCCTTTCAGCGATTTTCACCGCAGTAGGGTTCCTCTCAGGGCTTTTCACAGGAGTAGAGTTCCTCTGAGGACTTTTCACAGGAGTAGAGTTCCTTTCAGGGATTCTCACCGCAGTAGGGTTCCTCTCAGGGCTTTTCACAGGAGTAGAGTTCCTCTCAGGACTTTTCATAGAAGTAAGGTTGAGTCACCGACAATGGATCTGGGCATTGAGTAGAGGGACCCGATTTAAGAATGGTGAGACCAGCCTCATCAACAGTATTAAAGTTTAGTACATTGCTTCCAACCTCTTCTTCCTCTAACAATGACGTCTCCTTCTCCATATGACTTCCTGACTCCATCACAGATAAATCTCCATCAGTAATGCTAATCAGATCTCCTTCGACGGAATTCAGAATTGGTCCAGCGCCATTTTCCCGAGCATCTATTCTCCTAGGTGATGACGAAGTATTCACTCCCTCTTCAGGTGAGTTTTCCACCTCTTTTGTTGGTCTTCTCTCTCTAGACCAATCACTGATTCCTGGTTCAGCGTCAACAACTGGTGGCCACAACCAGCAATCTCCTCATCCTCAATTTCCTCTTGGGCGGGCACCACAGGGAGAATGGGAACTCTTTGACGAGAACGGATCCTGGGTGGATTCGGTTCCAGTGAAGGTGGAGGAGATACAGGGGGGCACCCGAACAGCATCTGAGAAAGGAAGCAGATGATTACGATGTCACATTTTGAGAGGCCCTAGTTTTCCTTCAGGTTTGATTTGGTAAACTGGTAACCCTGGAAGCTGCTTACAGATGACATATAGTTGGGGCCTCCAGCTATCAGCCAGTTTATGTTTTCCCGGCACACCCAGGTTCTTTAACAGCACTCGATCCCCTGGCTGTAAATTTTGCACTTTCACCTTGAGATCAAAATTCTTCCTATTTCTCAATTCTCAGGTGGCAGCATGTTCCATAGCTCTCTCATAAGCTTGCTTCAAATTTTTCCATAAACGTTCTACATATCCTCTATGGGAAGTTAAAGAAGTATCATCTGCGGATGTTCCAAAAATTAAATCAATTTCTTTCAAACATAAGTCTGTATGGCGAATATCCAGTGGCATCACTCACTGTACTGTTGTATGCATGTACAACTGTAGTAATATAATTTCCCCAACGTTGCTTCTTTTCAGTGGGTAAAGTTCCCAGCATGTTCAGTAAAGTCCGATTGAACTTTTCAGGTTGTGGATCTCCCTGAGGATTGTACAGTGTAGTTCGGGACTTTTTGATGCTCAGCAGCTTGCACAACTGATGTATGAGTCGGCTTTCAAAGTCTCTTCCTTGATCAGAATGAATCCTGACAGGTAGCCCGTAATGAATGAAGATCTTTTCTACAAGGACCTTTGCCACAGTGGTAGCCTGTTGATCTTTGGTGGGGTAAGCCTGGGCATACCGAGTGAAATGATCAGTCACCATAAGAATATTACTTCTTCTACCTGTATCTGGTTCCAGGCACAGGAAGTCAATACACACCTACTTTATGGGCCCCTGACTCTGCAGATGTCCCATGGGAGCGTCTTGCACTGGGAGAGTTTTTCTCTGAATGCAGGGTAAACAGGAACGGCAATAACTCTCTCTTCTCATGTCAGGCCAATAGAACCTATCTTTGACGAAGCGAAAAGTCCTTTCTATGCCCAGTTGTCCATGCTCATTGTGCAGGGCTACCAACACTGATGTGCGATGCTTTTCAGGAAGGTAAAGTAGCCATGTCTCCTCTGACTCTTCAGCAGGGCCCCTCCTGTACAGCAGACCATCTCTCAGCTGCAGCCGATTCCACTCTCTGTGTGATATCTTAGCGCTGATTACAGGACTCCTCAACAGCCACTCTGGATCTTGTTTAGCCAGAGCTTCAAGAACTAAGTGGCATTGGGGTTCTTGCTCTTGATCAGTTTTAATATCTCTTTTTGATAGCCGAGGAAGACCCTCACCTCGCACTTATGTCAATTCACAGTAACACTGAGGTACTCCAAATGGAGGAACTCCTATAGACTCAGCTTCTACATTTCCTTTTAGTCATTGGACCAGGCCTCTGCACAAAGCTTGCGCTCCTTCTATAGGTACAAACGTTCATTCTCTGAGTTCTTCTACTGGCCAATGAGGTCTACAGGACAGTGCATCTTCATCTCTGTTGCCAGTTCCAGGCAGATACTTGAAACTAAACTGGAATCCAGCCAATGCAGCTAACCATCGATGTCCAGTGGGATCCAGCTTATCAGAAGTCAAAAGGTAGGTCAGAGGATTATTGTCTTTCTTCACTACAAACTTGGCCCCATATAAATAATCTTTCAGTTTGTAAACTACCACCCATTTCAAGGCCAAGAACTCCAATTTGTGAACCGGGTAGTTCTTCTCAGAGGGGATAAGCCTTCGGCTCACATATGCCACAGGCCTGAGTCCACCATCTTGTTCTTGGTTTAGAACTCCCACCAGTCCATCTCGACTAGCATCCACATGGAGCTCAAAGGGCTTAGATGGGTCAGCATAGGCCAAGACCGGTGCTTTTGTAAGACTCCTTTTCAAACGCTGATAGGCCTCCTCACATGAACGAGTCCATTGTTCTCTGATGGATTCTTTTTTTCCTCTTACCCAAGGCTTCTTCACCTTCACCTTGCCTTGTTCCTCACCCGAAACCACTTGTAACAATTCATTAAGGAGTCTGGCAATCTTTGCGAAGTTAGCTACAAACCTTCGGTAGTAGGAGCAAAACCCCAGGAAAGACCTTAATTCCTTTACCGTCTCTGGTCTAGGCCATGCAGTGACTGCTATCAGCTTCTTCGGATCTGTAGCTACTCCCTTGGCAGAAACAACATGGCCCAAATAGGTGACTGAAGTTCTGTAAAGCTGACACTTTTCCAGAGATTGCATAATGTATTCAAAAAGAAGGAAACATGGACTTTAGAGGCACATCTGTAGCGTTGAAATACAAAATGAACTTTTATTAATTTTTAAAATTCACATTATTGACATGACATGTTAAAAACAAAACATGGTGTTTGGTCTAAATGACGCTCACACCACCTAACACAACCAACTATTACCGCAGTGGAAGGTAACAGGTCAGCATCAACTTAACACTAGAGGAAAATAGCTCCTCCTGCAACAATGCCATACAATGTCTGATTGCAGGAATAAGTAGATATCCAGCTTCTGGCTACATCTATGAGATCCTACTCACAATGTCCCAGGAGCTGTCTGCCACCCAGCCTCCTCAGGTAGATCCTCAGTCTAGGAGATAAAAAGATCCTTCTCCAGACCAGGTCTTCAAAGCAGTGTCCTCCAGCAAAAATCAGTCCTCACCAGGCCCTCAGTGCAGCTCCTGCTGAGGCCCAGACTCTTCTAGCTGCCTCCCAGGGACCACAGCCACAGAACTAGAACCCTGCCTGGAGAGGAAAGAACACTCAAGAAAGGCCTCTGACATATTTATCACCTTCCCAGCCACCTTCTGGATCCCTCTTTCCAGGAATTGGCTGGGGCATAATAAATATTCCTAATGGACATTTGACTCTTGTCTCTAATCACTGATTACTGCCACACCAGTCATATGATGACGCTGGACTGCCCTGGTGAGAGGATGTAAAACCATCCTCTGAAGCCCCTCTTATTCCTGCCTGACCCCCCAATCTGGTACATACCACTTGATCCCTATTTAGTTTAACCTACAAAAAAAAAAAAAACCCTCCTATGCCAAACCCATTTTAACCCAGTTATGTTGGCCTGGCCAGTCATGAACGACCCCCAGTTCACTGTGGCTGAACCATACAAAATAAAAGGAGCCGTACCTAAGACGGGTCCCTATTAATGTACAGTTTGCCCATAATGATCACCTTTAAGGACTAAGTACCCCATCAGCTGCTATGACATATCCACACCAAATCCATAACTGTCCCCAACAGTCAAACTCAAAACCTTAGAGCCCTTTCACACTGAGGCGGTTTTCAGGCATTTTAGCACTGGAAATAGCCTCTAAATAACGCATGAAAACCGCCTCCTATTCATTTCAGTGTGTCTGTTCACACCGGGGCGGTGCGCTTGTGAGACGTTAGGAAAAGTCCTGCAAGCAGCATCTTTGGGCCAGTTTAGGAGTTCTGTATACAGCGCTTCCAAAAAGCCTGCCCATTGAAATGAATGGGCAGCGCTTCCAAAGCTCCTAAAAAGTGCCTCAGAAGCGCCGCAACACAGGCGCTTCTAACCCCTTCTTCGGCCGCTAGCGGGGGTTATTATCTCCCCACTAGCGGCTGAAAAGCACAGCTTAAACAGCGGTAAAGCACCGCTAAAATGAGCGGCGCTTTACGCTAACGCACAGCGGCCCCAGTGTGTAGGGGGTCTAGGGAGGAAGGGAGTGTGGGACTGGGAAGGGTAGCACAGACCCTAGACCGACCTTGCAGATTTTTGTCCCTGGTTCTTTTCCCTATTGGGTGCATGGTAGCCAGGCACAGAGCAGCTCCACAGCCTCACAACACAATAATCATGTAGTTTGTGTCTTTTTCAGGTCTAATGCTCGTTGAACTTGGTTGGGGTTAAGGATGAGCCTTGGGATACCCCAAGGCCTATACTCACAATGTCCCTATGTGTATTTGGATGCCTCCTTCTAATACCAGCCAAGGCCAGATCCTCAGTGGACTTCCTCTGACTTGGCTTTAGCAACTATCAAACAGGCCCTCCAGCTCTCCCTGAGCTGGGACCTCGGTGCTCCTTTCAGACAGTAGGCCCTCCAGCTTGCCCTGAGATGCGACATTTGATGAACTCCTGCTGATTTTAGCTAATTCTGCTTGGAGGTGCAGCAGCCCTTCAGGCTGGGCCTTTTCCTTCAGAAAAAGGACCTTGCTCTTCCAGCCCCCAGACTATTTATACACCCCTCGGCCACATACTGGTCGTTCTGTTCCCCTAGGAATTGGCTGAGACTGTATGCATATTAAAGCACAGGGTTTGCCTCTTCCATCCCACTAAGAAAGGGAGGTAGTTGAACCTGCAACCAACAGGACTGAGAACAGGCAATAATAATCACACTGATTACAGAGGAGCCAAAAAATAAATAAAAAATTTCCCTTAACCTCCCTAACAACCTAACTAGGAGGGTGTTATATAAGTTTTCCCGATGCCAGCTCTCTTCTGACTGAAGACTTTCTAGGACCCTCCTACTGATCATCCTCTGAAGACCCTCCTGTTTCTGGCTGACCCACTTGTAGGCAGGTGCAGTTAGCTACTCTGCCACTAGGTGGCTCCGTACGAAATTAGTGTCTGGTTATAGTAAGTAAGGTCAATAGGTGCTAGGCCTCTTTTAGTTAGAGCCCTCCTGCAGTAATATCATAGGTGAGGCAGTGCCAGGCTGGGAGGAACCTTAGCTACACTTGGGGCATGGGAACCAAACACCCCACACCTATGTAGATATAACCAGCCTGTGGAGGCCCTGGATTGGGCAGGAGGCTGGGAGATGTGGACCTGTACAGAGCCCCCCTGCCCCAATGTTGAGGGCATGTGGCCTGGTGTGGTTTAGGAGGGGGTACAGGCGAGCGTGCCAGGATGCATGCCCGGATAAGGGTCTGGTATGGATTCTGGGGGGACCACACGCCTTTTTTTTAAAATTTATTTGGCGTGGGGTTTCCCTCCAAATCCATACCAAACCCAAAGGGCCTGGTATGGACTGGGGGGGGGGACCCCACACCATTTGTTTCTTTATTTTTTCAATAGCTGGGTGCCGGAAATTATAACCGTGAGTCATTTTAAATGGCATTTGACTCTTTTTTTTTTTTGGAAATTAAATTTTTTGCTGCAGCAGGTTCTATACATGCTACACATGCTATACAATGTGCCACTTTACAGGCACATTAAGGGGACCCCCCAGGCAATATATTTAAAGGAATTTTTCAATTTTATTGTTGCACTTTAAGCATCATTAACCGCTTCCGGGCCGCTCCACGTACATTTACTGCGGCAGGGCGGCCCGGGTGCGCAAAACCAATTACCAGTAAAAAAATAAATAAATAAATAAAAGTCACTAAATGTATCCCATAGTTTGTAGACGCAATAACTTTTGCGTAAGCCAATCAATATACACTTATCGGGATTTTTTTACCAAAAATATGTAACAGAATACATATTGGCCTAAACTGATAAAGAAATTTGTTTTTTTTACATTTTTTTATTGGATGTTTTATAGCAGAAAGTAAAAAATATGTTTTTTTTTTCAACATTGTTGGTATTTTTTTGTTTATAGTGCAAAAAACAAAAAACACAGAGGTGATCAAATACCACCGAAAGAAAGCTCTATTTGTGGGGAAAAAAAGGACATCAATTTTATTTGGGTACAGCGTCGCACGGCCGCGCAATTGTCAGTTAAAGCGGCGCAGTGCCGTATTGCAAAAAATGGCCTGGTCAGGAAGTGGGTAAACCCTTCCGGGGCTGAAGTGGTTAAAATCACTGCTCCTGAAATAAACACTGTTTTAAATTTGTTGGTTTTTTTTATACATGTTCCCAAGGGCAGTACCCGGACCCCCATACCCCTTTTATGGCCAATTACCTGCACATAAGCCTTCAAAATGGGCGCTTTTGATTTTTTCAGTTCGGCTCCCATAGACTTCAATGGGGTTTCTTGTTCGGGTTAGAACATTTCTCCTGTTCGGGAGTTCTGCTGAAAACCGAACCTGGGGGGTGGGAGGTGTTCGACCCATCCCTACTGCACATCATACCATGTCTCTCTCTCCCGTATGCCAGATATTCCAAGATCTGACTCCCCCATGGCATTTTTTTAGCTGGAACATGGTGGATCTCGATTCCACCACCTCTGGCTCTGGCCCTCTGCTCCATCCTAATCACTATCACTTGTAAACACAGAAGCCTGGCTTCTGTTCTTACAAGTGACAGCTCGTCTCCCAACGGCTCCCACAGATCTGATCACCTGAACGGCTCCCACAGATCTGATCTCCTGAGCGGCTCCCACTCAGTGTAGGATGGGGACAAGGGAGATGCAGGTGCCTGGGGTACAGTGTTCATGCCTACACCCTTACTGGATGATCTCCCTGCAAGTGAGAGAGGCAGAGATCATCCAGCTTAATAAAGGAACAAAGGTAAGACATGTGGAAGATGTTGGAGGCTTAACCACTTGCGGACCGCTGCATGCCGATATACATCGGCACAATGGCAGTGGTGGGCAAATGGGCATACCTGTACATCCCCTTTAATTGACGTGAGCATGCCCGCGGGACCGGTGGACTCAATGCCCGCCGGTCTCCCTGTGATCGTGTCACGGAGCCGCAAAACGGGGAAGTGTCTATGTAAACAAGGCATTTCCCCGTTCTGCCTTGTGACATGACAGAGATCACTGCTCCTTGTCATCGGGAGCAGTGATCGCAGTCATGTCAGTGGTAGCCCATCCCTCTACAGTTAGAATCACTCCCTAGGACACACTTAACCCCTTGATCGCCCCCTAGTGGTTAACCCCTTCCCTGCCAGTGCATTTTTATAGCACTGATTTCTGTATAAATACCAATGGTCCCAAAATAGTGTCAAAATTGTCCGATGTGTCTGCCATAATGTCGCGGTCACAATAAAAATCGCAGATCGCTGCCATTACTAATAAAAAAAATATATTAAGAAGAATGCCATAAATCTATCCTCTATTTTGTAGACGCTATAACTTTTGTGCAAACCAATCAATATACGCTTATTGCAATTTTTTTTACCAAAAATATGTAGAAGAATACATATCGGCCTAAACAGAGGAAAAAAAATTGTTTTTTGGGGATATTTATTATACCAAAAAGTTAAAAAACTAAGCTTTTTTTTCAAAATTGGCCTAAATTGATAAAGAAATGTGTTTTTTTTACATTTTTTTATTGGATATGTTTTATAGCAGAAAGTAAAAAATATTGTTTTTTTTTCAACATTGTTGGTATTTTTTTGTTTATAGCGCAAAAAATAAAAACCGCAGAGGTGATCAAATACCACCAAAAGAAAGCTCTATTTGTGGGAAAAAAAAGGGCATTCTTTTTGTTTGGGTGCAACATTGCATGACCACGCAATTGTCAGTTAAATCGACACAGTGCCAAATCGCAAAAAGGGCTCTGGTCAGGAAGGGGGTAAAATCCTTCGGGGCTGAAGTGGTTAAAGGATTGTAGAAGATGGGAGCAGTGGAGGTGGGGGTGGGGGGGGGAGTGAATGGAAGGGATTGCATTCAGAGGTCAGAGCTATAGAGGGATGAAAGTGAGATGTGGATGGGAGTGAGATGTGGATAGCGCACCCCCGAACTCTGCACATAGAGCTCCCCTAAACTATACACTCTGTGTGTAAATCGCCCCCAAACTCTTTGCTTGGTACTCAATGCACTCCTGGTACTTAGTGATCCTTTAAGATTCTGTCACTGTTGGTGAAATTTAACCACACCCACTATTTGATGCGGCTTGAGGGGGGCGTTCATGGTTAAGTTCCTGCACCTATTTTCTGGGGAAAAAAAGCCCTGGACTCCCCTCTCTCCAACTTGATTGACTCTCAGCTGGCCATGGCCACATCTAGGCACAGCTCCAACCATCTCTGAAGGCCCACACCATGGCCACATCTAGGCACAGCTCCAACCATCTCTGAAGGCCCACACCATGGCCACATCTAGGCACAGCTCCAACCATCTCTGAAGGCCCACCCCATGGCCACATCTAGGCACAGCTCCAACCATCTCTGAAGGCCCACCCCATGGCCACATCTAGGCACAGCTCCAAAAATCTCTGAAGGCCCGCGCCATGGCCACATCTAGGCACAGCTCCAACCATCTCTGAAGGCCCACCCCATGGCCACATCTAGGCACAGCTCCAACCATCTCTGAAGGCCCACCCCATGGCCACATCTAGGCACAGCTCCAAAAATCTCTGAAGGCCCGCGCCATGGCCACATCTAGGCACAGCTCCAACCATCTCTGAAGACCCACACCGTGGCCACATCTAGGCACAGCTCCAACCATCTCTGAAGGCCCACACCATGGCCACATCTAGGCACAGCTCCAACCATCTCTGAAGGCCCACACCATGGCCACATCTAGGCACAGCTCCAACCATCTCTGAAGGCCCACACCGTGGCCACATCTAGGCACAGCTCCAACCATCTCTGAAGGCCCACACCATGGTCACATCTGAGCACAGCTTCAACCATCTCTGAAGGCCCACACCGTGGCCAAATCTAGGCACAGCTCCAACCATCTCTGATGGCCCACACCATGGCCACATCTAGGCACAGCTCCAACCATCTCTGAAGGCCCACACCATGGCCACATCTAGGCACAGCTCCAACCATCTCTGAAGGCCCACACCATGGCCACATCTAGGCACAGCTCCAACCATCTCTGAAGGCCCACACCATGGTCACATCTAGGCACAGCTCCAACCATCTCTGAAGGCCCACACCGTGGACACATCTAGGCACAGCTCCAACCATCTCTGAAGGCCCACACCATGGCCACATCTAGGCACAGCTCCAACCATCTCTGAAGGCCCACACCATGGTCACATCTAGGCACAGCTCCAACCATCTCTGAAGGCCCACACCGTGGACACATCTAGGCACAGCTCCAACCATCTCTGAAGGCCCACACCGTGGACACATCTAGGCACAGCTCCAACCATCTCTGAAGGCCAACACCGTGGCCACATCTAGGCCCAGCTCCAACCATCTCTGAAGGCCCACACCATGGCCACATCTAGGCACAGATCCAACCATCTCTGAAGGCCCACACCGTGGCCACATCTAGGCACAGCTCCAACCATCTCTGAAGGCCCACACCATACCATTCACTGTATTTGCAGTATGTTTTTTTACTTCTACGCTCAACAAATGGTTTGCTTCTTTTTTTTTTAAATATGTTTATTGATTTTTTGAGAGAAAAGATAGCAGTACAAACATTCAGCGAAGGTTTTCGGAACGAACCATAACATTTGCTTTACATACCAGAAATGTTATTCTGACAACAAAGACAGAAAATAAATAAATAAATAAAATCATGTCGGCAGATGTGTAATCTCGTACTATTTTTGCACCCAGTAATTATTTCTCTGTTACAGCGCCGCCAGGTAAATAATGAATGTCGTCTCCCGGTAATCCGGGTAAGTGAAGCCACTACTGGGTGATGCAAGGATACAGCGTGTTTCTGGAAATAAAAAAGAAATCTCACACTCTATCACTTTGATCAGTCCTAAAATGAATTAATTTCCTTGTTTGCCACGTTATCTCTGCCGTGGAACAGAAAAGGAAAGCGACAACGTATTATAACATCGTGATGGATTCAGCGCTAGACTGTTCCCACAAAGAACAAAAGCATCCATCTTTCAGCATGCGCAGGAAGAAAGTGAATCCTCTGTCTTCACCCGTCCATGAGTAATGTGCGCTTGGTTTAATGGGGTTGAGGAATCCTTGATGGAGGAGATAATGAAAAAATCAAACACGGAGATATGGCGCTTTGTAATTTTTAGTTCAGCCTCCTGAAAGGATATTAAAGTAGGAAGGCGCTATGTAATGGTAACATGTCATGTTCATTTCAGAGTGTGATTCCCGTAGATACGCCCTTGTGTATAATACCTATACAAGGCAACAATTCTATTATATATATATATATATATATATATATATATATATATATATATACACACACACTGTAATCCACTTCAGGCCCGGTTCACATTGGTGCGACATACGCTCAGAGCCGGTGCTACCACTTCATTACAAAGGTGGGGTATACATGGGCAGGGCAAAGGGGGTGGAGTCAGCAGTGGAGCCAATGAGGGGGCGGCAAAATGAGGTTTCGCCTAGGGCAGTGATGGTGAACCTTGGCACCCCAGATGTTTTGGAACTACATTTCCCATGATGCTACACTGCAGAGTGCATGAGCATCATAGGAAATGTAGCTCCAAAACATCTGGGGTGCCAAGGTCCGCCATCACTGGCCTAGGGTGTCAAAAATCCTTTCACCAGACCTGCATACGCTCCGACTTTGGGAGCACATGTCACATGCCGTGTATAAATCAATAAGAGTAAGAGCCATCTTAACTGGTCCGACACAAGTCGGTCTGACTTTAAAAAAAGGTTCCTGCACTACTTTGGTCCGACTTTGGTCCATTTTCAGCCCATTCAATCTCATTGAAGTGGGATCAAGGTCGGATCATCATTTTAACTGATCCGACTTGTCGCATGCAACTTGTGCTCTGAGGATCTTGAAAAAAAAAAAGGTGTGGAGTACCCCCAAAATCCATACCAGACCCTTATCCGAGCACGCAGCCCGGCAGGTCAGGAAAGGGGGGGGCGAGTGCGCGCCCCCCCCCTTCTCCTGGACCATACCAAGCCACATGCTCTCAACATGAGGGGGGGTGGGTGCTTTGAAGCAGGGGGACCCCATGGCATTTTTTTTTATTTTGGCAAGGGGTTCCCCTTAAAATCCATACCCATCTGGTATGGTCTTGGGGGGGACCCCACGCCATTTTTTTTTTGTTGGTGTGGGGTTCCCCCTTCAAGATTCATACCAGACTCCAAGGTGCCTGGTATTGTCGGATCCCGTTCATTGAAGTCGCATGGAAGTTGGACATGAAGTCGTAGGGAAAAGTCAGGTCGGAAATCGTCCAACTTCCATGTCGGAGCAGTGTGAACCCAGGTTCAAATGGGTAAATAAAAAATAAAGATTCTTTTGAGTGATTGTGTAATCTCACCTATAATGGCTCCAATTTTTAGTCCTGGACCCCACGAAGGAAAGACCACCATGGAAGTGAAGTCCTCCCATGGCTGTCTATAGGCCCATTTTTAACTGGAACATTTGGGATTTACAGAGAAGCAAATGACAGAATATTTGTCAACTGCTGTTTGTCCAGAAAAAACACAACAAGGCCATCGGTGCTCCTTGCCTATGTCGTTGTCCAGTAAGGCTCCATTCACACTTGTGCGACTTGTCATGTAAATTTGGACATCAAAGTCACCTGACAAGTCGTTCCTGATTTGCAATGATAACCATTCATATACTGTATGTATGACTTAAGGTTGTAGCAACTCCAAAGTAGTTCATGCACTACTTTGGTCTGACTTTCATGCAACTTGAGGGCCACAGACTTCAATGTTAACCCTCAAAAGCTGGAGTCATACAAGTGTGAATGGAGCATGAAAGTCGTACCTGCATGTTATACAGTGCAACCGTTGTCCATTATCATTGGTTAAAGCCAAAGTCATATCCATGTCGTAGCCATCCAAAGTTGCATCTAAGCTGCATCAAAGATGCACTCCAAAGCTGAAACATTTTGCAGTCGTACAAGTGTAAATGGAGACTTTGGAGTCTGAAAGTCGTACCTGAAGCATCATTGGATACTAACATTTATAGGTAAAGTTGATCCAGGGAATATCCGATTGCCTCTCGTGGGATCAGGAAGGAATTTGTTAACCTGCTGGAGAAATTTGGATCATGCTTTGCTTGTTTTTTTTTTTTTTTGCCTTCCTCTGGATCAACTGTGGGTATGGAATTCTGTATATAGGACTGTAAAAATTATTATTTTTTGTTTGTTTTCCCTTTTTATTGGTTGAACTAGATGGACTGGTGTCTTTTTTCAACCAGACTAACTATACCCCTTCACTACTAGTGTATCTGTCTCCCCAGCCATGTCATCCACTTCCTGGCTGGTTGGATGCTTAAGCATTGGACACAGGTACGCTAGTCATTAACAATGACAATATAGCCTCCTGAGGGCAGCTCTTTCCTGGTTAGACCTTTACGGTATCTTCTCCAACTTCTCTTGTTCCCTTGAATAAGCCCCATTCTTTGATACGCCATGCATGCACCCCTTTATTGACTTCAGACCAGGCAGGGGCAGATTGGCTTAACAATAAAGTTATTTTTACTAAAGTAGTTGAAGGTAACGAATTAATCGTTTTGGAGACATCTCCCCACACACATTTCTGACAAAGTTCTCTAAATGCCCCTGTTGTAGATTTTTGTTTATTAAAAATCTTACAAACATAATAAAAACATATTTACATATACAAAATAAATAAATATATCAATAAACAAAAATAGCTTACATCAGCATAGCAAAAACATAAAGAAAACTAAATATACCAACCTAAACAAAGCCATAACCTCCACCTAAAACACCCTCAGGCTAAGAAACCATTACACATGATTTTTATGTACCGTATTTATCAGCGTATAACACGCACTTTTTTCCCCTTAAAATCAGGGGAAAATCGTGGGTGCGTGTTATACGCCGATCCCGGCTATTTTGTGATCTATCAGAGCGATCGCCGTGATCGCCGCTGACATTCACATAGCGTGTAGTTTTAAATATGGCGCCGTGGAGTTCGGAGGGACTCGGCGGCGCTGAACGAGGTCCCACCATTGGACCTGTGTTATGTCCATCATAGGGACTGGGCGTGACTGTGAACGGCGCCGAGAAGAGCCGAGAACCCTCGGCTATGTGTATCTCGGCTCCGCCCAGTCACTGTGTTCTCGGCGGCGCTCGTTCAGCTCCGCCGAGTCCCTCCGAACTCCGCGGCGCCATATTTAAAACTACACACTAAACTTGTGTATGTCGGTGGCGATCATGTAATGTACACTGGGGACAAGGCTGCACTGACCACTGGGGCAAGGCTGCACTGGGGCAAGGCTGCGCTGGGGCAAAGCTGCACTGACAATTCTGCACTGGGGCAAAGCTGCACTGACAAGGCTGCACTGGGGCAAAGCTGCACTGACAAGGCTGCACTGGGGCAAAGCTGCACTGACAAGGCTGCACTGGGGCAAAGCTGCACTGACAAGGCTGCACTGACAAGGCTGCAGATGGACAGATAAGGCTGCATTGATGGGCATTTAAATGTAAGTTTTTTTCCTTAAAATTCCCTCCTAAACTTGGGGTGCGTGTTATACGCCGATAAATACGGTATATAAAAATCTAGGGGACGTGAAAGGACAGAAAGAAAGGCGCACACCCAGAAACTGACAAACAGCAGCTACGGAGACCTGACATTCCTCCACGCCTTTGTCCAGGCCCCCGGCAGCCACCTGTCCTTCTCAAGACCCCGAGTCCTTCCTACCTCACCCAGAATGTCGTGCACCACCACCTCGACAGGAAAGACTTTTTTCCGAATGGAGACCTGACACCGTGCATTTCATGTGAAGAAACGGACTACTAAGCTAACTAGAAAAAGTGTCTCAAAATCAAAATCCCGATGTGTCTCAAAGGCCCCGTATGACCACTCCGCATAACTCAAGCCGGAAAGGAAAGGGATACCCAGAGCCCCACCCACCCGCTTGTAGACTTCTATATTGAAGGGGAACTGAAGCAAGAAGTGGTCCATTGTCTCTTCCACCCGACAACATTCGACTCTTGGACAACCACAGTTCTCCGCAGAGCGATGCTTCAGGTTGCCCTTTACATAGAATCTGCCATGAAACGAGCGCCAGGCCAAATCCCGAAACTTTAAAGGGATTCTCTCTAGATTGAGCAAACGCAGACCCTCCCTCATAACAGGGCCTGGGCAATCCCTCAAGGCCAGTGGCTCGCTAAAGGCAGATTCAACAACCCTCCTCTCCAGGTCCTTCCTAGGAAGAGACTTAATTTCCTCCGCCGTCACTCACCACTGCCGAAGCATTTTCAGGCACGGGGCAACATTAGCCGGGAGCTCACCATGTCGGGCCCTCGGGCTTTTCACTGGCCCATCATTCTCCCAGCTTCTCAGAAAAGGCCTCAACCAGGACTGAATGACAACCCACCCTGGCGGTTCCAATGCCCCTGTTGTAGTGTCCACTGTTAGAAGTCCTTTGCAAGGCAAGAGTCCAATATAGGCAATAAATCCACAATTGGTATCAATAAGAAACTTTTGGGGTTGTATAAATCCTGAATAATAATAATAATAATAATAACAACTCCAACAACAACAACAATAATAATAAAAATGTAATTTATACAAAAAAATTACAAAGTAATTACACAGTATTTTTTTTTTGTAAGCGTGGATTTACCCTTTAAAAACATATAAATGACCTAAAAATACACAAAAACATATGGGGGAAAAAAAAAATCACATAAATCTTGATCAGGCTTATACGGGAAAGAGATTTTCTAATGACCGCTGTATTCATTCTGCCATTAATTCATTGTATAATGTATAATGCAAAAGAAACAAACGTCTGTGACATGCTGAATGATTCCGAAAAAAACATGAATTTTAATTGGGGAAGACTATTTATTTTTGAGTTTTAATGACACTAATCCTTTCAGTACACAGAACCCCCCCGCCCCCCCCCCCATCCCTCCCCCCGGCCATCGCTTTAGATTATTTAGAGATTCTGGACCAAATAAATTTGTCTATTTTTGTAAACTCTAATTCTCCCCGTCAAACACTTCAAAAATAAATACAATAACAAAGGCAGAAACAATATATACAAAGCAGCGTGAGCCCTGATTACGGCGAGGAAGGGGTTACGTCGTCCCAAGCAGCGCTCGCTATGGGCTCGGGTTATCCCTTTGAGGCCGTGCCCATACGGCCCAGAGACGCGGCCTAATGCAATCCAGAGCTTACCACATGCTGCATAATACATCCATCATGGCCAGCTCAATTATTGACATGTTGATTTTTCTGTTTCTGATTTAGGCTGTCAGTCCGGGTAAAATTGCCGGGCGGCTTTTAGTACACATGACAGCTGCCCTGACATGATGTAACTTAAGGCTGATTAAATCTGAGAACCTAATAAACAATCCTGCGAGCCCCCAAAACCTCATTTCCTCTGGTGTTGAGTTGGCTTTTGGCTTCCATGCTGAGGGTGGGGTGCAGAAAACGCACAGATACAGCATGTGGACTGGGAATTGTCTATATATATTGGTATATGTGTGTTTTGGTGTGTGTATGTATATATATACAATATCTCACAAAAGTAAGTACACCCCTCAGTGACATTTGTGTAAATCTTTTCTTCTATCTTTTCATGTGACAACACTGAAGAAATGACACTTGTCTACAATGTAAAGTAGTGAGTGTACAGCTTGTATAACAGTGTAAATTTGCTGTCCCCTCAAAATAACTCAACACACAGCCATTAATGTCTAAACCGCTGGCAACAAAAGTCAGTACACCCCCAAGTGAAAATGTCCAAGTTGGGCCCAAAGAGTCAATATTTTGTGTGGCCACCATTATTATATAAGGGATTGTAAACCCTCGCGTGCATCCTATGCACTAAGGTGAAAAAACTTCTGACACTGACCGCAGCCGCCCCCCCCCCCCCCCGTTTTGCTCACCTGACCCCCTTCGGTTCCTTCGGCGGAGACGCGCTGGACCTCTCTGCCCAGGGGTTCTTGGCTCTTGATTGGATAAATTGATAGCAGCGCAGCCATTGGCTCACGCTGCTGTCAATCGAATCCAGTCATGTGGGGGCCGGGGGGGGGGGGGGTGGGGCCGAGTCCTGTATTCTGCATCTGTGGACACAAATGCTGGGCTCGGGAGCGCGCCCGCAAGGTAACCCCCCTCCCCGGGAGAGCGCTTCTCCTAGGGGGTTATAAAAACAAACAAAGGCGCCTCTAAGTGCAGAAGATAAACAATTTTAATACCCCAACCGGGTTAAAAACACTTACAAAATAGGAGTAGAAAACAGGCACATCGTGGGTGAGGCTGCATTGGAAGGGGTCACGATCAGAGGAAGCCTTCAGAAGGATGGATGTAGTCACTGTCAACAGCGGTGTAAAACACAGGGAACAGCTGTGAAGCCGGCGTCGTCAGCGTGTGAGGGCTGCGAACCCGGAAGTGATGTCATCCACTGAGCGGCTCTGTGACCAGCCTGAACCGCAAACGAAAGGCTGTTGACAGTGACTACATCCATCCTCCTGAAGGCTTCCTCTGATCGTGACCCCTTCCAATGCAGCCTTACCCACGATGTGCCTGTTTTCTACTCCTATTTTGTAAGTGTTTTTAACCCGGTTGGGGTATTAAAATTGTTTATCTTCTGCACTTAGAGGCGCCTTTGTTTGTTTTTATGTCATTTTAGACCCTGCTTCAAGTCTTTTAAAGTTGCAGCCCTTTTTGCTGAAGATCACCATCCTTTCATCCCTTTCAACCAACATTTCTCCCGTTCATTTTTGGACTGCCGACCCTTAATAGAGACATCATTTGGACTACGCTAGTCCTGTGCGCCCTATACTACTCTTTATTTCCTAGGGGGTTATACGATGTGGGGAGGAGCTGATAGCACCGCCGGGGGACCCCAGAAGAGGAGGATCGGGGACACTCAGTGCAAAAAGAACTGCACAGTGCAGGTAAGTATGACATGTTTGTTATTTAAAAAAAAGAAATAAAACAAAGCTTTACAATCACTTTAACCCTCTATTTGGCATGGAGTTCACCAGAGATTCACAGGTTGCCACTGGAGTCGAAAATCTGCGAAAATCTGACAACAGACCGTTGTCCGAAGGAAATTTACTAGCCTGCCATCCAACATTTGTTGGTGGAAAGTTGGACAACAATTGTCTGATGGAGCGTACTAACGGTCGGATTTTAGGCCAACAGCCTGTCATCACACGATTCCCTGCCGAAAATCCGATCGTGTGTACGAGGCTTTAGTCCGTAGGGTTCAATATTGAGTTGGCTCCGCCCTTTACAGCTATAACAGCTTCACCTCTTCTGGGAAGGCCGTCCACAAGGTTTAGGAGGGTGTCTATGGGAATGTTTGACCATTCTCCCAGAAGCGCGTTTCTGAGGTCAGGCACTGATGTTGGATGAGAAGGCCTGGCTCACAGTCTCCGCTCTAATTCCTCCCAAAGGTGTTCTGTCGGGTTAAGGTCAGGACTCTGTGCAGGCCAGTCAAGTTCCTCCACCCCAAACTCGCTCATCCATGTCTATATGGACCTTGCTTTGTGCACTGGTGCGCAGTCATGTTGGAACAGGAAGGGGCCGTCCCCAAACTGTTCCCACAAAGTTGGGAGCATGAAATTGTCCAAAATGTCTTGGTATGCTGACGCCTTAAGAGTTCCCTTCACTGGAACTAAGGGGCCAAGCCCTGAAAAACACCCCCACACCATAATCCCCCCTCCCCCCACACCATAATCCCCCCTCCACCAAATGATTGGGACCAGTGCACAAAGCAAGGTCCATAAAGACATGGATGAGCGAGTTTGGGGTGGAGGAACTTGACTGGCCTGCACAGAGTCCTGACCTGAACACTATAGAACACCTTTGGGGTGAATTAGAGCGGAGACTACGAGCCAGGCCTTCTCGTCCAACATCAGTGCCTGACCTCACAAATGCTCTTCTGGAAGAATGGTCAAACATTCCCATAGACACCCTCCTAAACCTTGTGGACGGCCTTCCCAGAAGAGTTGAAGCTGTTATAGCTGCAAAGGGCGGGGCCAACTCCATATTGAACCCTCCGGACTAAGGCTGGCCATACACTATTCAATTTTCCTGTTCAACTTTCCTTTAGATTTACCAAAACCATATAATATGAGGTGAAACCTAAACACTTTCAATTTGGATGCAATCAGGCCGGCCCTTGTACTACATAGTTGAAGGTAAATCTAAAGAAAATTGAACAGGAAAATTGTATGGTGTATGGCCAGCTTAAGACTGGGATGTCATTAAAGTTCATGTGTGTGTAAAGGCAGGTGTCCTAATATTTTTGACAATATAGTGTATATTTACAATATATACAAGAAAAAGTATGTGAACTGAAATGAGCTGGTTTTCTGCAGTAATTTGCCAGAAAATCTAATTCTCATCTCAGTGCTGGATTTATAAGGGGGCCAAAGGAGCAACTGCTCCTGGCCACCTGACTCAAGGGGTCCCCCTATACAAAAATAAAATAAAACAATATAAAAAAAATATACATATAAAATAATAAATAATAATAAAATAATATAATGTATATAATAATAATTTAAAAAAACCTTTATTTTATTAAATGTATCTTGGGAAGTAATATTTTGTCGGCGATCCTCTGTAAGAAGTTTTACTCTGGACTGGTGTATTGTATGATATTTAAAAACATATATTGGCAGCTCAAGCACCGCATGCATAGGCCGCGTATGCTCTTAAGGAAGGTGGCCTATGACTGCGTGCGTGTGTGCACATGTGACCTCAGGATGGAGTTGTGTCAAGCATTTTGAAAATGTGTGACTGTCATTGAGAATGTAAACTGACTGTGTGTGAGGGGCCCCCCCAAACCTGAAGTGCCCCGGGCCCCCCCAAGGTCTAAACCTGGCCTCGCCTCATCTAAAGCACAACAACAGACAAATACAATCTGCTTGAGCTGATAACACCACCGCCACTATCTCCACCACCTCCACCATCTCCACCACCTCCACCACCTCCACCATCACCACCACCTCCACCACCTCCACCACCTCCACCACCTCCACCATCTCCACCACCTCCACCACCTCCACAACCTCCACCATCTCCACCACCTCCACCATCTCCACCACCTCCACCACCTCCACCACCTCCACCACCTCCACAACCTCCACCATCTCCACCACCTCCACCATCTCCACCACCTCCACAACCTCCACCATCTCCACAACCTCCACCATCTCCACCACCTCCACCACCTCCAACACCTCCACCACCTCCACCATCTCCACCACCTCCACCACCTCCACCACCTCCACCATCTCCACCACCTCCACCATCTCCACCACCTCCACAACCTCCACCATCTCCACAACCTCCACCATCTCCACCACCTCCACCATCTCCACCACCTCCACCATCTCCACAACCTCCACCATCTCCACCACCTCCACCATCTCCACCACCTCCACCACCTCCACCACCTCCACCACCTCCACCACCTCCACCATCTCCACCACCTCCACCACCTCCACCATCTCCAACACCTCCACCACCTCCACCATCTCCACCACCTCCACCACCTCCACAACCTCCACCACCTCCACCATCTCCACCACCTCCACAACCTCCACCATCTCCACAACCTCCACCATCTCCACCACCTCCACCATCTCCACCACCTCCACCATCTCCACAACCTCCACCATCTCCACCACCTCCACCATCTCCACCACCTCCACCACCTCCACCACCTCCAACACCTCCACCACCTCCACCATCTCCACCACCTCCACCACCTCCACCATCTCCAACACCTCCACCACCTCCACCATCTCCACCACCTCCACCACCTCCACAACCTCCACCATCTCCACCACCTCCACCATCTCCACCACCTCCACAACCTCCACCATCTCCACAACCTCCACCATCTCCACCACCTCCACCATCTCCACCACCTCCACAACCTCCACCATCTCCACCACCTCCACCATCTCCACCACCTCCACCACCTCCAATACCACCTTTATGCTGGAGACACACAGATCTATCCCTCCACTTCTCAACTTACCCCCTCGATCTTCTCACGTATCACAAACTTACTGAGCGACATATCGGTAGGGATGCCACAGCATTTCCTCAAACTCAATCTTTCTAAGACTGAGCTTGTAATATTTCCTCATCCCCAATCTCCTCCCCATGACTTTACCATTAAGATCAACGGCACAACCATTGGTCCCTCCACACATGCCCCACATCCAATCACTGGCTACTTCTTGCTGCCTTAACCTCCGCAACATCTCCAGAATTCGACTCCTTCCTAACTAATGACACCACAAAGCAACTTATTCACTCCTTGGTAATTTCCCACCTTGACTACTGCAACTCCCTCCTAATGGCCTTCCCTTACGCAGGCTATCCCCCCTTCAGTCCATTATGAATGCTGCTGCCAGACCAATAAACCTTACTAACCGATCTGTGACTGCTGCCCCTCTCTGCCAATCTCTCTACTGTCTCCCTTCACTGCCTTCCCCTACCCCACTGTATAGAATTAAACATACTAACCCCAACATACAAGGGCATCCACAACATCGCCCCCAGTTTCATCACCAACCTCATCTGCAGATATCGTCAAAATCGTCCCCTCGGCTCCTCCCAGGACCTCCTGCTCTCTAGCTCCCATGTTAGCTCCTCCCATGCTCATCTCCAGGACTTCTCCAGAACCTCTCCTATACTCTGGAACTCCGTGCCCCAGGAAGTCCTGTGAGCTCCTACCTTGTCCACCTTTAGGCGATCTCTGAAAACTCACCTATTGGAGGACCTCTGATGTAAGCATGGAACCTCTGATGGGATGGGGGGGATTTCAGATGTGATGAGGGGCCTCTGAGATGATGGGGGGACCGCTGATTTGATGAGGGGACCTTGGATGTGATAAAGGGCCCCTGATGTTCTTGTGGAACCTCTGATGTGATGGTGGGATCACTGATGTGGAGGAGGATGTGTCATGTAAAGGGGGGCTTTGATGTGATGGGAAGACCTCTGATGTAAGGATGGAAGGATGGAACCTCTGATATAAGATTGGAGGGGGACTTCTGATGTGACAAGGGGCCTCTGAGATGATGGGGGGACCTCTGATGTAAGCATGGAACCTGTGATAGGATGGGGGATTTCAGATGTAATAAGGGGCCTCTGAGATGATGGGGGGACCTCTGATTTGATGAGGGGACATTGGATGTGATAAAGGGCCTCTAATGTGCTTGTGGAACCTCTGATGTGATGGTGGTGGTGGGACCTCTGATGTGAAGGAGGAATTGTGATGTAAAGGGGGACTTTGATGTGATGGGAGGACCTCTGATGTGAGGATGGAACCTCTGATGTGGTGGGGGGACTTCTGAAGTGATGAGAAGCCTCTGAGATGATGGGAGGACCTCTGATTTGATGAGGTGACCTTGGATAAAATAAAGGGCCCTTAATGTGCTCATGGAACCTCTGACGTGATGGGTGGACCTCTGATGTGAAGGGGGAATTGTGATGTAAATGGGGGGGGGGCTTTGATGTGATGGGAGGACTTCTGATGTGAGGATGGAACCTCTGATGTGATGGGGGGACTTCTGATGTGATGAGGACCCTCTGAGATGATGGGGGGGGGGACCTTGGATGTGATAAAGGGACCCTGATGTGCTCGTGGAACCTTTGATGTGATGGGTGGATCTCTGATGTGAAGGGGGAATTGTGATGTAAAGGGGGGGCTTTGATGTGATGGGGGGACATCTGATGTGATGAGGAGCCTCTGACGTGATGGGGGGGGACCTCTGATGTAATGAGGGGGTCTCTGATATGATGAGAGGCCTCCGATATGATGGCTGAACCTCTGATGTGATGGTGGGATATCTTATGTTATGAGGAAACCTCTGAAGGTGGTTGTGCTCATTACCTCAGCCTCAGGTTTCCCAATGATAAATAACATTTACATTTTTGACATTTTAGACTGGGGTACCTCCAGATTTTGCATTTTTTTAAAGGATGCCCTGGCTGAAAAAAGATTGGAAAAAAATGGTTTCACCTAGAGATGTACTTTAACACTTTGAAGGCCATTGCAGTGGATGGCAACATAAAAACCTGGTCCAAGACAAGACTGGATTAAACATACAAGTAGAAACCTCTTTGGATGTTTCAGTGTAATTGGCCGATAAATGTGGTGTGTGTGAGGTTTTATATAACGGAAAGGACCCTCCTGACTCTAATTTTGAACCTTAATAACAAGGACATGGTAAAGGAATCATGCCCTGGCTGTACCCAGCCCCCGAACTTATGAGACGTTACTAAGTATGGCTTTAGCTGGGACATTTTAATACATTACTGGCAATTACCATATCGCTGCCATGCCTGTCAGGAATGGCATGTGTGCCAACATGATTTATTGCCCATTCATCGTGCCAGTCGTCTTTCAGCATTCAGCGCTTCTGATTTGCTTGGCATTGCATTACATAGCCTGCTGTTGCCACACAAAGCGACGGGAATGTGTTCTGAGAAGCCTCATCACTCAGGTTTTACAGGATCCTATTATTATTTATTACCATAATTGTGTTGTTTCCTGGGGCGATAAATAAGGATTGATGGGATCTGATGACAGCCAGAGAAAGAGAGAGAAACAGGCCTTCCTTTCATATATCACAAGGCTTTGACTTCACCGAGTGCCACTTCCACAGTCTCTCCAGCTGATTGGAGCAAGACAGGTCTATGCCAAGATATTTACTTTTCTACTTTATCTCTTTTTTTTTTTTATTGGTTGTTAAACAGTTTTACCTGTTCAACTGAAATCTAATGAATTTTTTACTGAACATACTAGTCAGACACTCGGTGCCATTTTCCAGTTTAGCAGGATGATATATCAAGGGAGATCTGGCTTTTTTCTTATATAATAAAGAAAGGGAACCCTTGTAGTGGAGTGATTGAGACTTGCTGTTCTATGGGAAGTTGTTTGGCACTTTTGGTACCGAAAGAAATAAAAAAGTGGTCATAACTTTTTATTACCTTACATAGGTTGTTCAAATTTCACATGCTGGTAGATTAAGACCCCCATGCACGCTTGAGCTCATAATATGTTCTTATTTCTGCCTTTAAACGCCCCTGAATGTTAGCCTATGTGTCCATGCATACAGTGCCTTGAAAAAGTATTTATACCCCTTGAAATTCCCCACCTTTTGTCATGTTACAACCAAAAACGTAAATGTATTTTATTGGGATTTTATGTGATAGACCAACACAAAGTGTCACATAATTGTGAAGTGGAAGGAAAATGATAAATGATACAAATAAATATGTGAAAAGGGTGGGGGTGGGGGGGGGGGGGGCATTCAGCAAGGACAATAAGTTATGAGATATTTGCCCATCCTCATATCAGCACTTTACCGGCCAATGCTAAAATGTTCTTTCTCTCTTTTTTCCATTCAAAGCAAATGGTTGGTGGACAATTACAGAGATTTTCCAAAACTCCTAACCAGCTTCAGAGTCACTATAGCATCACCCCCGGAGTCAATACTTTGTAGAACCCCCTTTCTCTACAAGTCTTTTTGGGGATGTCTCTACCAGCTTTGCACATCTAGAGAGGGAGATTTCTGCCCATTCTTCTTTGTAAAATATCTCAAGCTCTGTCAGATTGGATGGAGAGCGTCTGTGAACAGCAATTTTCAAGTCTTGCCACAGATTCTCAATGTGATTTAGGTCTGGACTGTGACTGGGCCATTCTAACACATGAATATGCTTTGATCTAAACCATTCCATTGTAGCTCTGGCTGGATGTTTCGGGTCGTTGTCCTGCTGGAAGGTGAACCTCCGCCCCAGTCTCAAGTCTTTTGTAGACTCTAACAGGTTTTCTTCTAAGATTGTCCTGTATTTGTCTCCATCCATCTTCCCATCAACTCTGACCAGCTTCCCTGTCCCTGCTGAAGAAAAGCATCCCCACCACATGATGCTGCCACCACCATGTTTCACGGTGGGGATGGTGCGTTCAAGTGATGTGCAGTGTTCGTTTTCCGCCACACATAATGTTTTGCTTTTAGGCCATAAAGTTGAATTTTGGTCTCATCTGACCAGATCACCTTCTTCCACATGTTTGCTGTGTCCCCCACATGGCTTCTCACAAACTACAAACAGGACTTCTTATGACTTTCTTTCTCCAATGTCTTTCTTCTTGTCACTCTTCCATAAAGGGCAGATTTGTGGAGAACACGACTAATAGTTGTCCTGTGGACAGATTCTCCCACCTGAGCTGTGGATCTCTGCAGCTCCTCCAGAGTTACCATGGACCTCTTGGCTCTTCTCTGATGAATGCTCTCCTTGCCCGGCCGGTCAGTTTAGGTGGACGGCCATGTCTTGGTAGGTTTGCAGTTGTGCCATACTCTTTCCATTTTCCGATGTTGGATTGAACAGAGCTCCGTGAGATGTTCAAAGCTTGGGAGATTTATTTTATAACCTAACCCTGCTTTATACTTCTCCACAACTTTATCTCTGACCTGTCTGGTGTGTTCCTTGGCCTTCATGATGCTGTTTGTTCACTAAGGTTCTCTAACAAACCTCTGAGGGCTTCACAGAACAGCTGTATTTATACTGAGATTAAATGACACACAGGTAGACTCTATTTACTAATTATGTGACTTCTGAAGGCAATTGGCTCCACTAGATCTTAGTTAGGGGTATCAGAGTAAAGGGGGCTGAATACAAATGCCCCCCCCACACACACACACACTTTTCACATCTTTATTTGTATCATTTATTTTACGTTTTTGGTTGTAACATGACAAAATGTGGAAAATTTCAAGGGGTATGAATACTTTTTCAAGGCACTATACATTGGCATTTATAGGCGTTTAGAGGCAAAACAAAAACATCACTTGTGCGTTCCAGAGAGGAGTGTTTTGGCAGAAAAAATGACAAAACACGCCTAGACTTGTCTAAACTACTCTAAAAGAGTGGTGGTAAGTGGTGGTACACCCATTCTCTCTTTGCTCCAGCTGCAGTAAGCCCATTCTCTGCCCCCTTGCTCCAGCTACCCACAGTTGGCAAAGAGCGCTGGACGGTACACCCATTATCTGTGACCTTGCTCTGGCTGCCCATGGTTGGCAATAGGTGCAGGGTGGTACCCCATTCTCAGGCTGCCCATGGGTTGCAATGGGAATAGGGTGATAAACTTATTCTCTGTCCCCTTGCTCTGGATGCCCATGGATGGAAAAGGGCACAGGTGGTAAACTGATTCTCTACCCCCTTGCTCCAGCTGCCGATGGTTAGCAATAGGTGCAGGGCAGTAAACCCATTCTCTGTCCCCTTACTCTGGCTGTCCATGGTTGGCAATGGGCTCAGGGCAGTAAATTCATTCTCTGTCCCCTTGGTCTGGATGGCCACAGTTGGCAATAAGCACAGAGCGGTACCCCCATTCTCTGTCCCCTTGCTCCGGTTGCACATGGTTGGCAAAGGGTGCAGGAAGGTAAACCCATTCTCTTCCCCCTCGAGTGGGCATGCTTGGCAACGGGCGCAGGGTGGTAAACCCATTCTCTGTCCCCTTGCTCAAGCTGCCCATTGTTGGCAATGGGCACAGGGTGGTACCCCCATTTTCTGCCCCTTGCTCTGGCTGCACATGAATGGAAAAGTGCGCATGGCGGTAAACCCATTCTCTGTCCCTTTGCTCCAGCTGGCCATAGTTTGCAATGGGTGCAGGGAGGTAAACCCATTCTCTGTCCCCTGGCTGCCCATGGTTGGCAATGGATGCAGGCTGATAAACTCATTCTCTGCCTCCTTGCACCAGTTGCGCATGGTTGGCAATGGGTGCAGGGTGGTAAACCCATTCTCTGTCCCCTTACTCTGGCTGCCCATGGTTGGCAATGGGCGTAGGGGGGGGGGGGGTAAACCCATTCTCTTTCCCCTTGCTGTGAATGCGTTTGCAAAGGGCACACGGCAGTAAATCTATTCTCTGCACCCTTGTTCTGGCTGCCCCTGGTTGACAATCGGTGCAGGGTGGTAAACCCATTCTCTGTTCCCTTGCTCTGGCTGCCCATAGTTGACAATGGGCGCAGGGTGCAGGGTGGTATACCCATTCTCTGTTCCCTTGCTCTGGTTGCCCATGGTTGGCAATGGGCGCAGGGGGGAGGGTAAACCCATTCTCTATCCCCTTGCTTCAAATGCCCATGGTTGGCAAAGGGCGCACGGCAGTACACCTATTCTCTGCACCCTTGTTCTGGCTGCCCCTGGTTGACAATCGGTGCAGGGTGGTAAACCCATTCTCTGTTCCCTTGCTCTGGCTGCCCATGGTTGGCAATGGGCGCAGGGTGGTAAAACCATTCTATGTCATACATTACCAGTGAGTGAGGGGATTTCAGCACTGCATCCTTGCCCTGGGCACTGGAAAGATCTCTTCCAGAATTGAGGAGAACGATTACAAATTTTAACCATAGCCTTCGGAAGGTGACCATTACGTATACCATTGCCTACTGGTCCACACGAGAGGAGAGGTAGGTGGGCAGGGAAGTGGGGAGGTTTATTCTGAGTGGAACACCATTTAGTACATCTGGTCTATCCAGTCGTTCCTTTGCCCGCCGGTATAATAAAGATGTTTGGAGACGCATTAGCATCTAACAGTAGGTTTTTGTGCTCTTTGGTTACAAGAATACGTCATGTTATTGACAGGAACAAGCTGTGGAAGTGTGGCTAGAACATGTGTTTGTGTTCTCGGGAGTCTGCCTGACATTCAGAGAGAGCGGCTGGTTACATAGAAAAGGTAATCCTCCAATCAATATATTGTAACTGACTTTCAGACAGCTCGCAACTTCTGTCTTCCGCGCTCTTTAAAGCAGTCACTCAAACTACAAAGTCTCTTTCAGATATTGAAGGATAAGGATTGACAGATGTCTACCGTCCGGCATCATTGTGTTCTATAGATTGACTGTCACCGGGCAAGACGTCTAATCAATGCAGAGACGGGACGGCGATGAAGTGAGCAACACCTCCCCGACCACCGCCAAACGAGAACGGCGAACGCATTATGAAGAGGCCGTTTTATGCTTTGTAATTATCTCATTTGGTAAAGGTCCCCCCCGGGGGGATCGAAATGTTAACCTGAACTACGTTGGTAGACTTAACCTGATTCCAGGGCTGCGCTATTCATTCGTTGCCTGGATTGCTGGAGCACACAGAGCAGTTTGGGTCTGCAATCTTATACACTACATTGCCAAAAGTATTGGGACGCCTGCCTTTACACGCACATGAACTTTAATGGCCTCCCAGTCTTAGTCCGGAGGGTTCAATATTGAGTTGGCTCCGCCCTTTGCAGCTATAACAGCTTCAACTCTTCTGGGAAGGCCGTCCACAAGGTTTAGGAGGGTGTCTATGGGAATGTTTGACCATTTTTCCAGAAGAGCATTTGTGAGGTCAGGCACTGATGTTGGACGAGAAGGCCTGGCTCGCAGTCTCCGCTCTAATTCATCCCAAAGGTGTTCTATCAGGTTGAGGTCAGGGCTCTGTGCAGGCCAGTCAAGTTCCTCCACCCCAAACTCGCTCATCCATGTCTTTATGGACCTTGCTTTGTGCACTGGTGCGCAGTCATGTTGGAACAGGAAGGGGCCGTCCCCAAACTGTTCCCACAAAGTTGGGAGCATGAAATTGTCTAAAATGTATTGGTATGGTGATGCCTTAAGAGTTCCCTTCACTGGAACTAAGGGGCCAAGCCCAACCCCTGAAAAACAACCCCCACACCATAATCCCCCCCTCCCCCCCACACCATAATCCCCCCCTCCCCCCCACACCATAATCCCCCCCTCCCCCCCACACCATAATCCCCCGTCCACCCCCCACACCATAATCTCTCTTCCACCAGATGATTTGGACTAGTGCACAAAGCAAGGTTCTATTAGAGCCTATGGCTCTAATCAGGTGCTTCAAAAACACCCCTCCGCCGCTGTAATTCAGGCGCCTGGTGCCCGAAAAGGGGCTGGGCGCCTGAATAGGGGGTGGCAGTGATGGCCATGGATAGATTCATGCAATGCACGAATCTATCCATTGGTCATAGAGGGAGTGGCTGGAGAGAGGGGGCGGCGCCTCTGCGCCCTTAATGGACGCACCGCCAGTGCCTTAAGCTGTGTAGGGGGTTTTTCACTGTCAGGGCAATGAGGATGTGGAACGCTCTTCCACAATTGGTGGTGGCAGCGGGAAGAATGGATATTTTTAAGAGATTCTTGGATGTGCATCTTAAAGAACATAACATACAGGGATATGGGAAATAATTATAGACACTGAACACACGTACACCGACACAGGAAGAACTGGATGGACTATTGTCTTTATTCAACCTACTATGTAACTATGTCCTGTACTGTATGTTCACTATTCCACAATGCATCATTCCACGTAAGGACCACCACCACCCGAATCCCTCTGTACCACTACAATGTGTAATGTTATTGCTAATTTATCTACCATGTTGTGTTTTATGTGTTTGATGTAAAAACTCTCCTGCAAAACATACAGTGCCTTGCAAAAGTATTCACCCCCCCTTGGCATTTTTCATGTTTTGTTGCCTCACAACCTGGAATTAACATGGATTGTTTGAGGATTTGCATCATTTAATTTACAGAACACGCCCACAACTTTGAAGATGTTTTTTTTTTATTGTGAAGCAAAAAACAAATAGGACAAAATAACAGAAAAAGTCAATGTGCATAACTATTCACCCCCCTAAAGTCAATACTTTGTAGAGCCACCTTTTGCAGCTATCACAGCTCCAAGTCGCTTTGGATAAGTCTCTATGATCTTTCCACATCTTACCACTGGGATTTTTGCCCATTCCTCCTTGCAAAACTGCTCCAGCTCCTTCAAGTTGGATGGTTTGCGCTTGTGAACAGCAATCTTTAAGTCTAACCACAGATTTTCTATTGGATTGAGGTCTGGGCTTTGACTAGGCCATTCCAACACATTTACATGTTTCCTCTTAAACCACTCAAGTGTTGCTTTAGCAGTGTGTTTGGGGTCATTGTCCTGCTGGAAGGTGAACCTCTGTCCTAGCCTCAAATCACACACAGAGTGCTACAGGTTTTGCTCAAGAATCTCCCTGTATTTAGCATCATCCATCTTTCCCTCAACTCTGACCAGTTTCCCAGTCCCGACTGCTGAAAAACATCCCCACAGCATGATACTGCCACCACCATGTTTCACAGTGGGGATGGAGTTCTTTGGGTGATGTGATGTGTTGGGTTTGCGCCAGACATAGCGTTTTCTTTGATGGCCAAAAAGTTCAATTTTAGTCTCATCAGACCAGAGCACCTTCCTCCATACATTTTGGGAGTCTCCCACATGCCTTTTCGCAAACTCAAAACGTGGCCATCTTGTTTTTTGCTGAAAGTAATGTCTTTCTTCTGGCCACTCTGCCATAAAGCCCAACTCTATGGAGCGTACGGCTTATTGCCATCCTATGTACAGATACTCCAGTCTCTGCTGTGCAACTCTGCAGCTCCTCCAGGGTTACCTTAGGTCTCTGTGCTCCTCTCTGATTAATGCCCTCCTTGCCCGCTCCGTGAGTTTTGGTGTGCGGCCGTCTCTTGGCAGGTTTGATGTTGTGCCATGTTCTTTCCATTTGGTTATGATAGATTTGATGGTGCTCCTAGGGATCATCAAAGATTTGGATATTTTTTTATAACCTAACCCTGACTTGTACTTCTCAACAACATTGTCCCTAACTTGTTTGGAGAGTTCCTTGGTCTTCATGGTAGTGTTTGGTTAGTGGTGCCTCTTGCTTAGGTGTTGCCGCCTCTGGGGCCTTTCAGAAAGGTGTGTCTATGTAATGACAGATCATGTGACACTTAGATTGCACACAGGTGGACATCATTTCACTAATTATGTGACTTCTGAAGGTAATTGGTGGCACCAGAGCTTTTAATGGGCTTCATAATAAAGGGGGTGAATACATACGCACATGCCAATTATCAGTATTTTATTTCTGAAAAATAGTTTTATGTATCTATTTTTCTAATTTTACTTCACCAACTTAGACTATTGTGTTCTGATCATCACATATAATTCAGATTAAAAAAAAAAACAACTAAAGGCTGTAATGTAACAAAATAGGTAAAAAGCCAAGGGGGGTGAATACTTTTGCAAGGCACTGTACCTTCCCACAAAAGACAAAAAAAAAAATGTAATTTATAGCAATGAAACAGACCATTATTTTTCAGTAACACATCAATAGTAACGTATGATCAGCTCGGAGTATTTTCCAGGATTGGTGTCCTGATTCTCCATGTTCTACTAAAGTGCTCTCACGGGATCAGGTAGGTGTCACCCCGGAGCCATCTTTTTACGTCCCCCCAGCCTCGGGTAGAGATGGCAGACGTAGGCCTTCTGTCAGCCGGCGTTAGGAAGGAAGATGGAAGGCCGCCCGCTGTGCTCTGACACTTGTGGTTTGCCAAAGCTCCCGGTGACTGATAACCTGTCAGGACTCATGTGGGGCTGTCACTGTCCCCGCAGTAATAAATGAGTTTATGAAAATTGGAACTTTACATTAATTGGGTCAGTGACCCATAACTCTGCGGATGAATCCACCAGACATAATGAAATTACTGCAGGAGCATCAACATTATGAATCGCCCCGTGTAAGAGGCTGTCCGCGCGCTCGCAGAAGGTCTCTCATGTGGGAGAGATGTTCTGCAGACCTCACCCAGCCCCCCCCCCCCCTCTAGAGTGTTGTGATGAAAGGAAAATGACATTAATATTTGTTGCCATTTGTCTTTCACTTCCCTGTAATTGATATAAAAGATTTCGATGAGGTAAAGGTGAACTCTTATTTGGTAGCATATGCTAGTCTGAGATGAAGGCAGTCGGCCATGACGCAGCTTCTCTGTCATCATTAAGGATAGTCTCCTGGTTTAAAGACACAAACATGGAGTGCATAGAGGAGCAGGGAAATCATGGCTACCCTTATAACACAAAGGCATTGATGATCGCTTGAATGAGTTGCGTCATTGAAGACTAGACCCTGGACTTCATCCAGACCGGCCCGCTGGAATGCAGGCTCCTGGGGAGATCAGATATAGTGAATGCAGAGTCCTGGGGAGACCTAATATAGTGACTGCAGGCACCTGGGGAGATCAGATATAGTGACTGCAGGCTCCTGGGGAGATCAGATATAGTGACTGCAGGCTCCTGGGGAGATCAGATATAGTGAATGCAGGCTCCTGGGGAGATCAGATATAGTGACTGCAGGCTCCTGGGGAGATCAGATATAGTGACTGCAGGGTCCTGGGGAGATCAGATATAGTGACTGCAGAGTCCTGGGGAGATCAGATATAGTGAATGTAGGCTCCTGGGGAGATCAGATATAGTGAATGCAGAGTCCTGGGGAGACCTGATATAGTGACTGCAGGCTCCTGGGGAGATCAGATATAGTGAATGCAGAGTCCTGGGGAGATCAGATATAGTGAATGCAGAGTCCTGGGGAGATCAGATATAGTGAATGCAGGCTCCTGGGGAGATCAGATATGGTGAATGCAGGCTCCTGGGGAGACCAGATATAGTGAATGCAAAGTCCTGGGGAAACCAGATATAGTGAATGCAGAGTCCTGGGGAGATCAGATATAGTGAATGCAGAGTCCTGGGGAGATCAGATATAGTGAATGCAGGCTCTTGGGGAGATCAGATATAGTGAATGCAGGCTCCTGGGGAGATCAGATATAGTGAATGCAGGCTCTTGGGGAGATCAGATATAGTGAATGCAGGCTCCTGGGGAGATCAGATATGGTGAATGCAAAGTCCTGGGGAGACCAGATATAGTGAACGCAGGCTCCTGGGGAGACCAGATATAGTGAATGCAGGGTCCTGGGTTTAGCAACACTTTAATGGATTGGAAAAGGCAGACCCTGGGCTGAATACACATGCAGCCTTAATCAATTTTTGGTCAAGAAAGTGACCAGCAGGGAGCTGAGGTGTGCCTTGTCCTGGTGGAGAGAGACCCAGTCTGGAGGGGCTGTCTGCCCTCCTGGGCTGTTTAGCTGAAGACTGCAGGAGGTTCATCAAGGTCCCGGCTCGAGTTCATCTTCTATCAGAGAGTGTCCTTGGTTTCAGTTTGCACTGGATTTGAAGTATCCCAAGGCTCACCCTATACCCTATCCAAGTTCTTCATGCAATAAATTCTAAAAAGAATCTCTCTGTTCGGTTACTGTGTGGATAGACTGGGAGGCTGCTGTGCACTCTATCAGGAATAGAACCTAATAAGCTAACTAAAGGTTAAAACAGCAGGCTAATGGAAAAACCCAAAAGTGGACATAAAAATGCGAGGACTGTACACAAAGTAATATTAAAGTGGCCATAACTTTTTTTATTAAGTTACATAGGTCATTTAAATGTCACATGTTGGTTGGGTAACTCTTCTTCTACAGTAACTCTTCCTCTATAGTAACTCTTCTTCTATAGTAACTTTTCCATCAATAGTAACGCTTCTTCTATAGGAACTCTTCCTCTATAGGAACTCTTCCTCTATAGTGACTCTTCCTCTACAGTAACTTTTCCTCCATAGTAACGCTCCTTCTATAGGAACTATTTCTCTATAGGAACTCTTCCTCTATAGGAACTCTTCCTCTATAGTAACTCTTCCTCTATAGTAACTCTTCCTCTATAGTAACTCTTCCTCTATAGTAACTCTTCCTCTATAGTAACTCTTCCTCTATAGTAACTCTTCCTCTACAGTAACTCTTCCTCTACAGTAACTATTCCTCTTCTTTCTCATTGCAGGTAAATAATGGATTCCAAGCAGAAGCAACGTTCCGTCACTTGAGTTCCTGATGAAGGAGGGATGCAGGTTGTCCGACATCCACAGAAGGCTACAGAATGTTTATGGAGATGACACCATTGAGAAGAGTCACCAATAAAAAGATGTTGCTTCCTTCATCAAGAACTCAATGACGGCACATTGCTTCTGCTTGGAATCCATTATTTACCTGCAATGAAGAAGAAGAATAGTTACTGTCACGTACCTTGTGGACGAGCCCGAATTGCAGGGGATGGCCGTCTCTTGCGGCTCTGACTCGAGGGCCCTGGTAGGGTATACAGGAAGCACAAAAGTCAGGAGTGGCACGAGTGCCTAGCAGGATCAACAGCAGGAGGTAGGTCTGGAACTCTGAAAACACTGTGCAGTGGAGATTAAGCTGATCTGGTAGGTAGACTGGAACACTGGTGCAGCAGACTGGAACTGGATAGCAGGCTGGAACACACAGGACAGCAGACTGGAACACTGGTGCAGCAGACTGGAAGGTCAGACAAGCCGGATCGATAGCCAGGCGGACTGTAGATGAGCCAAAGGGTCAGGCAGAAGAGTGGTCAGACAAGCCGGGGTCGGATGCAGGCAGAAAGCAGGGATGGTCGGAGACAAGCCGGGATCAGATGCAGGCAGACAGCTAGGATAATCAGGAACAAGCCGGGTCTAGTACAGGAAACAGGAAGTGTTCTCAGGAAGTGCACACGTAACGCTGTAGAGCAGACAGCAAGATTCTCATGTGACAGATCAGTTTAAATAGCCCGCCTGGTGCGCATGCGTGCGACTGCCCGCACAGGGCGTCTGATACTGACAGGACTTTCCTGACATTGCCCCCCCCAAGGGGCAGCCTCTGGATGCCCAACCGGGCCCATTTCTCAGGATGGGTTCTCTTAAAGGATTGAACTAAGCTTTTAGCATGGATGTTCTCCTCAGGCTCCCACGAGTTCTCTTCCGGGCCATACCCTTTCCACTTGATCAGGAATTGGGCTTGATTGTTCCTTTTCCTGCAGTCAAGGATGGCTTCAATTTCAAATTCTTCCTCACCGTCCACTATTACAGGATCTGGAGGATTCAGATTTCGTTCAGGAAAAGGATTGGAGACAAAAGGTTTCAACAGGGAAACGTGAAAAACAGGATGAATTCTGAGTGAGTCCGGGAGTTCCAATTCAAAAGCTACTTCATTTATTTTCCTTTTTACAGGAAAAGGACCCAGGAATTTAGGACCCAACTTCTTGGAGGGACAAGTCAGTTTCAGGTTTACAATGGATAACCATACAAGATCACCTGGTTCGAGTAGCAATTCCCCACTTCGTCATGGTTTCCTGTAATATTTGGTTATTGACAGAGAAAAAATTTATTGTTTCCTGGACTGCTGGTACGGAACTTTCAGGAATGGAGCTGGGCAAAAAGGTAGGGTGAAACCCGTAATTGGCAAAAAACGGACTTTGCTTTGTGGCAGAATGGACAGCATTATTATAGGCAAATTCAGCCAAGGGGAGCAACGAGAACCAATCATCTTGAGAAAAGGAAGAGAAACAATGAAGATATTGCTCGAGAGTCTGGTTGGTCCTCTCCGTTTGGCCATTCGTCTGGGGGTGATAGGCGGTGGAAAATGATAGTTCAATTCCTAGGGCTTTACACAAGGCTCTCCAGAATCGGGAAGTGAATTGTACTCCTCGGTCAGAAATGATATTAGCCGGAATTCCATGGAGTTTAATCACTTCTCTAATGAACGTTTGTGCAGTTTCAGGAGCAGAGGGGGTACCCTTCATTGGAATGAAATGAGCCATTTTAGATAACCGATCTACCACCACAAAGATGGCAGTGTGCCAAGTCAATAGACAGCATCTTCCATGGCCTGTCCGGGACAGGTAGAGGTTTCAGTAATCCCCAGGCCCTGGTTCTACTGACTTTATTCCGAGCACAGATGGTACAGGATTCCACATACTTCTTACAGTCCTTAGGCACTTGGGGCCACCAGAAGGTGCGCAGGACAAGATCAGCCATCTTGGTAACACCAAAATGTCCTGCTAGTGCGTGATCATGACAAAGTTCTAAAATTGTGACCCGTAGGCCTTCAGGTACAAAGATCTTACTCCCGAACCAAAGCAGACCATCCTTTTCTTGTAGTTTTGTTCTCATAGCAGGTACCAACCCTACTGAAGCTTGCTTAATCCGGGAAAGTAGGTCTTCTTGCAACAGGAAAAAATTTCCAGGAGAAAGGATCGTATCTGGGAGGTGAGGTTTCTTGAGGCTTGTGGAACATCCTAGACAAAGCGTCAGGTTTTATATTCTTGGAGCTTGGCCGATAGGTCACGTGGAAGGAGAATCTGGAAAAGAACAAGGCCCACCTGGCTTGTCGCGGTCTCAACCTCTTTGCGGATTTAAGATATTCCAGGTTTTTGTGATCTGTGTAGATCAGAATAGGATGAGCAGCTCCTTCCAAAAGATACCGCCACTCTTCCAGAGCGGATTTTATGGCTAGTAGTTCCCGATCTCCTACATCATAATTCCTTTCTGCGGATGATAGTTTACGAGAAAAGAAGGCTACAGGGTATAACAGAGCTTTGCTCCCTTGTCGCTGGGAAAGAATCGCACCAACAGCACTCTCAGAAGCGTCCACTTCCAGGACAAATGGTAAAGAGGAATCAGGATGTTTCAAAACAGCAGCAGAGGTGAACAGTCTTTTGAGAGATTCAAAGGCGGATTGAGCTTCGGGCGACCAATGAAAACGCACCCCTTGTTTGGTCAATTGAGTGATGGGCTCAATGATGGCTGAGAACCTCTTAATGAATTTTCTATAGAAGTTGGCAAAGCCAATGAAACGTTGGACTCCTTTCTTGTCAGTAGGGGCTGGCCAGTCAAGAATTGCAGCAACCTTATGGGGATCCATCTTGATCCCTTCCACGGAGATAATTATCCCCAAGAATGGAATACTCTCTTGCTCGAACTCGCACTTTTCAGCCTTAGCGTACAAGCCATGTAGCCGGAGTCGAGCTAAAACACATTTAACATGTCTGCGATGGGATTCCAGGGAAGAAGAAAAGATGAGAATGTCATCTAAGTAGACTATGACGAATAGATCCAAATAGTCCCGGAAAACATAATTTATGAAGTACTGAAAAGTTGCAGGGGCGTTACATAGTCCAAAGGGCATCACCATGTATTCAAAGTGCCCGAAGCGAGTGCGGAAAGCTGTCTTCCACTCATCCCCTTTTCTGATGCGAACTAGGTTGTAAGCCCCTCGGAGATCTAATTTGGTGAAAATAGTAGCAGTCCCCAGTCTCTGGAATAATTCTGGTACCAAGGGGAGAGGGTACCGATTTTTAACAGTTATTTTATTGAGTTCGCAGTAGTCTATACAAGGACGAAGAGAGTGATCCTTTTTTTCAACAAAAAAGATGCCTGCACCTGCTGGGGATGTAGAGGGCCGGATGAAACCCTTTTCTAGGTTCTCGTCGATGTATGCTTTTAGTGCTCCTTGCTCCAGCTCGGTCAAAGGAAATATCCTGCCAAAGGGAACTTCGGCTCCGGGAAGGAGCTCGATGGGGCAATCGTAAGCCCAATGAGGAGGAAGGGTTTCAGCCCCTTTTTTACTAAAGACATCTAAAAAGTCATGATAGACCTTGGGGACCGCCTGGAATAACTCAGAATCAGTGTTGAGACATAACAGAGCAGGGGATTCACCAGAGTCCTTCAAAGTGCAGAACTGTTGACAGTACTGAGAGGAAAACGTAATTTCTCCTGTGACCCAGTTGATAGTAGGGTTATGGGCTTGTAGCCACGGCATGCCAAGAATAATAGGAAATAAAGGAGAAGTGATGATGTCCAGGCGAAGCAGTTCTTGGTGCAAGTTGAAGATGGTGACTGGAAGGGGAGCGGATTCTTGTATAACCGGCCCAGATTTTATTGCAGACCCATCGGCCAGATGAATAGAGAGTCCATGGGCCTTGTAACACAGTGGGATCTGGTGTTTAGCTGCCAAGGATGAGTCCAAGAAGCAGCTGCAAGCCCCGGAATCAATGATAGCGGGAACCTGTAAAGTCTTTTCTGGGAGCTGCAAAGATATAGAAAGAGTCAAGTGAGCGGAAGTCTTAGGCCAAGCAGTCACATCACCAGAGGAGACAGACAGGCACTTACGGAGTTTGTTAGGACAGTTCCTGACATAGTGTCCGGGTTCCCCGCAGTACAGGCACAGGTTGTTAGCCCGGCGACGTTGGCGTTCCTCCGTCGTGAGAGATGGGCGGAGGACTCCAAGTTGCATGGGCTCAGAGGTATCAGGTGAAACAGCAGGACTAGAGGTGGGTGCAGGATGGGTATAGCTGGGGACCCTAGGCAACATCCAGGTTGGGCGAGTAGGCCCAGCACCTCTTTCTGCTCTTCGCTCCCTCAACCATCGGTCGATCTGTATGGCAAGATTAATCAAGGCATCCAGAGTCAGAGGAATTCCCACTCGGGCCAGTTCATCTTTTAAAGGGTCGGAAAGTCCCATACGGAACTGGTAGCGGAGGGCAGCGTCATTCCAGTCCGTGTCTGCACTCCATCGGCGGAATTCCGCAACGTAGTCCTCTACTGCCCTACGCCCTTGTTGAAGGGTGTGCAGGGCGGCTTCTGCGGTTGCAGAAAGCTGTGAGTCCTCATATAGCTGGGCCATTGCATCAAAGAAGGTGGTTAAATTGTTCAACACCTCGGCTTTCAGTTCCAGAAGGCGGTGAGCCCATGTTTGGGGGTCACCCAGGAGTACTGAGATCACAAAACCTACTTTGGTGGCTTCAAGCGAGAAGGTGCGAGGTTGAAGGGCGAAGTACAGTTCGCATGCATTCCGGAATGCCCTGAATTTACTTCGTTCTCCAGAAAACTTTTCAGGAGTGGGAACCCTTGGTTCAGGGGGCAGCATCACTACTGTAGGGGAAGTAGTACTGCTAGCAGAGGTAGATGGCAGAGAAGATCCCTGGGTCTCAGTGGGACCAGACAGTACTTGGACCTGTTCTTCCAGACGTGTATATCCTTCCTGGAGACTCTTAACAGCCTGTGTAAGGCCGGCCAGGTGCATACAAAGTTCTTCCATAGGAGAGGCTCCCTGCTCGGGCTCGGTCATGGCTGTCTGCTACTGTCATGTACCTTGTGGACGAGCCCGACTTGCAGGGGATGGCCTCTCTTGCGGCTCTGACTCAAGGGCCCTGGTAGGGTATACAGGAAGCACAAGAGTCAGGAGTGGCACGAGTGCCTGGCAGGATCAACAGCAGGAGGTAGGTCTGGAACTCTGGAAACACTGTGCAGTGGAGATTAAGCTGATCTGGTAGGTAGACTGGAACACTGGTGCAGCAGACTGGAACTGGATAGCAGGCTGGAACACACAGGACAGCAGACTGGAACACTGGTGCAGCAGACTGGAAGGTCAGACAAGCCGGATCGATAGCCAGGCGGACTGTAGATGAGCCAAAGGGTCAGGCAGAAGAGTGGTCAGACAAGCCGGGGTCGGATGCAGGCAGAAAGCAGGGATGGTCGGAGACAAGCCAGGATCAGATGCAGGCAGACAGCTAGGATAATCAGGAACAAGCCGGGTCTAGTACAGGAAACAGGAAGTGTTCTCAGGAAGTGCACACGTAACGCTGTAGAGCAGACAGCAAGATTTTCATGTGACAGATCAGTTTAAATAGCCCGCCTGGTGCGCGTGCGCATGCGTGCGACTGCCCGCACAGGGTGTCTGATACTGACAGGACTTTCCTGACAGTTACTATAGAAGAAGAGTTACTATAGAAGAAGAGTTAGTATAGAGGAAGAGTTACTATAGAGGAAGAGTTACTCCACCAACATGTGACATTTGTGTTCAATATTTTTTTTTTAAAGTTTTCAAAGGGAAATGTACACAGAAGCAACAGGAGGGGTGCAGACTGACTGACATCCACAGAACTATAAAAGGAAAGCATTCCGGCGCTCCAAATAATGTGATACCCTTGGTAAAATAGTATAGTAGTAGCTATAATAGCAGGTCCTTTCAGATCAATGCTATATTCTAATGTTCTTGTAAAAAGGAGATAGCCATGCCCGGTGCCTCTGTGAACAAGTGAGAAATCAGAGAGAGGGGAGAGGCGCCAACTAAATAAATCCTACTGCTTTCAGTGTATCTGTATAAGGTGTACACTTACAGAGCGGCATCAGGGTACCCCGGGACTGTTCAATCATCGATGGGCATGTTCACCTCATGGATTTGTAAGTGTACACCTCACACAGGTACAATGAAACCAGTAGGATTTATTTAGTTGGCACCTCCCCGCTCTCTCTGCTTTCCGACATCCACAGAAGGCTATAAAATGTTTATGGAGTTGACACCAGTGATAAGAGGAATGTCTTCTCATTGGTGACTCTTGTCAATGACGTCATCTCCATAAACATTCTGTAGACTTCTGTGGATGTCGGGCAGCCTGCACCCCTCCTTCATCAAGAACTCAATGAGGGCACATTGCTTCTGCTTGGAATCCATTATTTACCTGCAATGAAAAAGAAGAGTTACTACAGAGGAAGAGTTTTTATAGAGGAAGAGTTACTATAGAAGAAGAGTTACTATAGAGGAAGAGTTACTATAGAGGAAGATTTCCTATAGAAGAAGAGTTCCTATAGAAGAAGAGTTCCTATAGAGGAAGAATTCCTATAGAAGAAGCGTTACTATAGAAGAAGAGTTACTATGAAGGAAGAGTTACTATAGAAGAAGAGTTCCTATAGAGGAATAATTTCTATAGAAGAAGAGTTCCTATAGAAGAAGCGTTACCATAGAGAAAAAGTTACTATAGAAGAAGAGTTACTGTAGAGGAAGAGGTATTTTAGAGGAAGAGTCACTCTAGAAGAAGAGTTACTATAGAAGAAGAGTTACTATAGAAGAAGAATTACTATAGAGGAAGAGTTACTATAGAGGAAGAGTTACCATAGAGGAAGAGTTACTATAGAGGAAGAGTTACTGTAGAGGAAGAGTTATTATAGAGGAAGAGTCACTCTAGAAGAAGAGTTACTGTAGAGGAAGAATCACTATAGAAGAAGAGTTACTATAGAGGAAGAGTTACTATCGATGAAGAGTTACTATAGAGGAAGAGTTACTATAGAGGAAGAGTTACTATAGATGAAGAGTTACTATAGATGAAGAGTTACTATAGAAGAAGAGTTACTATAGATGAAGAGTTACTATAGAGGAAGAGTCACTATAGAGGAAGAGTTACTATAGATGAAGAGTTACTATAGATGAAGAGTTACTATAGAAGAAGAGTTACTATAGAGGAAGAGTCACTATAGAGGAAGAGTTACTATAGAGGAAGAGTTACTATAGAAGAAGAGCTACTATAGAGGAAGAGTTACTATAGATGAAGAGTTACTATAGATGAAGAGTTACTATAGAAGAAGAGTTACTATAGAGGAAGAGTCACTATAGAGGAAGAGTTACTATAGAGGAAGAGTTACTATAGAAGAAGAGTTACTATAGAGGAAGAGTTACTCCACCAACATGTGACATTTGTGTTCAAGATTTTTTATTAAAAGTTTTCAAAGGGAAATGTACACAGAAGCAATGTTTCTGTGAGAGCCTGATGTAAGGGGGAGGCTCTCTGGGGATTCTAATGTAAGGGGGGGGGGGGGGTATGGGGACTCTGATGTAAGGGGGAGGCTTTTTTTGCTCAGTTGAGTATTGTTTTTGTGCGTGTTTGCAAAGTTAAAGCGGGCCGGTCTGGATGAAGTCCAGGGCCGAATTTTTGTCCCAGTCCAGCCCTGCTAACAACTGTACTTTTATTTTCTTAGCTCATCCCCCACAGTTATTACCTTTTGTATCACTTGACCCTCCCTCTTGGATCGTAAGCTCCAATGAGCAGGACCCTCTGATTCCTCCCGTATTAAATTGTATTGTAACTGTAACATCCGCCCTCATGTTGTAAAGTGTTGTGCAAACTGTTGGCACTATATAAATCCTGTGAATAAAATTATTACTGCGCTAACTCTAAGATAAAGTGAAAAAGCTTCTACCCAAACAATGTGACAAGAATGCTGAGAAGTGAATGGTAAAAAATGTAGCGCTAAGGAATAAACATATATCAGTATGTGAGTGAATAATACATAAATCAATCAAACAAAAATAATGGAAATGTGAGAAAGTCCAATGTATGTGGAGGTCCTAAAAAGGACCAATATGAGTCCACCACCAAATGGTGTCTAATCAAAAAAGGAATACACTGGCACTGTCCGGCATTGAGGGCATCAAAGGTGGTACATCTTCAACCAAAAAAACAGGGGAAGTATATCTACTCTTACCGGAACAGGTGGACTCAAATGTCAGGGACAAGGAGTCATAAAGGCAAGGATGCCGGGGATCGGCAGATCAACGAAACTCGAAGGAACCCAGGACCTCCAAACACGACTCCAAAGGGTGTTGTAGACAGCCACCAAACCGGACCTCAGATATTGGGAACACCAGGGCTGGAACTTTAGGCGTAGAAGGTTAAACTTGGACCACAAAGGAACTCTCGTCCGGAAGTTTATGCAAGAAAAAAATGCTTCCATGTAGTGTAGGTCAAAAAGTGGGTTTTTTTATTTCTAAAAAAAACGGCATACATGAATAAGAATTAAAACTGTGATCACAGAGTAAAAGATGAGGGGCAATGTGAGAAGCAGAAAGCCAAGACGCGTTTCGTCCCAAAGGACTTTGACTGGGGCATCGCTGACATTCGAGTCCACCTGTTCCGGTAAGAGTAGATATACTTCCCCTGTTTTTTTGGTTGAAGATGCACCGCCTTTGATGCCCTGAATGCCGGACAGTGCCAGTGTATTCCATCTTTGATTAGTCACCATTTGGTGGTGGACTCATATTGGTGCTTTTTAGGACCTCCACATGCATTGGACTTTCTCACATTTCCATTATTTTTGTATGATTGATTTCTGTATTATTCACTCACATACTGATATATGTTTATTCCTTAGCGCTACATTTTTTACTATTCATTAAATAAATCCTGTATAATAATAATAATAATAATAAATCCAACCCATTTCCTTTAATACAACAACAAAATAATAAATTGGCAAATGTGCAAAATGTGATGTTAACATCTACTTTAGGATAAACACGATAATAAAAGTGGGAATGTTCCTCCCGATATTTTTCCTTTACCGTTAGGTGAGGACTTCATTTTACAATGCAATCTTTTGTTTTCTGACATTTTAGGGTCTTATCACATCAGCTTGGAGGTTGTCCATGTATCCAAGAATGAGGCCTCAGATTTGGGATCTTCTGGGTTTCTAGAAATGTCCCAACATCAGTAATGTGAAAGTTTTATTATTCCTCTCCTATATCTCCCGTCTTCTATTCTGCTGAGCTGTATTCAGCCGTCTCTTCTATTCCTTCCCTCAATGTCCCATTCTCTTTTTTTTCTGCTGCCTCTTTGTGATGATTGAAACCTTGCAATGCTTAATCTGGGAGTGATTAAAGAGCCTCATTTCTCGGAAGGCTCGGCACCCATCTTCTCCCGTGATAAATGGGCCTCTAACATCCTCTGATCCCATTATATTGTGATTAATTGTGCCAGTTTAAGTCAATAATTCATTTGTTAAAAATAGGCCTGACATGGCATCATTTGTCTCAGGGGAGAGAGAGGAGAAGACGCCTCCACCCCCCTGGTTAACCCGTTCCTTGCCGATATTTGGTTGGGATTTTTTTTTTTCGGATTAGGAACACGTGCTCCGCTGCATATGTAGATGGTCGGAGATTGCTGAGATCATCAGGCGGAATTAATCACTCCTTCTTGTGGCTTTGCCATTAATTAATAGAAGAACCAGAATAATAGTGAAAGCAATTATCTTTTCTACCTCTCACTTACTAAATAGGGGCTGCTCAGCAGTAATTTATAATTGTCAACTGCCTTCTTATTCCCAAGACAATCGTCAAATTTCAAGGCTTAAGATGCCCATGCTCATTTAAGGCTCGTTATCGAGGGCGAGGAATTTTGACATGTTCTGACAGAATTTGGGAAGTGCACGGAGGGAGCACCAGCAGTCACAACGAGAGACCTCAGAACAACAAAGAATAGCTACAAAGTCTACCCAAGCATCTCATTAAAAATGGGATCCGAGAGATCCTACACTACAAATCTGTCAGTCAAACATCCAGTGAATGGAGGAGCTAAGCCCATTGTTAATAATTTATTTCAGCTATTTGAACCATGACAGGTCACATACGTCACCCATAGGCCTGGATATACTGGGGAGTGGGGGATGCAAACATTTGTCGATAAGGGTCACGTCAATCCTCCCAATTGTGGCAACATCAACTTTATTTGATACCTTGAATAGAAGAGATCAAATGCCTGCTATGTGGAAGTTGGCCCTTAGTAGCTGAATGTAGGACTGTGTAGGAATGTAGGACAATAAGCAGTACCACAGTATAAGCAGGGGTTAGTATCCCTTTTAGGAAAACCCCTCCCCTGGGTGGACATAGTGGGTGGAGTTAGTCTATCTTATAAAACCATGGTGTCCAACCTGTGGCCTGAAGGCCAAAATCCTTACAATGGTGGCAACATCAACTTTGTTCTGCACCTTGAACAGAATAGATCAAATGCCTGCTATGTGGAAGTTGGCCCTTAGTAGCTGAATGTAGGACAATAAGCAGTACCACAGTATAAGCAGGGGTTAGTATCCCTTTTAGGAAAACCCCTCCCCTGGGTGGACATAGTGGGTGGAGTTAGTCTATCCTATAAAACCATGGTGTCCAACCTGTGGCCTGAAGGCCTTATATCAATCCTCCCAATGGTGGCAACATCAACTTTTTTCTGCACCTTGAATAGAACATATGAAACTATGGTGCCCAACCTGCAGCCAGGGGGCCTCACGCATCTCTTTGGTATATGACGTGCGCCCCTCGGACCCAGGGGCGGACTGACAACTCATGGGGCCCCCGGGCAATAGGAGATTTTGGGGCCCCCCAGCGAACTGCATGCTGTGGGGGGCACTCCATAGGTGGGAGGGGCGAGGAGCAGCGAAGAGGGACCCGAGAAGAGGAGGATTTGGGCTGCTCTGTGCAAATCCAACTGCAAAGTGGAGGTAAGTATGAAATTCTTGTTATTTAAAAATAAATAAAAAAACAATCCCTTTAATTAAAACCAGCAACTGTTGAGACAACACCTGGGTCAGGTCTATGTACAGTATAGTGTACAGAGTGCGGGGGTCAGGAGTAAGTAGCAAACAAAACAACATATAGAGTACAGCAGTCGGGATGAGCGCCACGCTCAAATCAGAGTCCTCCCTTACACCAAAGTCCCAACATTCTCCCTATACATGACAGTCCGCAGAGTCAGTCCTCCCTTACATCAGAATCTCCCCTTACGGCAGAGCCCCCACAGTGGCACCCTACAGCAGAGCCCCCAGAGTGTCGCCTTTTATCGGTGTCCCTTTACACACACCTTTGCACCTTAGTGCTTGGTGAGGTAGGCAGCTGGCTGGAAAAGGCTTTAAAAAAAAATCCACTTGTTGCAGCCTCTGAACTGCGCAAGTTGTCACTGCACAGGTGTGCACCCGGACCTGCTGCCGGTTCCGAGGCCGAGCCCAGCAGTTCACCAATCAGAAGGCTCCAAATGGCATCAAGTGCATTTTTCATGGGTACGGGATTGTTAGAGCGATTTCTGTTGAGCGGCAGTGGGCACACATGGATCATACGGTATACACACACAGTATACACACAGACACACACACAGTATACAGACACAGTATACACACATACACAGTATACACACAGACACACACACAGTATACACACAGACACACACACAGTATACATACAGACACACACACAGTATACACACAGTATACACACAGACACACACACAGTATACATACAGACACACACACACAGTATACATACAGACACACACACAGTATACAGACACAGTATACACACAGACACATACAGACACACACACAGTATACATACAGACACACACACAGTATACACACAGTATACACACAGACACATACACAGTATACACACAGACACATACACAGTATACATACAGACACATACACAGTATACATACAGACACACACACAGTATACATACAGACACACACACAGTATACATACAGACACACACACAGTATACATACAGACACACACAGTATACATACAGACACACACACACAGTATACATACAGACACACACACAGTATACAGACACAGTATACACACAGACACATACACAGTATACACACAGACACACACACAGTATACATACAGACACACACACAGTATACATACAGACACACACACAGTATACACACAGACACATACACAGTATACACACAGACACATACACAGTATACATACAGACACATACACAGTATACATACAGACACACACACAGTATACATACAGACACACACACAGTATACATACAGACACACACACAGTATACATACAGACACACACACAGTATACAGACACAGTATACACACAGACACATACACAGTATACACACAGACACACACACACACAGTATACACACAGACACATACACAGTATACACACAGACACATACACAGTATACACACAGACACACACACAGTATACAGACACAGTATACACACAGACACACACACAGACACACACACAGTATACACACAGACAGTATACACACACACAGTATACAGACACAGTATACACACACAGTATACACACACACAGTATACAGACACAGTATACACAGTATACACACAGACAGTATACACACAGACTACATACACATACACATTAGGCATATACATACGCACACAGTATATACACACCAGCACTTTTCATCTAGAAATCAGTCTAACACACTGCTGCTGCCCCCATCTCCTGACATGCTGGGACTTGTAGTGCCCCAGCAGCTCACAGACACATTCATTGGTAATACAGGAGAGGAGGATGATGTGTCTGTGTATTGGTGGGCAGGTAATCAGTAGGGAGGTGTAGCAGAGATTGGGGGAGAAGTTCAGAACATCCTTCCCCCAGGAGAAGTGCACTTCTCACACACAGAATAACCATCTAACAGGCTCAGTGACAGGAGCTCTGCTAGAGGAAACACAGCCCCCCCTTCTGCTCACCAGAGAAAGCACTAATAAAACGACATTTAACTTAGCCAAGTGTCATCTTACCTTGCATCAGCCTGAAGTCCATCCCACACTGCAGGCTGTGTCCCCGCCTCCCTCTCCTCTCCTCCAGATGTCGGCATATCCTGCTCTGTATTCAAAGAAGCCGCGTGGGGGAAGGGGGCGTGTACACTGTGTTCCCATTGGCTGAGGAGGTAGTGGAGGGGCGGAGCAGCTATAGCCTCCTAAATTTTACATCAAAATGATGTCGGTGTCAGACATTTCAGGGACAGATGTAAAAATACACAGATTTTTACAATCTGTCCCTGGTTTTACTGAGGCTGGCAACCCTGATGGGGCCCCCTAGTGGCATGGGCCCCTCGGTCGGTGCCCGAGTGCCAGAATGGTCAGTCCGCCCCTGCTCGGACCTCAGCAGTCTGTAGTGGGAACATTGATTAGGGTAATAGCATTGATCTCTGTTATCCTCATGTAACATCTTCCTAGCTTGTCCTCTGCGGCATATCCCCAGCCAACAATGTATCCTGTCCTCACTCTCTGACCCTCATCTCCTCTATTAGGTCTGCAGTTTCTGACATTCCTCTCAAGCATTACATATATTGAACATGATGTGTGGCCCTTTGGTGATGTCAGAGGCCACATTTAAAGTCCCCTTTAGCTCATAAGTTGATGACGCTGCTATAAAACCTTTAACTGGAAGAGCCTGGGGCAAAGGGTGATAGGAAAAAGCTATCCCTGGTACACTGACATGTGAGCTTGTAGCCTTAGGAAGAGAACCCTTCAGGGTAGGCCCATAAAGGCTTGGGTGTAGGACTCACTTATGGGGGACCTACATTGAGGACTATGGGCAGCCTTCCACTCTTAATGTTGGACTTGTACTGCGCAGAACTGTGAGTGTTCAAACTGAAGGGATGGAAGAGGGAGTCCCGGAGTAAAGGAGAGGAAAGGATGGACGTAGGGACGGCATGACAAGGTGGACATCCACAGTCATGCTTTTAGAGAAGAAAAAGTTGTCCTCAAGTTGTGTGTCGTTGCCTGCGAAGACCGCAAAAAGGATATAGAAAAGTTGGTTAATGGTTATTTAATTTTATTTATTTAATTTACGGTAATTGTTAATAAAAAGGGCGTCAGGCCATTTACTCCACAACCTTGTCACGTCATTTGTGGGGGATTTGGAGGGGGGTTAGAGTTTATGTATAACAGGTGGGGTAAGAGACTGTGGGTTATGTCCTTCATCTGTCATGAAGGTTGAGCTGTTAAAGAACTGTTCATTATTCTTCTGATACAGTTTAAACGTTAAAAGTCTGACATTTCTTCTCTTGGTAGGTGGGCCTTAGGCCTGGAGAATGTGAGTGACCAAAGATGGCGGAGTTCCTCCATGTTACAGGTGTGTGTGTGTGTATCCTAGCTCATTCCTGAGTAGGAGGGGCCCCTGGCCAGAATGGTCGTTGCTGGCAGTGAATCGGAGTCCTTCATACAACAGTACAAAGACTAAAATACCATTGTGGGATATAATGACCATTAACGGAACACTAAAGGTATCACATGCTTGGTATTTTAGGTTATAACAGCAAATACCCATGCACTTCTGCATCTAGAAACCAACTAGTCAGTGTCATCTCTGTAGAGCCAAACTATGGACAGAAAGTGTTGGGGGCTGTAGACTCCAGGGTGGGTTCTTCTGGGCTACGCTAGGCACTTTGGATAAGGTCGCTGCCTTACACATGGAGTCCCTTTACTTGAACAGATGACAACTTTAGCAAACTCTCTTGGTGTTAATATACACCACAAGGTCACTGTTGCATTTAGGAGGGACACGCTGAACCAATTCCCTCTCCAGTGTATCTCAGCTACTTCACTCCAGTAGAGGAATGGGGCTTCACTGTGTGCCCAGCACGGGCTCCAATGCAAATCTTCACCAGCACACCACGGGTATCCAAGCGCAGGCTTAATGCGCGCACTTTGTTGACTCTTCCTCTAACATGCTGTGTGTCTGTGTCTCTTCCCACGCAGACTGTGTGTGTGTGTGTGTGTCTGGGCAGAGCCCTCCCCCCTTTTATTTTACAGCACAGGGAGAGAGGCAGAGTTCAGAGAAAGTGTGGGAACTGGGTCAACTCCCCCCCACCCCAGCCGCGGCTCACTACCCAGCATTTCAACCTGCTTACAGCCCGGAGAGTGACGCAACATGGCGGAGGGGTCTTTCTACAACAGGTGAGAAGAAGTGGAGTGGGGACTTGTACAATTTGGTGCCAACACCTGACCATTCACAAGGACCCCCTAAAAACAGAATTAGATTGCTAAAAATAAGGGAGAGAAGAAGGTGGAGATGGTGAAAGGGGTTGCTTAAACCTTTCCCCGCCTGCGCTATAGCTGAAACAAGGCTACAGAGCGACCGTCCAGTTCTGGGAGGGCGTCCATGGACGTTCTCCCAGAACCACGTCTCCCGCACGCCCCCCCCCCCCCCCCTGCGGAGCGCATCGGGCATGCACACACACATTAAATACCACCAAAAGAAAGCTCTATCTGTGTGAAAAAAATGATAAAAATGTCATATGAGTACAGTGTCACATGACTGCGCAATTGTCATACAAAGTGCCTCAGTGCTGAAAGCTGAAAATTGGCCTGGGCAGGAAGGGGGTAAAAGTGTTTTTAAAAAAAAAAGAGATTGCCAATGGGCTGAATAAGGAGATTACTAACAAAAAAATGCCTAAAAAACAAAAAACAGGCGGTCACATGTGCCGTACGACGCTTTACGGCATTCACACACGATGGTGGGAATGGGCCCCCGAGTAACATTTCACTCTCACGTTTGATCGCTCTCCTTCCTCCTAACGTTCGGATCGCAGTCTCCTATCACTTCCGTTATAAACATAAAAGTAAATAAATGTTCGGAGGATTTCAAAGATTTGCAACTCAGTAAAACCTCCGGAGCGTGTAACAACTTGTAATTGCGCTCAACACGTTCTAAATATCGGCGTAGTCATGTGAAAACCTCGTTTGATCGAAATATAAATTGTAATGCTCGGCTGATTAGAAGGATGCAGTGATTAGGTGCGGTGTACTTTATATGTTAATAATCCGAATTCCAATATCCACCTTCTATTCCCTATAGAAAAGCTCTTCTTTCCTTTCACACTGATAGGAGAACACGGTGGGAGGATGGGGGGGGGGAGGGGGTATTTATGGGGATTTGGATAGAGTGAGGAAACGATCTGTCTCAGGTGACACTTTATGAATTGTTGAACCTTCATAGATCTCCATCTGTCGCTGGAATTGGCCAAAGCATGCAGGTCAGGTGCTTTGGCCAATCATCATACAGCCCTTGTCCCCTATGTCCCTTGTGCTGATTTCTTTTCAATGTTTGACTAAACGTTACATTTTCAGCACAACTTTCAGAGTGTATGTCCCGACCCTTTCTTCTCAGGTCATGGATGGAGGAGAAGAGAACTCCCAGAAAGCCTGTCATGAAAATTTAACTTTTAGTGCAAATAAAAAAAGTATCACAGACAGTTCTCAGCAATTGTGTTACAATCACAATTCCAATCACTAAACTGTATCCGAGAGTCACAAACTGAAAATGCTACTTAATTCATTTTAATCTTCACAGCAAACTCATCCATCCATCCATCCATCAATTCATCTCTCCATCCATCCATCCATCCATCCATCCATCCATCCATGTCTCCTTTCATCCATCCATGTTTCCATCCATCCATCCATCCATCCATCCATGTCTGCATCCATCCTTCCACTCCCCCATCCATCCATGTCTCCATCCATCCTTCCACTCCCCCATCCATCCATCCATCCATCCATCCATCCATGTCTCCATCCATCCATCCATCCATCCATCAATTCATCTCTCCATCCATCCATCCATCCATCCATGTCTCCTTTCATCCATCCATGTTTCCATCCATCCATCCATCCATCCATGTCTGCATCCATCCTTCCACTCCCCCATCCATCCATCCATCCATCCATGTCTCCATCCATCCATCCATCCATGTCTGCATCCATCCTTCCACTCCCCCATCCATCCATCCATCCATCCATCCATGTCTCCATCCATCCATCCATCCATGTCTGCATCCATCCTTCCACTCCCCCATCCATCCATCCATCCATCCATGTCTCCATCCATCCATCCATCCATGTCTGCATCCATCCTTCCACTCCCCCATCCATCCATCCATCCATCCATCCATCCATGTCTCCATCCATCCATCCATCAATTCATCTCTCCATCCATCCATCCATCCATGTCTGCATCCATCCATCCATGTCTCCTTTCATCCATCCTTCCACTCCCCCATGCATCCATCCATCCATGTCTCCATCCATCCTTCCACTCCCCCATCCATCCATCCATCCATCCATGTCTCCATCCATCCATCCATCCATGTCTCCATCCATCCATCCATCCATCCATCCATCCATGTCTCCTTTCATCCATCAATGTCTCCATCCATCCATCCATCCATGTCTCCATCCATCCATCCATGTCTCTATCCATTCATCCATGTCTCCATCCATCCATTCATCCATCCAACCATCCATCCATCCATCCATGTCTCCATCCATCCATTCATCCATCCATATCTCCATCCATCCATGTCTCCATCCATCCATCCATCCATCCATCCATGTCTCCATCCATCCATCCATGTCTCTATCCATTCATCCATGTCTCCATCCATCCATTCATCCATCCAACTATCCATCCATCCATCCATGTCTCCATCCATCCATTCATCCATCCATGTCTCCATCCATCCATGTCTCCATCCATCCATCCATGTCTCCATCCATCCATCCATCCATGTCTCCATCCATCCATCCATGTCTCCATCCATCCATCCATGTCTCCATCCATCCATCCATGTCTCCATCCATCCATCCATCCATCCATGTCTCCATCCATCCATCCATGTCTCCATCCATCCATGTCTCCATCCATCCATCTATCCATGTCTCCATCCATCCATCCATGTCTCCATCCATCCATCCATCCATCCATGTCTCCATCCATTCATCTATACATCCATCTATGTCTCCATCCATCCATCCATGTCTCCATCCATCCATGTCTCCATCCATCCATCCATGTCTCCATCCATCCATCCATCCATCCATCCATCCATCCATCCATCCATGTCTCCATCCATCCATCCATGTCTCCATCCATCCATCCATCCATCCATGTCTCCATCCATCCATGTCTCCATCCATCCATGTCTCCATCCATCCATCCATGTCTCCATCCATCCATGTCTCCATCCATCCATCCATCCATCCATCCATCCATGTCTCCATCCATTCATCTATACATCCATCCATGTCTCTATCCATCCATCTATACATCCATCTATGTCTCCATCCATCCATCTATCCATGTCTCCATCCATTCATCCATCCATCCATCCATCCATGTCTCCATCCATCCATGTCTCCATCTATCCATCCATGTCTCCATCCATCCATCTATCCATGTCTCCATCCATCCATCCATGTCTCCATCCATCCATCTATCCATGTCTCCATCCATCCATCCATGTCTCCATCTATCCATCCATGTCTCCATCCATCCATCTATCCATGTCTCCATCCATCCATCCATCCATGTCTCCATCCATCCATCTATGTCTCCATCCATCAATTCATGTCTTAAGGATTTATTTTTCTGATAAATGCCTTTGAACCCCCCCCCCCCCCCTTCTCCCAGCATTTCTATCCGCTGTTATCTTGAATAAGGGCAGATGATTTGTTACATAGTTACATAGTAGGTGAGGTTGAAAAAAGACACAAGTCCATCAAGTCCAACCTATGTGTGTGATTATGTGTCAGTATTACATTACATATCCCTGTATATTGCGGTCATTCAGGTGATTATCTAATAGTTTCTTGAAGCTATCAATGCTCCCCGCTGAGACCACCGCCTGTGGAAGGGAATTCCACATCCTTACCGTTCTTACAGTAAAGAACCCTCTACGTAGTTTAAGGTTAAACCTCTTTTCCTCTAATTGTAATGAGTGGCCACGAGTCTTATTAAACTCTCTTCTGCGAAAAAGTTTTATCCCTATTGTGGGGTCACCAGTACAGTATTTGTAAATTGAAATCATATCCCCTCTCAAGCGTCTCTTCTCCAGAGAGAATAAGTTCAGTGCTCGCAACCTTTCCTCATAACTAAGATCCTCCAGACCCTTTATTAGCTTTGTTGCCCTTCTTTGTACTCACTCCATTTCCAGTACGTCCCTCCTGAGGACTGGTGCCCAGAACTGGACAGCATACTCCAGGTGCGGCCGGACCAGAGTCTTGTAGAGCGGGAGAATTATCGTTTTATCTCTGCAGTTGATCCCCCTTTTAATACCAATATTCTGTTTGCTTTATTAGCAGCAGCTTGGCATTGCATGCCATTGCTGAGCCTATCATCCACTAGGACCCCCAGGTCCTTTTCCATCCTAGATTCCCCCAGAGGTTCTCCCCCCAGTGTATAGATTGCATTCATATTTTTGCCACCCAAATGCATTATTTTACATTTTTCTACATTGAACCTCATTTGCCATGTAGTCGCCCACCCCATTAATTTGTTCAGGTCTTTTTGCAAGGTTTCCACATCCTGCGGAGAAGTTATTGCCCTGCTTAGCTTAGTATCGTCTGCAAATACAGAGATGGAACTGTTTATCCCATCCTCCAGGTCGTTTATGAACAAATTAAATAGGATTGGTCCCAGCACAGAACCCTGGAGGACCCCACTACCCACCCCTGACCATTCTGAGTACTCCCCATTTATCACCACCCTCTGAACACGCCCTTGTAGCCAGTTTTCAATCCATGTACTCACCCTATGGTCCATGCCAACGGACCTTATTTTGTACAGTAAACATTTATGGGGAACTGTGTCAAATGCTTTTGCAAAATCCAGATACACCACGTCTACGGGCCTTCCTTTATCTAGATGGCAACTCACCTCCTCATAGAAGCTCCTCATTTGTGTAGCACTTACTTCCTGGAATACATCTAAGGCCCTGTAAGGGCTGAACCGCGTCAACCGTTCTGTATATTGAACCCCCGCGTCTTGATCGAATTATAATAAAGAAGATTGGATTTTATACCGAGCTGCCGGACCTTCGTCTGTCTTCTATACAGTACTTCCTGGAATCCATCTGCCCTTAGCTCAGGCAGTGCTTAGCTGAGAAAGCCCCTCCTATGAAGACTAATGACGATGTATGACATCATTGTCACCTAGGCCAAAAGCCAGGTGGCAACAGCTGATAAAATGTAAAAAAAAAAAGCATATAAAATAAGTAATAAATATTCCTTTCTATTTACTAATACTAGCAGAATAAGGATTACAAATAGTTTATGTTGATTGAGAGAGTCTAGTTTGGCTTTAGGTCAGGAAAATGCCAATTGTCTGGCTCGGGGGGGGGGGGGGGGGCTCCTAAATTGTCTTTGCTCCAGTTTATCTAACCCCAATCATTATAATACTTCGGGGGTCTCCTCTCCGGGGGACGCCCCTCTGAATGAGCCCTATATCTTTTTTTATTCCATCCTCTATTATTGTATCGTTTTTGAAGGGAACGGCTTTCCAAGCCTTGCAGCACATGTTCTGGCAGATGAGCAGTTCTTAGCAGGGGTCCCCCCTCCCCCCCATTCCTGCCCCCCACCCCCCCTACAGCTCTGGCCTGTGTTTTGTCTCCATAAATTAGGCTTTCCCCCCTTTAGCTGTGTCAGGGGAACATAAGAAAGCTGTATATAATTTCTGGCATTCCAAGGCCTTTTCTAGTCCTGACATCTGCCTGTGTGTGTGACAGGACAAGCACATTCCTAACTCATTATCTGGGGAAGGCGGCGGAATCCAGGCACTGACACCGCCATTAATCAGAATGAAAGAGGGACAAGCCTGAAACTTTCACTGCCCTGTCATTCCTAGTTCTGGACAAGCAGCAATCCATCTTCGGGAGTGACAGGGCTGATAGAGGACATTATTTATTCCTTTTGTTGTATGGGAAAGGAAGGCTCGTCTGTCAGCAGAGGCAGGGATCTCTACTACAGTCCACCAGTCATTTCAGGGGGGGGGGGGGGGGGGGGGCGCCGGATGCTCAGGGATGGAAGTGGGATTATATACAGTATAATTCATCTGTGTCAAGGGAAAATAGTCACATGTGGATATTATAGGGAGCAGGACGCAGATCTGGTTTATTTAATATCGCTAACAACAAAGAGGACGTTGATATAGCGCCTGGATTTCTACAATGGCGCAGGGCGCCTTAAAGTGTATTTATAGCCAAAACGTCTTTTTTTTTCCTGTTTTGGGTGCAGAGGACACTTTACTCACACAGGCACTTTGCTCTTCCTGCTGGGTTTTGTCCTCTCTCCCATTGAGTGGAGCTGAACTGACCTGGTTTGGTGACCTTCAAATAACTTTAGATGCCAAACCTGAACCCCATTGAAATCAGGTCTGGTCAGAATCTTAGGGGATCTCCACGCAAAAAAAAAAACAACAAATCTCTCCCTAAAAGTCCACACCAGACACACAATTTGAGCATGCAGTCTTACTGGTCAGGAAAAAGGGGGTGGACAAGTGTGCACCCCCCCCCTTCCCACAGGGGACCTTACCTGACAAAGCACCTTGTCCCAATGTTAATGAAGACAAGGGCCTCTTCCCCACAACCCTGGCCCGGTGGTAGTGGGGGTCTGCATTTGGAGGGGGCTTATCAGAATTTTTGTCCTCTGTCTCATTGGGTGGAGCTGAACATTAGATGTCAAACCCGAACCCCATTGAAATCAGGTCTAGTCGGGATTTTAGGGGATCTCCATGCAAAAAAAAACAACAAATCTCTCCCTAAAAGTCCATACCAGACAAATAATTTGAGTGTGCAGTCTCACTGGTCAGGAAAAGAGGGGTGGACAAGTGTTCACCCCCCCCCCCTTCCCAGGGGACCTTTCCTGGCAAAGCAACTTGTCCCCATGTTGATGAGGACAAGGGCCTCTTGCCCACAACCCTGGCCCGGTGGTAGTGGGGGTCTGCATTTTGAGGGCTTATCAGAATCTAGAAGCCCCCAGATACTGCCCCTCCATGTGACGAAAAAGTCACCTAGAAAAAAAAGACAACCAAACATTTGACACGTTCCATATTGAAGTGGACAAGGGCCTCTTGCCCACAACCCTGGCCCGGTGGTAGTGGGGGTCTGCATTTGGGGGGCTTATCAAAATCTAGAAGCCCCCAGATACTGCCCCTCCATGTGACGAAAAAGTCACCTAGAAAAAAAAGACAACCAAACATTTGACACGTTCCATATTGACGTGGACAAGGGCCTCTTGCCCACAACCCTGGCTGGTGGTTGTGGAGGTCTGTAGGCAGGGGCTTATATGAACCTGGAATTCCTCATTAATAATAAGATACCGTCCATCTTCGGGAGTGACAGGGCTGATAGAGGACATTATTTATTCCTTTTGTTGTATGGGAAAGGAAGGCTCGTCTGTCAGCGGAGGCAGGGATCTCTACTACAGTCCACCAGTCATTTCAGGGGGGCGCCGGATGCTCAGGGATGGAAGTGGGATTATATACAGTATAATTCATCTGTGTCAAGGGAAATAGTCACATGTGGATATTATAGGGAGCAAGACGTGGATCTGGTTTATTTAATAATGACAAAGAGGATGTTTATATACTGAATGGATTTCTATGAAGGGTGCAAGAGGCCTAAAACTGCTTTTTTTCTGTTTTGGGTAAAGTGAACACTTTGCTCTTGCTGCTCAAGGCTGGTTTTATTTCCCATATGGATAAGTGCAACTGTCCTACACTGAGCAAAATTATAAACCCAACACTTTTGCGTTTGCCCCAATTTATCATGAGCTGAACGCAAAGATCTACGACTTTTTCTATGTACACAAAAGGCCTATTTCTCTCAAATATTGTTCACAAATCTGTCTCAATCTGTGTTAGTGAGCACTTCTCCTTTGCTGAAATAATCCATCCACCTCACAGGTGTGGCATATCAAGATGCTGATTAGACTGCATGATTATTGCACAGGTGTGCCTTAGGCTGGCCACAATTAAAGGCCACTCTAAAATGTGCAATTCTACTGTATTGGGGGGTCCGAAAACCAGTCAGTGTCTGGTGTGACCACCATTTGCCTCACACCGTGCAGCACATCCCCATTGCATAAAGTTGATCAGGTTGTTGATTGTGGCCTGTGGAATGTTAGTCCATTCCTCCTCAATGGCTGTGCCAAGTTGCTGGATATTGGCAGGAACTGGAATACGCTGTCGTATCCGCCAATCCAGAGCATCCCAAACATGCTCAATGGGTGACATGTCCGGTGAGTATGCTGCCCATGCAAGAACTGGGATGTTTTCAGCTTCCAGGAATGGTGTACAGATCCTTGCACCTTGGGGCCGCGCATTATCATGCTTGAACATGAGGTAATGGTCATGGATGAATGGCACAATAATGGGCCTCAGGACCTCGTCACGGTATCTCTGTGCATTCAAAATGCCATCAATAAAATGCACCTGTGTTTGTTGTCCATAGCATACGCCTGCCCATACCATAACCCCACCGCCACCATGGGCCACTCCATCCACAATGTTGACATCAGCAAACCCACACCATGCCATACACACTGTCTGCCATCTGCCCTGTGCAGTGAAAAGCGGGATTCATCCATGAAGAGAACACCTCTCCAAAGTGCCAGATGCCATGGAATGTCAGCATTTGCCCACTCAAGTCGGTTACGACGACGAACTGCAGTCAGGTGGCAACCTCGATGAGGACGACGAGCATTCAGATGACCTTCCCTGACTTCCCTAAGATGGTTTCTGACAAATTTGTGCAAAAATTCTTCGGTTATGCAAACCGATTGTTGCAGCAGCTGTCCGGGTGGCTGGTCTCAGACGATCTTGGAGGTGAAGATGCTGGATGTGGAGGTCCTGGGCTGGTGTGGCTACACGTGGTCTGCGGTGGTGAGGCCAGGCCAATTTCTCTGAAACGCCTTTGGAGACGTCTTATGGTAGAGAAATGAACATTCAGTGCAAGAGCAACAGCTCTGGTGGACATTCCTGCAGTCAGCATGCCAAATGCACGCTCCCTCAGAACTTGCGACATCTGTGGCATTGTTAAAAAAATGAATAAAAACGAAGCGCTGATGTGGATAGATATGTGTGATATAAAAAAATTGTGCTAAAAAATATATATAAACCAATATAGTTAGTGCTATAATAAAATCAGTAAATTAAAGCTGCTATCAATATAGGGTGATCAGATAACCAAACAAATAGTACTAAGTATAAAATTGATGCGCTTTAAATAAATAGTGCACAATATGCTGCTGCGACTAAGCTTAAATCCAGGAATAAAAAATGCATACATGTGAATAAAATAGATAAATAATTATGGTGCTAATACATGTGTTAAAATTGCCAAAATAAATCTTCAAATTGGTGATGTGACGGTGAATATAAATAAAATAATAATGACACTCTGAGTACAATGTCCAGATAGAGATAAATAGTGGGGGAAAGTAAAAATAATTAAACAGTTCCTTCCCTTAATCCAGATTGATTGACTCACTGGGTTAGATCGTTTGTATCAGGATATTTAGTTTTTCTTGCATCCCACTTTAGCCATAATACTGCTGATGATTCGGCTCTCAGGATAAAGGTTTTATGCAAAGCAAGCAAAGAAAAAATAGATCATTGTGCAGTGAACTTACTAGATAGTGCACAAGCAAAACAGGGACAAGAGATACACTCACAAACTCCCGGTCTATTAGAAGCATTTAAATATGCAGATTGCAGTCAGCCGCTGTGGACGAGGTTCCCATAGAGAAACAGCTGCTGTTAACCTTCAGGTGTATTGCAGCACTGAACGTCCTAAGCTCCTCAGAATTTTTGTCCTCTCTCCCATTGGGTGGAGCTGAACTTTAGATGCCAAACCCGAACCCCATTGAAATCAGGTCTGGTCAGAATTCTAGAGGATCTCCATGCAAAAAAAAACTCCAACAAATCTCTCCCTAAAAGTCCATACCAGACACATAATTTGAGCATGCAGTCTTACTGGTCAGGAAGAGGGGGGTGGACAAGTGTGCACCCCCCCTTCCCACAGGGGACCTTTCCTGGCAAAGCACCTTGTCCCCATGTTGATGAGGACAAGGGCCTCTTCCCCACAACCCTGGCCGGTGGTAGTAGGGGTCTGCATTTGGACGGCTTATCAGTCTAGAGTCTAGAATATCCAGAAACTGCCCCTCCATGTGACAAACAAAGTCACCTATTATGACATGGGGTTGTTAGCTCCCATGGTGGATGCAAAAATAGTGAGTTTACTCCACGCCGTAAGTGTGTTTCAGGACTTTTCCTGCCCACATGGTGGGGGGCTCTCACCATCAATACGACAAAACAATATTCAAGCCTCCTGGCGCTATTTATCAGTCCTGTGGGGCTCAGACCTCGTGCCTTGGTCTTCTAGACTGTCTAGCACCTGTCCACAGTGCTAATACACAAATGCTGTACCTCTTCCAGCTCTGTGTCTTTCCTGTACAGCTCCCAGCTGTTCCATGAGTGGGTCTTGTCCTCTCTCTCATAGGGATGTGTCAATCTGACCTGGTTTGGTGAACTTCAAAGAAGCTTGGATGCTGAACCCAAATCTCATTGAAATCAGGTCTGGTCAGAATCTTAGGGGATCTCCATGTAAAAAAAAAAAAAAAAAAAAACTCTTCCTGGCAAAGGACCTTGTCCCCATGTTGACGAGGACGAGGGCCTCTTCCCCACAACCCTGGCCTGGTGGTAGTGGGGGTCTGCATTTGGGAGGCTTATCAGAATCTAGAAGCCCCCAGATACTGCCCCTCCATGTGACGAAAAAGTCACCTAGAAAAAAAGACATCCAAACATTTGACAAGTCCCTTATTGATGTACACAGGGGCCTCTTGCCCACAACCCTGGCTGGTGGTTGTGGGGGCCCCGTAGCAGTGGCTGCCAATCCATAGAGGGCGCAAGGGTGCCGCCTCCCCTATCCATGCCTCCAGCACCCTGATCTACATATCAGTGGCAGCGGACTATGGATTCCAATGTGGGGGGATGTTTTTTTAAGCACCTGATTAGAGCCAGATGCTCTAACAAGCTTCAAAAAAGGGGTTGGCTCGGAGCGCAGAGCATTGTACTCTGATCCCACCCTGTTGTGTGACGATAAGCGAATGAATTTTCGCTATTATCACACTAAAGTTCCTCCCCACCAATCAGGAGGCAGGTCTGAGAGACCTGTTTCCCGATCGGCCAAAGTGTCAGGCGATCCTATTGGATGCCTAGCGCTTTGGCGGAAGAGGAGACACACAGCGGCGGAGGAAGCTGGAGGAGCGGTCACCGGAGCCACCACGGCCACTGCCTGCAATCCAGGAGGAGAGGACACCACAGCCCAGCCACACGAGCGAGTAAGTGCCAGCCGCCACGCATGGGGGGGGGGTGTTTGTTTGCCACACCCCCCCCCCCAAAGAAGAACACACCAGCTGCCAATGGTCTGTAGGCAGGAGCTTATATGAACCTGGAATATAATACATGGTGCTTTGTTTATATTACACAGGCTTTGTTTATAATGCACAGCACTTTATTTAGAATAAATGGGCTTTGTTTATAATGTACTGCACATTGTTTATAATATACAGTGCTTTGTTTATAACACACTGTGCTTTGTTTCTAATGCGCAGAGCTTGGTTTATAATACAAAGTGCTTTGTTTATAACACACAGGCTTTGTTTATAATGCACCACACTTTATTTATAATAAATGGGCTTTGTTTATAATGCACAGCACTTTATTTATAATACATGGTGCTTTGTTTATAATACACAGCGCTTTGTTTATAATGCACAGAACTTTATTTATAATACACAGTGCTTTGTTCATAATACACAGTGCTTTGTTTATAATGCACTGCACATTGTTTATAATATACAGTGCTTTGTTTATAACACACAGTGCTTTGTTTATAATGCACAGAGCTTGGTTTATAATACACAATGTTTTTTGCTTGTTCAGTCGGTCGGTCCGTCAGTCAATCCCCCCCCCATCGCTCGCTCGTCCACCCCCCATCCTCGCACTTATCCCATCTAGGTTGCGGGAAGCATCGGCTCCTTCCTGCGTCTCTTCCTCCTCAGCGGCTAATACGGTCGCTTCTCCTGTCAGCCAATCGGGTCTTAAAACCTGCTTTCTGATTGGCCGGGAGGAGAAGCAAGAAGACGACATCGAATATTAATTAGCTATTAATGTTACTATTAAAGAGATTGTAAACCTTCAAGGTTTTTCACCTCAATGAGTGTATGCATTGAGGTGAAAAACCTCCTTTAATGCTGCAGCCCCCCCCCCCCCGAGCCCCCGTTTTACTTACCTGAACCCCCTCTATCTTGTCCCGGGGACGAATACACCAGCAAAAGCAGAGTGTCTCGGGTCCTGATTGGATGGATTGATAGCAGCGCAGCCATTGGCTCCCGCTGCTGTCAATCAAATCCAATGACCTGGGCGCCGGGGGCGGGCCCGAGTCATACATTGGGCTTCTATGGACGCAAGGTAACCCCCTCGGGATAGAGCTTCTCCCAGGGGGTTATCTAATGTGGTGAGGAGCCGCGAGAGCCGCCGGGGGACCCCAGAAGAGGATGTTCGGGGCCACTCTGTGCAAAACAAGCTGCACAGTGGAGGTAAGTATGATATGTTTGTTATTTAAAAAAAACAAAAAACTTTAGTGTCACTTTAAGCCCTAAATGAGGAAAAAATATTTTGGCACCACATCCCAGTAACTGAATATAGAAAAATAGAAGAAAAATGGCTGCCTAACTAGCTGTCCAGATCATTTCTATGTGGTGAACATTGGTACATGGTACATTTCTATGTACCATTGAAACCATAAAACAATATCTGATACCATTTAACAGATTGATGCATATACTCCTGACGAAGCTGTGTAAATATTGGCCGAAACATGTCGAGTGGAAGCATCTTTTTTTTTTTTAAATCAAAAAGGTTTTTATTGAACATTTTACATAAATACATCTTCCGGTGTACAATTTTCTACATTTCAGTGTCATATTCATACAATGTAAAGCATAGGTTCTTATAGTTTTACTACATAGCCCACTGATTTTCATTATTCCATATTAAGAAGTATAATTAACACCCATCCTCCTTCCAGTTCGCATGTATTGTACCTCCTTTCTTTTCACAATTATTTTATTTAACTAAGGACCCTGTAGGAGCCTCGTCATGACTAGTTCTGTCGGACTAAGTCCAGGCGTGTCCAACCAACTTGACCAAATGCGTTCAAACCTATGTGGGCAGCCTCTGTGTTGATATATGTATTTTTCCATAATTAGAGTTTTACCCATATGTGTTATCCACATTTTGACAGAGGGCGGTACTGCAGATTTCCATGCCATTAGTATAAGTTTTCTAGCTTGGAATAAAGCCCTGGATACAGCCACTTTAGTTTGTTCCTCTGGGATTACCTCATCCAATACCCCCAACAAACATTGCATAGGATCCACCGGTACTGTCGTTTGGAACACTCCATTTAGTGTACTAATCACCTCATGCCAGTACCGATGGAGCTTCGGACATCGCCACAGAAGATGGATAAGATCCGCATTGTGCTGCCGACATCGGCAGCATATGGGGTCCGAAACTCTGCCCATTCTGTGCAACTTGGATGGAGTGTAATGCACTCTAAGTATTATATAAAGTTGGGACACTTTTTGTGCAACATTGAGGGAGCACGTGGGTATGGCCTGTAACGCTTCCTCCCATTGATCCTCGGTTACCTGACCCAGGTCCCTTCTCCATGCATCGATTGCCTTGCATGGGTAGGCATCCAGGTATTTGGCAAGTAGCATCTGGTAACACGTGGAAATGATCCCTTTAGTTACACTGGATGATTGCAACACATGGAACACTGGCGTGGGACAAAGTTCCCACTCCCCTGCGTCACCCTGTGCCGCAACTGCGTGCCTAAGCTGTAAATAGGGGTAGTACATAGTGTCTGGGAGCCCAAATGTGTTCTGCAGTTCTGTGAAGGACATCAGTTTACCATTTTTAAATATGTGAGAAAGCATGGTCACCCCGTGGGCCTTCCATCTGGGCTCACACTGTAACTTAGCCAATTCCACATAGGTGCGGTTTCCCCATATTGGACTGTATTCTGTAAATCCCTGCACCCCTTGTAATTGCCTACTCTTGTTCCATATTTTCTGTACCAGGGATAGTGTCGGATTTTTTTTGTTTGACTTTGCAAATATTTGAGCCTCTAGACCCAGAGGAATGGTCTCAGCGCCCGTAGCAAAAAGCATCAGTCGCGCTGCTGAGCCCATTGGTTCATGCGTCATAGATCCCACAAGATGTTGCAGCTGCGCCGCAATATAGTATAGCCAAGGGTTGGGGACCGCCAACCCTCCGCCATCCTTTGGACACTGCAACTGCTCTATCCGGACTCTGGGAGCTTTGTTGTGCCATAACAGTTTTCGAAAAAGGGTATTGACTACTCTGAAAATTTTTAAGTGTATCACTACTGGTGAGTTGTGAAGGAAATACAATAGCTGGGGCATTAAAATCATTTTAATGAGATTTGCCTTGCCCGCTAGTGACATCATTAAGTTGTTCCATGTATTTATTTTGTCACGAAAGTGAGATAGTAATGGGAATATGTTTAAAGAGCAGAAGTCCCCAACACAAGGGGATATCTGGACGCCCAGGTATTTAAATCCATTGGTGGTTGGAATGGGGCAAGAGTCAGGCAGACTCACATCTCGGCTCTCATCTAGCATCATCAGAGCCGATTTAGACCAATTTATAGTCAGGCCCGAGAAATGTCCAAATTGCTCTATTATATCCATTACCCCCAGTAGTGATTGACTAGTGTCTCCCAGGAATAGCAACATGTCATCCGCGTATAACATGAGCTTTTCGTGCAAGTCACCATACCTGAATCCTTCTATCCGTGGACTGTCCCTTATTTGAGCCGCCAGAGGTTCTATTGCGATCGCAAAGAGCAGGGGGGACATCGGGCATCCCTGCCTCGTCCCCCTACCCAGAGCAAAAGCTTCTGACATCCTATTCGCTATTCTAATGTTGGCTTGAGGAGCTGCATACAATAGTTTTGCCCATGCTATAAACCGCCGCCCAAAACCAAATTTGTCCAGCGTCGCCCATAAGTATCTCCAGCTAACGCTGTCAAATGCCTTATTGGCGTCTAAGGATAGAAGAGCTCTGTGTCCCTCATTGTCAGCCCGTATCTGCATATTCATATATAGCCATCTAAGATTTGTAGCTGTGGACTTCTGCGGCATAAAGCCAGCCTGGTCTGGGTGTATGATTGAGGATATTATCCCATTGACCCGAATCGCCAGGACCTTAGCAAGGATTTTTACATCACTTTGAAGTAAGGATATATGGGCCTATATGAGCCCGGGTCAACAGGATCCTTCCCTGGCTTAAGCAGTAAAATCACATTTGCTTTGGTCATGGAATCTGGCAATCTACCCCTATCCAAGCTGGTATTGAAGACCTTTAGGAGTTCAGGCAACAGTTCCTCTCCATACTGAGAGTATACCTCCATTGGGAGACCATCCTCCCCTGGCGCCTTACAGGTAGGGAAAGAACTCACCGCCACCTGGAGCTCCTCAATAGTTATTGGAGCGTCCAGGTGTCGTCTCGCCTCAACAGACAGTGTGGGTAGATTTATGTTAGCCATAAAAGCATTAAGATCATCATCAGAGTATGTCTCTCTAGATTTGTATAGATCCCTGTAGAAATTTGCCAGCTCAGAGATGATATCATCAGGAGCATTAACTATTCTGCCATTGGTAGCTCTTATGGCTCCTATAGCCGGTGATTGTTGTTGTGATTTTGCAATTTTTGCTAATAGGCGGCCTGTTTTTTCCCCCTCCTCATAAAACGCCAGTTTCGAAAAAAATCTCTTACGTTCTGCAGCGGAGGATCGCACGCGGTCTAAGGAATCCTGAGCCGCGATCCATGCCTCCCCTGCAGAGTCAGTGGGATCATTCACAAATGCCAACTCCAGTCGACTCACCAAGTCCTCCGCCTGCTCTAGCAGGGCCGAGGTATTTTGTTTAACCATATTTATTTCCTGAATAAATAGTCCTTTACAGTATGCTTTAAGCTGTTCCCATTTGTGCAGGATATCTGTGTGCTGTCTATGTATTCTAAGAAATTTATGGATCTGAGCCTCTATCCGTTCATGTGAAGTGAATAGTTTAAGCCAGAAGGCGTTTAGTTTCCATGGGGCCTTAGACAGTAGACTGGAGGGTTGCGCATTCAGCCAAATGACTAGAGGGGAATGATCCGATACCCCCCGTGGGTAGTATTCCACCCTCGAGGTGTATCCTACCATGTCTTGGGTGCCGATACAGAGGTCAATACGGGACAGAGAACCATGTGTCTTGGAGAAGCATGAAAACTGCTTATGATTTGGGTAGCGGACCCGCCATAAGTCAGTCCATCCTATTTCCATTAGGAGACGGCTAAGGGCAGTTCCCCTACTTCCCCTAGGTGGGACCATAGGCGGATGTCTGTCTACTCTTGGGTCTAGGCAACAGTTAAAGTCCCCCATAATTAGTATTGGAATGTCAGGTTTATTAGTCACATATGAAACCAGTAGCTGCAACACTTCCCGCGAAAACAGGGGTGGTATATATACAAATGCCATAATCATAGTAACTGTATATATTTTGCAATGGAGAAATATAAATCTACCGGATATATCTATCAAAGAGTCTAGCTCTTGGTATGCTATGGCCTTGTGTATCAGTACACTTACTCCACGGGAGAAAGCGGAGTATGTGGAATGATAAGCTTTTCCCACCCATGCATACTGCAGAAAACTAACCGTATTGTCCTGCAGGTGAGTCTCCTGCAGGCCAATTATAGCTGGATGGATCCTACGCATGACTGTAGATATCATTGTTCTCTTCAAAGGATCATTTACCCCCCGCACATTCCAAGACATTATAGGTGTACTAGCCATACCAATACATTGTGAGTTAATCTATGCATATAAAACATTCCTGCATCCTCATTTACATTTCCCTTAACGCCCCTGATGTGGGCTGTATTGAGTTCAGACGTGGGCGTCACCTGACTTAGCACCTTATGGGCCATGTGAAAAAGACCCATAAACCGGAGATGTAGAAAAAAACTGAAAAACAAACTTCTGCGCCGCTGCGCTTTCCTGTGATTATGCTGTTGAATCAATAAGTGAATTATAGTCAGTGATCCTGTGATTTCTAACTTGGCGTAGTAGAAGATTCCCAGCATCCACAGGCTTTGATCGTTAACCTTCAACTTTTTGCCAACAGGGCAAAGATATCTGTGCCACAGCAACCTGAACAGTAGGTCTAGTGCGCACTTTGCACTGACATGCACGCCAAATAGGCGGGTAAACTTCTGATTGTTGAAACACATGTTGCAATTAAACTGCCATTCGCTGGTGGTGAAATTTTGATCATAAGTCCTCTTTGAACTCTGTAAGACTGCACAAGTGATAGGGCGCCCTTCTATGCCCAATTAGTGTGGATTTGATTACGTCATCCGTCTCCATTTTCCCTTCGTGGTCTTCGGAGGCCCTGCTCATTACGGTCTAGCCACTCCGCTGCATCTTGGGCGTTTTCAAAAAAGTGATTTTGATCTCCTGCTGTGATGCGCAGCTTAGCCGGAAAAAGCATGGCGTACTTTAACTGTAGACGTTGTAATCTTTTCTTAACCTCCATGAATTTAGACCTTTTTCGCTGCACTTCTGCGGAAAAGTCCGGGTAGAAGGATATTTTAGCTCCATTAAAGTGTATTGCTCCCTTTTCTCTGGCCAATCGAAGCACCACCTCACGGTCCCTGTAGTTCAGGAGTCTGGCAAGCACTGACCTCGGGGGACTGCCAGGTGGAAGAGGTCGCGGCGGCACCCGATGTGCCCTTTCTATCGCGTATAGGGGTGAGAACGCCTCTTTCCCAAAGATTTCCTGCAGCCAGCCTTCAACAAAATTAGTGGGGTCCCTTCCCTCCACCTTCTCGGGGAGCCCCACAATGCGAACATTGTTGCGTCTCAGGCGGTTCTCGATGTCATCTGTTTTATCAAACGCCTGGTGTGCCTGCTGAGCTGCCACCCTCACTTCTCTGTTCAGATGGGGCATGTGATCTTCCATGTCACTCACTCTCCCTTCTACTGCAGTGGTTCTCTCTCTGATCTTTTGCAAATCATGGCGTAATAGAGAGACCGTTTCCCGCAGCCCCCCAAATTTCTCTTTAAGATCATCCACCGATGCTGTGCATTTATGAACAGCCTGCAGGATATCACTCAGTGATGGTTGGGGACTGTCCTCTGTCTGCATATCAAACAAGGCAGGCATAGGGTCAGGAACAGATTCCATAGATTCAGTGTCTTCTAGCCTGTCTGCAGTGTCTCTGTCTGCTTGCATCGCTGACACTGTTGTATGCTGTGAATCAGCCAGTGTAGCTTCTAGGGTTCCTGCCATTTTCTGAGCATAATATACCATGTCTTTGGGCTGGTCTTTCGTTTTAGGGGGTTTAGGTAGCTTACCCCCTTGCTCCGGTTTCTTCTCCTGGCCTCGTGGAGTCCTCTGCGGCTGAGGGTGTCCGGCGCCATCTTGGAATTCCTGGGAGGCCGAAGCTGCGGCGTCTCCTCGGTTCCCCCGGGTCATCATACCCGTTTTAGTTGCCGTTTTCGGGTCCGCCGGCTTCTAGTGGCTGTTGGGGATCAGTACCGTGCTTTTGCGGGCGCTGTGTGTGGCGAGGATAGGATTCTCTGTAGGATCAACAGCGGGAGCTCCGTCGAACACGGCTGTTCACATGCCCTGCTAGGCCACGCCCCCGGAAGCATCATTTTTAATCAATTTGATATACTGTATGTATCTGTTGAAAATACCTGTTTTATTTCATGAATTTTACTGGTTTATAATACATAATGATTTTATAATTATTTTGTGTCTATTTGCACCTTTAAAGTCCCCATTTTTTTTAGATTTTTCTAAAATGAATTTGCTATTGTCACATAACTTGGTGGGCTCAGGGCGCAGCACCCTGCACACCGAGACCACACATTTTTTAAGCTAATTAGAGCCTCCATGTGCTTAAAAAAAAAAAACGCCATTGAAATCCATGCGTTCGGCACCCTGCATGTAGATTAGGGGATGGGCACATGGATCGGGGGGGGGGGGGGGTGTTGCCCCCGCGCCCCCTAATGGAGCGGCCACCACTGGGCCAACATTTAAAATGGCTGCAGGTGGTATTGTAGATAAACTCTCAAATATGACTCTTCATTAATCAACTCCTCTCAAATGGGATATAAGGTACTCAAAAGAATATAGAAGGGACCATCATCGTGCAGCGAGCAAACACTTCCATGTTGTTTAAAAACGCTCACATTTTGATGTGCACCCTGATATAAAAACAAGGAAAAATGAACAGTAGCTCCTTAAGGAGCATGAACCCACGGCCTCACCCTCAATGTTAAAATTATTATTATACAGGATTTATATAGCGCCAACAGTTTACGCAGCACTTTACAATATAAAAGGGAGACAATACAGTTATAATACAATAAAATACAAGAGGATTAAGAGGGCCCTGCTCGGAAGAGCTTACACTCTAATAGGGTGGGGCAGGTGGTACAAAAGGTTGTAACTGTGGGGAATGAGCTGATGGAAGTGGTAGGTGATTAGTTGGAGACGTGATAGGCTTTCCTAAAGAGATGAGTTTTCAGGGATCGCCTGAAGGTAGCAAGAGTAGGGGATAGCCGGACAGGTGGACGTAGCGAGTTCTAGAGGAGGGGAGAGGCTCTGGAGAAATCCTGGAGATGAGCATGGGAGGAGGAGACGAGGGAGCTTGAGAGTAGGAGGTCTTGAGAAGAGCAGAGAGGACGATTTGGGTGATATTTGGAGACAAGATTGGTGATGTAGTTCGGGGCAGAGTTGTGAATGGCTTTGTATGTTGTGGTTAGTATTATGAATTTAATTCACTGGGTGATTGGGAGCCAGTGTAGGGATTGGAGGAGAGGGTTGGCAGACACTGATTGGGAGCCAATGTAGGGATTGGAGAAGAGGGTTGGCAGACGCTGATTGGGAGCCAGTGTAGGGATTGGAGGAGAGGGTTGGCAGACGCTGATTGGGAGCCAGTGTAGAGATTGGAGGAGAGGGTTGGCAGACGTTGATTGGGAGCCAGTGTAGGGGTTGGAGGAGAGGGTTGGCAGACACTGATTGGGAGCCAATGTAGGGATTGGAGAAGAGGGTTGGCAGACGATGATTGGGAGCCAGTGTAGGGATTGGAGGAGAGGGTTGGCAGACACTGATTGGGAGCCAGTGTAGGGATTGGAGGAGAGGGTTGGCAGACACTGATTGGGAGCCAGTGTAGGGATTGGAGAAGAGGGTTGGCAGACACTGATTGGGAGCCAGTGTAGGGATTGGAGAAGAGGGTTGGCAGACGTTGATTGGGAGCCAGTGTAGGGATTGGAGGAGAGGGTTGGCAGACACTGAGCGGTTGGTAAGGTGGATAAGTCTGGCAGCAGCATTCATGATAGACTGAAGAGGGGAGGAGCCTATGAAGAGGACGGCCAATGAGAAGGGAGTTGCAATAGTCAAGGCGAGAGATAACAAGGGAGTGAATGAGGAGCTTGATGGTTTCATTTGTTAAAAAGGGGCGAATTTTAGAGATGTTATGGAGGTGAATTCTACAAACTTTTGACAACAATTGGACTTGGGGCTGAAATGACAAGTCAGAGTCTGGGATTACACCGAGTACCCTGGTGTAAGGGGAGGGACTGATGGTTGCATTGTTGATTTTGATGGAAAAGTCATGGAGGGGGGAATATTAAAGCGGGGTTCCACCCAAATTTTGAACATTATCTCTATGCATTCTCTTCCTTGCCTAGATGCTGACATGCTGTGTAAAAAAATTTAAATCGCCGTAATTACCTTTTTTTTTCTAATCTTCTTAGCACTTCCTGGTTTTCCTCCCATGGGAGTAGGCGTGTTTCTAGCCTCTCCCAGACCTCCCACAGCCCCCTGGGAGCTAGTCTCAGGCTTCCCAGCATGCATTGTGCAACAGCGTCATCACAACATCTCGGTGAATGCTGGGAGCACAGCATTCACCGCATCCAGGAAATAAATGCTTGTGGGCTTCAAATGCCCACAATGAAGATGGAAATCGCCTTCAGAGAATTTTATAAGTTATTCTTTACAACGAAATCGGACACAGGCGGACTTATTACACAGAACAAGTGAGTAGATAATCATGAGAAGAAAAGTTTGTGAATGAACTCCAAAAAAAAAAAACGATAGATAGGTGGACCCCCGCTTTAATAGCTCACTTTTAGAGAGATTTAGTTGAAGGAAGTGGTGCGACATCCATGCTGATAAGTCAGTTAGTAAGTTAGTAATGGAGAGGAGACTGAAGGAGTGAGGTGAGGAGTAGATAGATAGATTTGGCTGTCATTGGCGTATAAGTGGTATTGAAAGCCGTTGGCGGTTATCAAGTGACCAAGGGAGGAGGTGTAGATAGCGAAGAGAAGGGGTCCAAGAACAGAGCCTTGGGAGACCCCCACAGAAAGGGGCAATGGAGAGGAGGAGACAGAGTTGTAGGTGACACTGAAGGAGCGCTGTGATAAATAGGCTGAGAACCAGGATAGAGCAGAATCTCGGAGGCCAAGGGAATGTAGTTTATTGAGAAGGAGCGGGTGGTCAACAGTATGAAAGGCTGCAGAGAGGTCAAGTAGTAGGAGTATGGAGTACTGACTGTTGGTTTTAGCAGTTAGTAAATCATTAGTGAGTTTTAGTAAGGCGGTTTCCGTGGAGTGCTGCGAGCGAAAGCCAGACTGTAAAGGGTCAAGAAGGTTATTTTCACTGAGGTAGGAGCTAAGACGGTTGTAGACTAAATGTTCTAGAAGTTTAGAGGTGAATAGGAGCAATGAGATGGGTCTTAAGTTGTTCAGGTCGGTGGGGTCCAGTAAGGGATTTTTAAGTATGGGAGTGATCTGTGCATGTTTTAGAGGGGAGGCGATGGTGCCACTAGAGAGGGAGAGATTGAAGATGTGAGTGAGGGAGCATAGGATAGAAGAAGAGGGTGACCGTAGTAGTTGTGAGGGAACAGGATCCAATGGACAATTGGTTAGGTGGGCATCTGAGAAAAGTTTTGTAACCTCTTCAGTAGTAGCCAATTCAAAAGAGGAGAGTGTTGGATGTGCTAAATGTTTGCCCTAAACTTAGTGCACCAGGGGTTAACAGCGGCAACAGTCACTAGAATCCCTGTCTCAGGTCTGTACTCACTGTCCCTGAGACTTGGATGCCTCCCTTCAGACCCAGGCAGACAGTTTCCTTGATGGGGCCTCCAGACCAGATCCCCAGTGAAACCCCTCTTTCAGCTCTCAAAGAATTAACAACAGGATATGCCCCCCAGCTATGCACAGCTGGAAGCACGATGAGACAGGCAGGAACTTCAGTTGGACTGCCAGGAAGGGCAATTGCTTTGGACCTTGCTTTGTGCACTGGTGCGCAGTCATGTTGGAACAGGAAGGGGCCGTCCCCAAACTGTTCCCACAAAGTTGGGAGCATGAAATTGTCCAAAATGTCTTGGTATGCTGACCCCTTAAGAGTTCCTTTCACTGGAACTAAGGGGACAAGCCCAACCCCTGAAAAACAACCCCACACCATAATCCCACCCTCCACCAAATGATTTGGACCAAATAATCAGAGTCCTGATCCTTGAAGAAGCTCACTCTGACTGGGCGAAACATGTCGGTTATGACACCATGGCAGTGACGCATTGACGTCACACGCTCGCTAATGTACTCTATGAGGACAGCAGAATCCATTTTGGTGAAGGCACGCTGAGGCGGCTTTACAGTGAAGGGACCTGGTGAAGAACAGGGCAGCTCCAGGCTTTAGGCTATTTATGCTCACTCCCAGCCACCATCTGGGATTGGCTAAGACAACATAAATATTCAGATCAGCCTACCACTACTTTCCAGAACTATCCAGAAGTCAGCAGGAAGAAGCCAAACCCACAGCCTGAGAAACTCAGAAGCAGACCAGCGCAAGCACAAGCAGCTACACTGATTACAGGGGAGCCAAGGGACTAAACTGACCCCGCCTAGCACCTACAGTATCTAGGAGGGTTCTACATCCATTAAATAAAGTGGTGCTTTAAGATTCTCATATGCAGTAAGACTGTGTTTTTTTCAAAGGCCGACTCCAGTGGCTTATTTAGACAAACTTCCTGATTACCGGAGGACAATAGAAGAGGTCACACCAGGACTTCATACAGCTTTTGATATCCTACTATTGCCAGTGGGTGGGGTTTGGCACAAAAGTTTATTAGAACCAGTGTAGGTCTAAAAAAGATTTTAATCTTTCTTTAAGAAGTTTCCTGTGAAATTAGGTGACTGAACTACATAAATGAAGACCCCAGAGGGCACGCGATGCGGAGAAGGACTCCAGGGGTCCTTTGTAGGACGAAGGTTGGGCGTAGAAGAGATCAAGCCGTAGATGAAATAGGAGTCGGTGGCCGGCGTCTTCACAGCAAGCCAGCAAGATCTGCCTTTTTCTCCGTGAAATCGTGTCACTTCAATGACATGGCCTCGTTGTCAGCAGAAATCAAAAGAAGTCACACGCCTGCTGCAAAACACATTAACTTAATTGAAAGCAAGAGGCAAGGCCAGGAAGAAGCTTGTCATATTGTGATATCAGCACCTCTGCATACCACAGCCATTATGTATGGAGGGTCTATAGAATGTCTCTCACATAAGGCAATTATCTGGAGTGTATCACCTACAGAAATGTCCCTTTGTTTCGATTTCCTGGCACTGAGACCCCGGAATGGGAAACGGCGGCAATGACACACTCTCACGTTTACAAGTCAGAGCTGGAGAATTCCATGGAACTGTTGGGACCGGGAGTGCCAAATCTCCATATTTTGCTGATGTAATTCATTATTGACGGCACATTTTTGAAATCTTATACAACTTAGAAATGCTGTTGCTCATAACATGCTTCCAGAATTTTTTTTTTTCATTAGATGATTTTTGTAGGTTCATATACACTATACTACCAAAAGTATTGGGACGCCTACCTTTACACACGCATGAACTTAAATGGCATCCCAGTCTTAGTCCGTAGGGTTCAATATTGAGTTGGCTCCGCCCTTTGCAGCTATAACAGCTTCACCTCTTCTGGGAAGGCTGTATGATGATTAAAAAGCACTTGTGCAAGGTCCATAAAGACATGGATGAACGAGTTTGGGGTGGAGGAACCTGACCTCAACCCGATAGAACACCTTCGGGATGAATTAGAAGTGGAGACTGCGAGCCAGGCCTTCTCGTCCAACATCAGTACCCGACCTCACAAATATGCTTCTGGAAGAATGGTCAAACATTCCCATAGACACCCTCCTAAACCTTGTGGACGGCCTTCCCAGAAGAGGTGAAGCTGTTATAGCTGCAAAGGGTGGGCCAACTCAATACTGAACCCTACGGACTAAGACTGGGATGCCATTAAAGTTCATGTGCGTGTAAAGGCAGGCGTCCCAATACTTTTGACAATATTATATATATATATATATATATGGGGCTCACTCCAAGCACAGAATATTTCCTCTTAAAGATGATCTTTTTACACTTGTTACAAATAAATGTCACAATCACTAGATCAGTGTTTGCTGAACAGGGTGCCGCGGCATCCTGGGGTGCGTATGGATTCTCCCAGGGTGAGGCAAGCAAAGGGCCCAGTTTGCCCCGGATCATCATCATGAGCTTCCATGGTGCAGGTGGGCCAGCCTCCAGCACCATAACAACTAATGATGCTCCAGGGTCAGGATGTGGGGGGGGGGGGATTTACTAAAAGTGGAGAGTGCAAAATCTGGTGCAGCTGTGCATAGAACCAATCAGCGTCCAGGTTTTATTGTGAAAGCTTAATTGAACAAGCTGAATTTAGAAGTTGATTGGTTACTATGCACAGCTGCACCAGATCTTCTAGACCTCCTCCACCCCTCCGCCTCTGCTGTGCTGATGGAGTCAAATGGGGCTCTGAAGTGAAGGGGGATTATGTGATTGGGGGGTCTGTGATGAGAAATCTCTGATGTGATGAAGGGTCTCATGCACTGGGGTGGCCTCTGATGTAAAGAGGGGACTTTAACATAATGGGTGACCTCTGATGTGAGAGGGTTGGGGGTCTCTAAAGTAATGAGGGGGCTCTGAAGTGCTTTTGGAACCTCTGGTGTGAAGGGGGGCTTCTAATGTGAAAGGGAGCTTCTGATGTGATGGAGAGATCTTTGATGTGATGGAAGGACCTCTGATGTGATGATGGAATCTCTGATGTGATGGGGGAATCTCTGATGTGATGGGGAGATCTCTGATGTGATGGGGGAATCTCTGATATGATGGGGGATCTCTGATGTGATGGGGTATATCTGATGTTATGGGGGGACCTCTGATGTTATGGGGGGGACCTCTGATGTGATGGGGAGATCTTTGATGTGATGGAAGGACCTCTGATGTGATGGGGGAATCTCTGATATGATGGTGGATCTCTGATGTGATGGGGAGATCTCTGATATGATGGAAGGACCTCTGATGTGATGGGGGGACCTCTGATGTGATGGAGAGATCTTTGATATGATGGAAGGACCTCTGATGTGATGATGGAATCTCTGATGTGATGGGGGAATCTCTGATGTGATGGGGAGATCTCTGATGTGATGGGGGAATCTCTGATATGATGGGGGATCTCTGATGTGATGGGGTATATCTGATGTTATGGGGGGACCTCTGATGTTATGGGGGGGACCTCTGATGTGATGGGGAGATCTTTGATGTGATGGAAGGACCTCTGATGTGATGGGGGAATCTCTGATATGATGGTGGATCTCTGATGTGATGGGGAGATCTCTGATATGATGGAAAGACCTCTGATGTGATGGGGGAATCTCTGATATGATGGGGACCTCTGATGCGATGGGGTATATCTGATGTGATGGGGGTATATCTGATGTGATGGGAGGACCTCTGATGTGATGGTAAGATCTTGGATGTGATTATGCAACCTTTGATGTGGTGGGGAAAAGTTTGATGTGATGGGGCAGTGGTGGACCGTAATGTAGGGGGCAGGGGCACCACCCCCCCTTATCTAATCTAATCTACATGTAGGGTGCCGGACGCATGAATTCCAGGGTTTTTTTTTTTTTTGACGCTTGTGATTAGAGCTAGAAGCTCTAATAGGCTTCAAAAAAGGGTGGGTTTGGGGCGCAGAGCACAATAGCGAATTAATATTTCGCCGAGGAGGAGGAGGCGGAAGAGACACAGGGTAAGCCGCCGTGAAGCACCAGGAGGAGGAAATGCCGCCCGGAGGAAGAGCTGCCTGTGACCTAGAGATGGGGTAAGTGCAGGGCTGATGACTGACTGACAGTCGGGGGCAGGGGGTGGGTGTGCTCATGACCCGACCGGGGAGGGGTGGTTGCAGCGAGTGGGTTTGTTGTTTGCCGCCCCCACCAAAAAATATACCACCAGCCGCCACTGTATGGTGGAATCTCTTATGTGATGGGAGGACCTCTGATGTGATGATGGTACCTCTGATGTGATGAGGAGATCTCTTATATGATGGGGGGATCTCTGATGTGATGATGGAACCTCTGATGTGATGGGAGGAGCTCTGATGTGATGATGGAACCTCTAATGTGATGATGGAACTTCTGATGTGATGATGGAACAACTGATGTGATGATGGAACCTCTGATGTGATAGGAGGACCTCTGATGTGCTGGGGGGACCTCTGATGTGCTGGGGGGACCTCTGATGTGATGTAGGAACCTCTGATGTGATGATGGAACCTCTGATGTGATGATGGAACCTCTGATGTGATAGGAGGACCTCTGATGTGCTGGGGGGACCTCTGATGTGATGTAGGAACCTCTGATGTGATGATGGAACCTCTGATGTGATGATGGAACCTCTGATGTGATTGAGGAACCTCTGATGTGCTGGGGGGACCTCTGATATGATGTAGGAACCTCTGATGTGATGATGGAACCTTGGATGTGATGGGAGGACCTCTGATGTGATTGAGGAACCTCTGATGTGATGATGGAACCTCTGATGTGATGATGGAACCTCTGATGTGATAGGAGGACCTCTGATGTGCTGGGGGGACCTCTGATATGATGTAGGAACCTCTGATGTGATGATGGAACCTCTGATGTGATGATGGAACCTCTGATGTGATAGGAGGACCTCTGATGTGCTGGGGGGACCTCTGATATGATGTAGGAACCTCTGATGTGATGATGGAACCTTGGATGTGATGGGAGGACCTCTGATGTGATTGAGGAACCTCTGATGTGATGATGGAACCTCTAATGTAATAGGAGGACCTCCTGATGTGATGGGGGACCTCTGATGTGATGATGGAACCTCTGATGTGATGGGGAGATCTCTGATATGATGGAAAGACCTATGATTTGATGATGGAACCTCTGATGTGACGGGGGAATATCTGATATGATGGGGGATCTCTGATGTGATCGGGGGACCTCTGATGTGATGGTAAGATCTTGGATGTGATTATGCAACCTTTGATGTGGTGGGGGAAACTTTGATGTGATGGGGCAGTGCGGCCTGTAATGTAGGGCGCAGGGGCACCCCCCCCCCTTATCTAACCTAATCTACATGTAGGGTGCCAGACGCATGAATTCCAATAGGTTTTTTTTGGGGTTTTTTTACGCTTGTGATTAGAGCTAGGAGCTCTAATAGGCTTCAAAAAAGGGTGGGTTTGGGGCGCAGAGCACTGCGCCCCGAGCCCACCCAGTTGTGTGACAAAAGCGAATTAATATTCCGCCGAGGAGGAGGAGGCGGAAGAGACGCAGGGTAAACCGCCGTGAAGCACCAGGAGGAGGAAATGCCTGTGACCTAGAGATGGGGTAAGTGCAGGGCTGATGACCGACTGACAGTCGGGGGCGGGGGGTGGGTGTGCTCATGACCCGACTGGGGGGGGGGGGTGTTGTTTGCCGCCCCCACCAAAAAATATACCACCAGCCTCCACTGTATGGTGGAATCTCTTATGTGATGGTAGGACCTCTGCTGTGACGATGGTACCTCTGATGTAATGATGGAACCTGTGATGTGGTGGAGGGATCTCTGATGTAATGGGGGGGACCTCTGATGCGATATTAGAATCTCTGATGTGATTGGGGGATCTCTGATGTGATGATGGAACCTCTGATGTGATGGGAGGAGCTCTGATGTGATGATGGAACCTCTAATGTGATGATGGAACCTTGGATGTGATGGGAGGACCTCTGATGTGCTGGGGGGGGGGGGGGGGGGGGGCTCTGATGTCATGAAGGAACCTCGGATGTGATGGGGGGACCTCTGATGTGATGGAGGAACCTCTGATGTGATGATGGGGAACCTCTGATGTGATGATGGAACCTCTGATGTGATGGGGGATCCCTGATGTGATGATGGAACCTCTGATGTGATGGGAGGAGCTCCGATGTGATGATGGAACCTTTAATGTGATGATGGAACAACTGATGTGATGATGGAACCTCTGATATGATGATGGAACAACTGATGTGATGATGGAACCTCTGATATGATGATGGAACCTCTGATGGGATGATGGAACCTCTGATGTGATGGAGGAACCTCTGATGTGATGATGGAACCTCTGATGTGATGGAGGAACCTCTGATGTGATGATGGAACCTCTGATGTGATGATGGAACCTCTGATGTGATGGAGGAACCTCTGATGTGATGATGGAACCTCTGATGTGATGGGAGGACCTTTGATGTGATGGGAGGACTTTTGATGTGATGGAGGAAACTCTGATGTTATAGGGGACCTCTGATGTGAAGGGGGGCTTCTGATGGTCCAGCCATTTGGGCTTTGATCCTTATTCGTGGAATATCAGTCATGGTTATTCTTTACAATCATATATGTGCCTTTCATAAAGGAAAATCTTCCTCTATTATGGAATAAATAGGCCGGTGGCTGCTTGGTCCAGATAAGAGCTGACCTGCACCAGTGCATAAAGAAGCCAAGAGAATAAAAAGGAATTGTCCGTGGAGTGCACGCCATGCTGTGGGTTAATAAAGAGACCACTAACTTGTTTAATATGTCAGTTGCTGTGTTAAGACCTCATATTCCGAAGCCATAAAATGCAACGTTAGAGATAAAAGTGCAATTAAGCATTCATTGCTTAGCAAATGTAAAATGTAAAATTAATCAAGTGGCCACTACCACGCTGCCTGCTCGTTAGCAACAAAACTTGAAATTAATTATCAGAATGGTTACTTTATTGGAAGTGAGTTTAATTATTATTAAATAGGACGTCAGGGATCCTATATGAAGGTTTTATATTCGCGGCAAGGTAAGGAAGAGGCTGTTTTAATTTGCTCGATTAAAAAGGCCTACATGCTAATTTAAAAAGAATGTATGCATTTCAAAAGGTAGACGTCGTGAGCAGAATATATAATAAATGGGAGCATTTCACTGTGGAACAAACATTGATACTTTACAGGAAGACTATGTATGGGGGGAGGGATCAATTCAAAGATTAAGAAGACCTGTCTACAGGACAATACGTTACCCCTATTCTCTGCCTCCCAGCCTCTCTTTTTTTTGGGGGGGGAGCACCTTTTTTGATGGCACCCGTTCAGACATTTTTTTCAATCCCCACCTAGGCCCCCCCAGGTCGCAGCCTCCTCTGTCACACATCCCAAGAGCCTATAGGACCGCCGCTCTCCCTGCACCCCTGGATCTGGCACATGTGCAGTCAGGAGCTGGCTGCGAGCCATTGGGAAGTGACACAAAAAGATAACCCCAAAGTGGACTTCAAAGGCACTGGCATAATAGATTACGAGAAAAAGTAGAATTTATTGGACATAATACACCAAGCAATGGTAAAATACATTGGAACGATTGCAGTTGCCGTATACAAAATACAAAATCACCACACAGATTGCACTATGAGATGCTCTTAGTTCACCCGACGCGTTTCAGAGTATCAATGTCTCTTTCTTCAGGGGTGTTATGAGAAGGTCAATCGTGTATCTACAATATAGAGGTTACAAGTAACCACTGTATTGTAGTGGTAAATTTACCTTTACTTTGTGTATTATGTCCAATAAATTCTACTTTTTCGAGTAATCTATTATTCCAGTGCCTTTAAAGTCCACTTAGGGGTTATCTTTTTGTGTTTAGCTAGTTTGGATGTTGCCCCCCCCTGGGGACGTGATCAGCGATACAAACCATCGGGAAGTGACAGTCGTTCCCAAAGCCAAGATGGCGGGACTGAAGATCCAAACCCCCAAGAAAAATAAGCAGCGTGGAAGACAGAGCTTGGCTCAGTGGGCCGGTCAATATCTGCTTCTTAAAGGCATTACAAACCTTCCTACCCGCACCTTGTGTTTTTCACCCGCGCAAGATGTGCATTGATCATGTAGTCTCATTGTGTCATTCGTAACCTGGGATGGGGCACTATTCCTTCCACTGACACCAATGATGGGGCACTATTCCTTCCACTGACACCAATGATGGGACACTATTCCTTCCACTAACACCAATGATGGGGCACTATTGCTTCCATTGACACCAACAATGGGGCACTATTCCTCCTAGTGACACCAATGATGGGGCACTATTCCTCCTAGTGACACGAATGATGGGGCATTATTCCGCCCATTGACAATAATGATGGGGCTCTATTCTTCCCAATGACACCAATGATGGGGCACTATTCCTCCCAGTGACACCAATGATGGGGCATTATTCCGCCCATTGGCAATAATAATGGGGCTCTATTCTTCCCAATGACACCAATGATGGGGCACTATTCCTCCCAGTGACACCAATGATGGGGCATTATTCCACCCATTGGCAATAATGATGGGGCTCTATTCTTCCCAATGACACCAATGATGGGGCACTATTCCTCCCAGTGACACCAATGATGGGGCATTATTCCGCCCATTGACAATAATGATGGGGCTCTATTCTTCCCAATGACACCAATGATGGGGCACTATTCCTCCCAGTGACACTAATGATAGGGCACCTTTTCTCCACCGATACCAGTGATGGGGCTCTATTCTTCCTAATGACACCAATGATGGGGCACTATTCCTCCCACTGATAACAATGATGTGGCACTATTACTCCCACCGATACCAATGATGGGGCACTATTCCTCCCACTGATACCAATGATGGGGCACTATTCCTCCCACTGATACCAATGATGGGGCACTATTCCTCTCACTGACACCATTAATGGGGTACTATTCCTCCCACTGATACCAATGATGGGGCACTATCCCTCCCACTTACACCATTAATGGGGTACTATTCCTCCCACTGATACCAATGATGGGACACTATTCCTCCCACTGATACCAATGATGGGGCCCTATTCATCCCACTGATACCAATGATGGGACACTATTCCTCCCACTGACACCAATGATGGGGCACTATTCCTCCCACTGATACCAATGGTGGGGCACTATTCCTCCCACTGACACCAATGATGGGGCACTATTCTTCCCACTGATACCAATGGTGGGGCACTATTCCTCCCACTGACACCAATGATGGGGCACTATTCCTCCCACTAACATCAATGACAGGACACTATTCCTCCCACTGACACCAATGATGGGGCACTGTTCCATCCATTGACATCAAAGATAGGAATCAATTGTTCCCAATGACACCAACAATGGGGCACTATTCCTCCCATTGGCACCAAAGATGGAGCACTATTTCACCCAGTGACAACAATAATGGGGCATTATTCATCCCACTGACACCAAATATGGGGCACTCTTCCTCCTCCCACTGATGCTAGGGCATTTTCTACTCCCACTGGCCTCAGTCTGCTCCACCATCCTGAAATCTATAGCACAATAAAGTGGCCCTTTTGCTTGTAGAGTTTGGAGACCCTTGTGTTAAACTAAAAGACACAGAGGGTTCAATACTACTTTAAACCAAGAATGTAATGATATTTCCAATGCAGTGCATCCCTTGCTGTATCTTGTACTTGGCTCTGTGGTACTCTCGCCGTTAACCTTCTTGTACCATTGACTCTCGCTTCGTTGGCGGCCGGACTGCATTAATGGCAAATTTACTGTCTAATTCCCAGATGAGCTTTTTGTACTTTTAATTGCTTGCAAGTATCAGCAATTCTCTGCGTAGACAGAGGGGAGAAAAAAAAAAAACAGTGGCCGTTTCCCTGCTTCCCTGTCACAAGGTGCCAGACGTGTTTTATGAACACCATTTGTTTTATAGAACGCTTTCAAACTGCTCATCAAACTTCAGAGCTGACAATCTACTAGATCCAAGTTCAGCATTTCAGACGAGGTGTATTGGAGGAGTATACAATGTCTGCTGAAGGGCAGGGCGGTTGGGGACATGAAATGGACAGACCTGCTAATTTTTCTACGTATCCCAAGAGCAAAAGACCATTTTACGGCCCCCAATCCACATCTGGCCCTTTGGCTCTTCCCTTTTCCGGCCCGAATGAAGTCAATCGGAAATTAAAAATCCCTGAATCCGAGTCAGCCGGTCAGCAAATTAGCGGCAGTTTTGCTAACTCTCTGGTTGGTCCGACAGACACCAAGATGGCAGCTGTCGCACTTCTACCCTTTCTGAGTGGCATGCGGCTGTGTAGGAGAGGCGGTGTCATCCCTTGAACAACTGGAATGGACCACAGCAGGTGGGCAACAAGGATAGGGCCCAGTGGGGGCATGTGCGGAGGTGTTGCCAGGCCCTGCTCTCCACCCCACAGGTACGGGGCTGTCAAGGACCTCATGCAGCAAGGTGCTCATTCTCGAGTTGCAAGCACAGAAGCGTAAGATGAGCAAGGACTAAAATGCGCATGCATATTCACAATGGTGCATATGTCCAGGCACCTGCGCGTACACGTAGGCGTGCGCAGGCATCCGCAGATTCTGGCGCCCAGCAGCCTGTTTAAACTGAGAGTTAGCCTGGCTTCAGTGCTGGATTGTCTTCAGCTCTGGTTCCTGATTCTAGAAGGTCTGCTAACCAGGTTCCTGACCTGGCTACGTCTGACACCTCTCTTGGATCACCCCTCAGCTTAGATTTCTGACTACGTCTCTGCTTACTGATTCGGTACCTTGCTGCCGGCACCTTACCGACTTCTGCCTGTTCCTGACCTTGAGCCTGATCCTGACCCTGCATCTGTCTGCCTGGCTGCCGCTGAACAAGGCTTGTGACCAGACTCCATACTACCACTGGAAGGACTCCCGTGTTTCCAAGCTTCAGCTCACCACTACAGCTTCCTGGCACCTGCGCCCTTCCACTGCCCTAGCACCCCCTGTCTCCACTATCAGGGGTGCTTGAACAGGAATTGCGCAAGAGGCCACCCTCATCATCTCAGGCTCCACAGTCAGATACGAGACAGTGGCAGAGCTTACACCCTCACTAGTTGGCCATAACTTCTTCCTTGCTGTGGAAGTGATGTCACACGTGTATAACAGTGGAGGGACTATATAAATACCCTCATGGGTTTCCCATAGACAGTTTGGCCCAAGGAGGTGCTAGCTTATCATATTTAATATGGCCCTCTACAACAGTCCCAGCTTCTCATGTGGCCCCTTTGGAAAATTAATTGCCCAAGATTGTTTCAGTGTTTCGGTGACTGAGTAGCAGCTAGGGTGACCACATTTCCAAACTGCCATTCAGGGACACCCCCCCCCCCCACACACACACACACACACACACGCACACACACGCACGCCCTCGCGCCAGCCCAAAAAAAGATGATTTGTGATACTTTTTTTGCCAATTTTTGGAAAAACAAAAGCAAACAGTGGTCAGGTCACCAGTTTAGACAGGTGGTATACATTCTCTACATATATATTTGTTATTGCCCCCCACTTGTCAGCCCCATTTTTTTTATTGCCCTCCACTTGTCAGCCTCATTTTTATTATTGCCCCCCCACTTGTCAGCCTCATTTTTTATTGCCCCCCAGGGCAGGGCTCCACTTTGTCAGCCTCATTTATTGCTGTACTGTCCCCAGCCCCGGTGCCCCGGCTTGTCACCTGACCCGCTCCAATCAGGTTCCATTTGCTCACCTTTTTAATCTGGACTGGTCTGGTATGGTGAGCAGTTGAGCGCCGGTCTTTGTTCTCTGGTCCAGGCTGGGGGGCCGCCCCTCAGGCAGTCAGGTGGCTCAGGCCGCGGGCGGGAGGAGGAGAAGTCGGGCAATGCGCTGCGGGAGTCGGGATGGGCAGTCGAGCCGTGGATCTAAGCCAGCCAGCACTGCAGAATGCCGCCACCCATCGGGAGGTCACTGAAGACCGGAGGAGTCAGGAGGAGACACAGTGAAGACGCTCTGGCTGCTCTCTCTGGGTGCTGCTGCCAGAGAAGGAGAGGAGGTGGGTGGACTCAGAGAGCAGAGCAGCAATGGGTAAAGGACTCGCTTCTCTCAGCCTCGCTCTGAGACGCTGCAAATGTATTGTTACTGGTTGCTAGACACCAGGCAGGGCAGCCCCAAGCAACCAGTTTGGCAATCTTCTATTAGGGTGGCTATGTGTCCTCATTTAATTCCGGGACACTGTATTGTCCCGGAATGAAGGTGCACGGGACACAAATGCAAATTGCAGGGACAATCCCGGACAATCCGGGACACGTGGGAACCCTAGTAGCAGCGACTGTACAGAGGGGGTCCCAGGAGGTAATTGGCATGGTTTCTGTAGATCACCATGCTGTGCCTAACTTGTCTCAGTATGCCTTCTAATATTGTTTCCACATGTTTACATTGTATGTAAGTGAAGTTTCCCTTTACTGCATAGTTGCTACTTCCCAGGGTGTGTGTTCTCTGGAGCCCTTTCTCTATCTAAGCTGGGGTGTTCTGTTTCAAATGCTGCTTTTTACATTGACATACTACCTCCTAAGATCTAGTCTGTCCGGACAATGGGGTCACCTGATGACTTGACACCATGCACAGGCAGCTTCAATAAGAGACATTGAATCCAACGCAATGATACTTCAGCTAATTGCAGTACAGGGGATGTTTTTCCAGTCTTTTGAAATGTAAGAGGGTTTAAAACTTTCCCAAGCCCTGTCTCTGTAACAGGGGGCGACAGGGGGCACATAGAAGAAGTGGGGAGGGTCTAGTTAAGACTAAACTATGCAGCCCTAAACATGAGGGGCAGACAGAGGAAGAGACCAACATTACAATAGAAAGTACAGGCCGGCAACTCGACAGCTTCTCCATAGAAAATATTTATTTAAGCATTACAGCAATAACATTGTCCAAAAATGCTGACGTGTTTCGGCCTTAGGCCTTCATCAAAATGCTTTTTATGAAGGCCTAAGGCCGAAACGCGTCAGTAGATTTGGACGATGTTATTACTGTAAAGCTTAAATGTTTTCTATGGAGAAGCTGTCGAGTTGCCGGCCTGTACTTTCTATGGATCTTTTGTGAGCTTAATTAGCCAGAGCACTGACTACTCTACACACCAACTATACTATATAGAGCTTGGGTGAGTTTTTCTTACCAAAATTACAATAGTAAACAAGTTGCAGTGGCCCAAACCACTACTAGATGTCAGCATACTACAAAGAAATGATAACCTCCAGCAGTTCAATACAAGACAAGACATAAAAAATACACGAACGTGGGGCAGAACATGGGGGGGAGGGATCTGTTCCTGATCCATTTTCAGGGAGAGCAGCCATGAAGAGGGTATAGAGGGGGAGTACTCCCCTTTTGGGAGGAAGATACCATGAGACCTACTGTAGATATTAAACTTTGAGAAATCTTGTGACTAGGTGAGCAACACAGCACCCCTTCATGCATTGTGTTAATGGGACATTTCTACCTTATTAATGTGGACCTTCAGTAATTTTTTTCATCTTTTATCTATTAAATCTTCTGCCGTTGTTGTTGTTTTATCTTTGAATAGTAAAGCATTTTTTTTCTGCCAGTAAATCCCTTATACAGCCCACTTCCTGTTCCTTGTGTGGTCATTAGCCTAGGCTTAAGACATCATGCACAGCTTTCTCTCTCTCACTCTGGTGAGAGTTTGCCAGAAAGGGAGGGGGTGAGTCATAAGAGGGCCAATGAAAGCTGCAGAGCTGGAGGTGTGCCTCTGTGTGTCTGGTGCCCGACTTTGTTCTCTGGAACAGGCTGGGGGGCCCCCCTCAGGCAGTCGGGCGATCTGTGTGTCTGTTTAAATCCAGAAAGTAAACAGGCAGCATTTTCAGCTGCCCACAGTTAAAATGGATGCAGCCAGACTCAGTGGAGGGAGATTGCTGCAGCATATTTGGCAAGTACAAAATCACAGTATATATGAGGTGCGTCTATTAAATCCCACCTAGTAAACAAAGCAGTCAGGACCGGTTATAACTGCATGCGTGGTGACCTTGAACATGTTTGAACCTGCATGACAACAGCAACACTCTAATGCCGCGTACACATGAGCGGACTTTACGGCAGACTTTGCCCGGCGGACTTTTCAACTGACTTTACGACGGACTTTATGAATGAACGGACTTGCCTACACACAATCCACCAAAGTCCGTCGAATTCGTACGTGATGACGTACGACCGGACTAAAACAAGGAAGTTCATAGCCAGTAGCCAATAGCTGCCCTAGCGTGGGTTTTTGTCCGTCGAACTAGCATACAGACGAGCGGATTTTTAGACTGGACTCGAGTTCGACGGATAGATTTAAAACATGTTTCAAATCTAAGTCCGTCCAACTTTTGAGAAGACAAAGTCCGCTGGAGCCCACACATGATCGAATTGTCCGACGAAATCCCGTCCGCCGGGCAAAGTCTGCCGTAAAGTCCGCTCGTGTGTACGCGGCATTATACGTTCAGTTGATTGTGAGTCGCCATTTAGTTTCGTTGTGTTTTCTGTAATATGCCGAAAAATGCTACGTTTAAAAGTTGAACAACGTGTCAATTTGAAATTTTTAGTAAAATTGCAAAAAGCGCCAACAGAATGTTGATGATAATGAGCGATCTGGACGACATTACACTTCAAGAACCGAAGAAAATGTAGAAAAAAATTCAGTCAGATTGTTTGAAAAGACCGCCGACTCGGTGTTCGAATGATAGCTGAATCCGTGAACATTGACAAAGACATTGCATGGAAAATTTTGCGCGAAGGATTAACATGGCGAAAGTTTGTGCAAAGATGGTGGGACAAGAAAGAAATATAAATCCCTTGACACATAATATCATTAAATTTGTATGACACATAATATCATTAAATTTGTATTTTACCAATCTATTTCACTTTAACTTATAGTTACAGTTGAACTCTAAACACTGATCCAGAGAAGTCATTTAAAAACCTAAATCTATTATTAAAAATGTGTGATTAGGATAAACCACATGAAGTAGTAGAGGTGCAAAAAAAGGATTGTGATGTCTGCGTTTGATGGGTCTGCCGACGCATAAATCTTTCGGAAAATAGAATCCATCACCAACATCACCAACATCACCACCATACCCAACTTCACCAACATCGCCACCATCACCACTAGGGATGAGCTTCGAGTTCGAGTCAAACCCATGTTCGACTCAAACATCGCCTGTTCGGTTGTTCGCCGAATTGCGAACGTTATGGGCCGATCGTGCCAAATTCGAGTGGCGCGTCATGGCCCATAATTTACTGTGGCATCGCAGTGCATTGCTGGCTGATGATTGGCCAAGCATGCACTATGACCCGCATGCTTGGCCAATCACAGCGCCGTCTGATTGTCAGTGATGGCTGCAATATAAGCCCTACCCCCCAAATAAGCCCTACCCCATTTCCCCGAAAATAAGCCCTACCCTGAAAATAAGACCTACAAGGACTTTAACTAGGGCTTATTTGGGGGGTAGGGCTTATATTGCAGCCATCACCGACAATCACGCTAGGTCTTACTTTCGGGGAAACAGGGTATATATGCATCCTAGGTGTGGTGTGTGTGTATATATATATATATATATATATATATATATAATATACTGTATTCAGTTTAGCTAGTTTAGTTCCTGTTATTCTCTTCCTAATTTACTGACAGACAGGCAGGTGTTTTTTTTCAGTATTTACAATTAGTGTACTGTGTCCTTTGTGTGTGCACCTAAAGCTACCTGAAGACAATTGCTGGTGTTCTTCTGATCCTATTAGTACCACAGGCAGCTGCAGTATTTACAGTTAGTGTACTGTGTCCTCTGCACAGTGTGCACCTAAAGCTACCTGAAGACAATTGCTGGTGTTCTTATACTAATAATACTACAGGCAGGCAGTTGATTCTGCTAGCTGCAGTATAATCAGTATATATATACATCCCAGCTTTGTGCAGCTACATCTCACTGCAGGCCAATAGTATGTCTGGAAGGCCAACAAGGAGAGGGAGACAGTCACAAGCCAATAAAAGAGGGCACCAGTGCTGGTCGTGGAGACGGTTCATCCTCATCAGCACGTGGCCGTGGGACACGCGTGTCCTTTTTTTCGGCAGCTGGCCGTGTTGAGCCGCAACATGGGCAAGACTTGGTAGAGTGGATGACCAAGCCGTCCTCATCCTCCTCATCCTCTCTCACCCAGGCTCAGGGTACTTTGTCTGGCAAAGCAGCTGCCAATGCGGCCTCTTCCCTCGGCTCAATGGCATCAGTCACTCCTTCCCTAACCCCACCATGTCCTCCTGAGGAGTCCCCCGAAATGTTTGACCACAGTGTTGGGTACATGCTCCAGGAGGATGCCCAGCGTTTCGAAGGCTCCGGTGATGGTACCCAGCTAGAGGAAGGCAGTAACGTGAGCCCAGAGAGAGGGGGTGCCCAAGAAGGACAGCAATCTGGCAGTCATGTTCCCCCAGCTGCAGCATACTGCCAGGTTTGCTCCAGTGATGAGGAGGGAGGGGATGATGAGGAAGTCACTGACTCCACGTGGGTGCCTGATAGGAGAGAGGAGGAGGAGGCACATCTCCAACGAGGCAGGATGCCCTCCAGGGGCCAGCTTAAGGGCAGCACACTGACTGCCTCCCACCGCAGAGCTCCGCATGTGCAGGGCACTGCTGTCTCTGTATGTTATTCAAAAAGTTTTTTGGTGTGGGCCTTTTTTGAGACGAGTGTATCAGATCGCACCGCTGCTATTTGCAACATATGTCTCATTGGCAAGCGTACCTAAAAGACCCATATCAAAGAACAAAGGGGACCTCTCCTTGCTCCTCATCAGCTCGGATCTCCAACCCCACTATACCTTCAGCCCTCTCTGAAACCTGCACCGAGAGGAATGAAGGTGTAGAATTAGGTGTGTCACAGCCAAGTACTTGCGGGCAATCTGCTATCGGTACACCGACGCCAGATTGTACCAGGCAAATTTCCCTGCCCCAGTTGCTGCACCGCCAAAAGAAGTTCACTTCCAGCCATCCACATGCCCAGCGGTTGAATGCTAGCTTGGCTAAATTGCTAGCACTTCAACTGCTGCCTTTTCAGTTGGTAGACTCTGTCCCCTTCCGTGAGCTTGTAGAATGTGCGGTTCCTCAGTGGCAGATTCCCAAATGACACTTTTTCTCACGGAAGGCGATCAGACAATTTTTTAGTCCGCAGCCCCAAGGTATGATCGGTTCCAGCAACCATCGCCAGCGTCTGTTTTACATGGTGCAGGAATACCTAGGGGCAAGATCAGACTTGGACACCTTTCCCACCGAAAATCCTCTGGGTTACTGGGTCTTGAGGATGGATCACCATCCAGAGCTTGCACAGTATGCAATTGAGCTACTGGCCTGTCCTGCATCCAGCGTTCTTTCGGAACGCACATTCAGTGCTGCTGGAGGGTTTGTAACTGATCACAGGGTGCGCCTGTCCTCCGATTCGGTCGATCGACTGACCTTCATAAAAATGAATCAGTCTTTGATCACCACCAGCTACCAAGCACCTGATGCTGACGTAACCGAATACATTTTTTTGAAATGTCAGATCCCTTCAAGACTGCCTATGCTGATGCTGAGTGACTATCCTGTTATGCTGAGTGACTATCCTCTTCCTCCTCAATGATCATGCTGATAGCTAGTAAGAACATTTTTGGTTCTGGGCACCGCCACCAGTGGCTAAGGCCCAATTTTTCAGCCCCTGTTTAACAGGGGCGTGCAATTACAATTTTTGATGCAATATTTTGCAGGAGGGTTCGTTGCTGCACTCAACTAGAGTATCTGTGAGGGGTTGCAGTGTTGTGGCACCGGCACCAGTGACTAAGGCCCAATTTTTCAGCCCCTGTTTAACAGCGGCATGTAATTACAATTTTTGATGCAATACTTTACAGCAGGGATCATTCCTGCGCTCCAATTAGAGTATCTGTGAGGGGTTGCAGTGTTGTGGCACCGGTGCCTAAGGCCCAATTTTTCTGCCCCTGTTCAACAGGTGCATATAATTACAATTCTTGATCTAATATTTCACAGCAGGGCCCGTTCCAGCTCCCACGAAGATTAACTGTGAGGACTTACAGTGTTGTGGCACCAGCACCACCACCAAAGGCCCAATTGTTCTACCACTGTTCAACAATTGCATGTAATTACAATTCTTTATATAATAGTTCACAGCAGGGCATTCCAGCGCCCACCAAGAGTAACTGTGAGGGCTTACAGTGTTGTGGCAACACCAACACCTAAGGCCCCAATTTCTGCTGAGTATATAGGGCAGGCCCCTACTTTCAAACATCCAACTTACGAACGACTCCTGCATTGGATCAGCAGTGGAAGAGGGTTTTATGCTCCATATTTCTGAGAACAAGGGACACTTCGCCTTGAATGACGGAGCTATCCTGGTCTGCCTGGTCATCCTGGTCAGTCTTTTTCCATACTGTGAAGTCATTTCAGGATGGTATCACTGGCCGTGCACCTGGTCTAATTACAAGTAAGCGTTTATTTTACCTGGTGGTGGATTTTTTCACATGGTGTCATCTAAAGGATTTGTTAGCTTCATTGCACCCTTATTGGACATCATTGGAATTTTATATTTGGACTTTATTTCACTGTTGGGACTTTTTTTATTGTTTTATTTTTCTTTCTAGATCACTTAGGTTGTTTTCAGTGTTTATTTCTGACATTTATGTGTGTCCTTTAGGCATCTATTTATATTATATTACATCTGTCTGCAGCGCGGTTCATGTTTATCTTATACAAACGACTCCTACTTGCAAACGGAAGGAGACAACAGGAAGTGAGATGAAATCTACCCCTAGGAAGGGGAATGTAAGAGTTAATATGGGAAAACGTGTCTCCTCTTCACTGATGCTTTATCACCAATCCTTGTTTCACTAAAAACCCCAAATTTTCAAAAAACATTTGTCATTGGGACAGAAAGTGAGGTGAAATCTTCTGAAGAGGAGCAAAACAAATGTTACAGGGGTGATAACCCTTCCCTATGTTTTCCAAAAAGCTTAAAACTAGATTTTTTGGCTGGAGTTACACTTTAAAAATGTACTAGTTCAAAATTACAAACAGATTCTACTTAACAACAAACCTACAGTCCCTGTCCTGTTTGCACCGCCTGTATGCTGCTGTTCAGAGTATATAGGGCCTAGTGGCCCCACACCTTTCCTTTTTTTAATTTGGGTGCGGGGTTCCCCTTAATATCCATACAAGACCCAAAGGGCCTGGTAATGGGCTGGGGGGGGGGGGGGGTACCCATGCCGTTTGTCTCACTGATTTTCATCCATATTGCTGGGACCAGACATTACATTAAAGCCGCAAGCAGTTTTAAATGACTTTTTTTACCTTTAGAAATGTCATTTTGTGCAGGGACTGTTCTAAACACGGGAAACAGGCGCCACTTTACAGGCATACTATAGACACCCCCCAGGTACGATATTTAAAGGAATACTTCACTTTTTTTTCACTTTAAGCATCATTAAAATCACTGCTCCTGAAAAAGCGGCCGTTTTTAAAACTTTTTTTGCATTGATAAATGTCCCCTTGGGCAGGACCCGGGCCCCTAAACCCTTTTTAGGACAATAACTTGCATATTAGCCTTTAAAATTAGCACTTTTGATTTCGAACGTTCGAGTCCCATAGACTTTAACAGGGTTTTCAGTCCGTTCGGAGGTTCTGGTGTGAACCGAACTGGGGAGTGTTCGGCTCATCCCTAATCACCACCATCATCAACATCACCAACATCACCACCATCACCAACATCACCACCATACCCAACATCATCAACATCACCAACTTCACCACCATCACCACCATCACCAACATTACCACCATCACCAACAATACCATCATCACCACCATCACCAACATCAATATCACCAACATCGCCACCATCACCACCACCATCACCAACATCACCAACATCACCACCATACCCTACATCACCAACATCGCCACCATCACCAACATTACCACCATCACCAACAACACCATCATCACCAACATCAATATCACCAACATCACCACCATCACCACCACCATCACCAACATCACCATCACCACCATAACCAACATCACCAACATCACCACCATTACCAACATCACCACCAATATCAACATCACCAACATCACCACCAATATCACCAATGTCAACATCACCACCATCACCACCATCATCAAAATCACCACCTTCACCAACAACACCAACATCAACATCACCAACAACACCATCATCACCAACATCAACATCACCACCATACCCAACATCACCAACATCGCCACCATTACCACCATCACCAACATCAACATCACCACCATAACCAACATCACCACCATTACCAACATCAACATCACCAACATCACCACCATACCCAACATCACCTACATCACCACCATTACCAACATCAACATCACCACCATGACCACCATCACCAAAATCACCACCTTCACCAGCAACACCAACATCAACATCCAGGGTTACCTTAGGTCTCTGTGCTGCCTCTCTGATTAATGCACTCCTTGCTCGGTCTGTGAGTTTTGGTGTGCGGCCGTCTCTTGGCAGGTTTGCTGTTGTGCATGTTCCTTCCATTTAGTTATGATAGATTTGATGGTGCTCCTAGGGATCCTCAAAGATTTGTATATTTTTTTATAACCTAACCCTGACTTGTACTTCTCAACAACATTGTCCTTCATTTGTTTGGAGAGATCCTTGGTCTTCATGGTAGTGTTTGGTTAGTGGTGCCTCTGGGGCCTTTAAAAAGGTGTGTCTATGTAATGACAGATCATGTGACACTTAGATTGCTCACAGGTGGACATCATTTCACTAATTATGTGACTTCTGAAGGTAATTGGTCCCACCAGAGCTTTTTATGGGCTTCATAACAAAGGGGGTGAATACATACCCACATGCCAATTATCTTTTTTTTATTTCTGAAAAATAGTTTTATATATATATTTTTCTAATTTTACTTCACCAACTTAGACTATTGTGCTCTGATCATCACATATAATTCAGATTAAAAAAACATTGAACTAAAGGCTGTAATGTAACAAAATAGGTAAAAAGCCAAGGGGAGTGAATACTTTTGGTACGGCTCTCTTATATTTGGCATCCCGTCTAAATTCAAGGTCTGCAAGCAAACTGTGCAAGAAAAACTCTGAGCGGTGGGCGAAAAGTGATGCGTTCTGCGATGTCAACTCTTCTTGTTGGCCGAGATGTAATTGCGAGTCCTCAAGTGTCTTTGTGAGTTGTTTGGAGATTGCTCTGCAGGTTGCAGATAGGAATCTCAGCAGACGGGAACCCGTCTTTCAGCGCTCCTTCAGAGACCAAAGGCGAGCGCCCGTCTTCCTTATACACACAGCGCATTCCGCATCCTGCCGCCAAATGAAAGATGGTGACAAGGCCAGGTAGTTGTCAGGCTGCGGGTACAATGACAGAGAAGGATTAGGATGTTCGCTCCGATGACCTTCACTTCTTTGTCTCACAGAGAGCGCCGCGTTACAAACCAGCCTGCTTGAGAAATGATAAAAAGACGAGAATCCGGGGAAAGTACACACAGGAAGATTCCGGAATGCCGACTTATGGATAGGAGGTGAGAGGTGGGTGACATAAATACACCATGCCAAAGGTCTGCTCACAGGTGCCGTCATTCCATGGCCTTCAAGTAGAACTCCGGGCAAAACTTTGCTTTTGTTTTGGATTGCAGATGGAATAAGTTGAACCCCCTCAATTTTTTTCATCGCTGTCTATGTCCCCATTGGACATGGATGGATGGGTGGATGGAGACATGGATGGAGACATGGATGGATAAAGACATGGATGGATGAAGACATGGATGGATGGACGGAGACATGGATGGAGACATGGATGGATGGAGACATGGATGGATGGAGGGAGACATGGATGGATGGATGAAGATATGGATGGAGACATGGATGGAGACATGGATGGAGACAGGGCCGATCCTGGCCGGGGTGCATGGGGTGCAGTGCACCCGGGCGCCACAGAGGTGGGGGCGCTGAAGCACCAGAGTGCTCCCCTCCCTCCTCCTCTGCATGTCCGTAGGCAGCTCTCTCCGCCGGTCACCGCCGCCACTGTGCCCATCCCCCCTCCCTCCTCCTGTCAGAGGAGGAGAGCGAAACAGCCGGAGACTGGAGCGGCGGCTGTCTCTGCGTGCAGAGAGAGGCCAGCCGCGGCCACGCAGTGATGTCGGGGGGGTGGTCCGAGCCCGAGCCCGACCCCGACGTGTTCCACTTCTCCTCCTGTGTAACTCCTGCCTGCTGCCCAAGCCTGACACGCTCTGTTCTCCACTCGGCTGCACACCGTCCTCTCCTCTCCAGCTGCCGCCTGGGTGTTTTTAATTAGCCTAATGGAGGGGGGGTCTGTACTAATGTGGGGGGGGTGTTTTTTCCTGGGGGGTCTGTACTAATGTGGGTGGCTGGTTTGTCCTGGGGGGGTCTATACTAATGTGGGGGGGGGTGATTTGTCCTGGGGGTCTGTACTAATGTGGGGGGGGATTTGTCCTGGGGGGTCTGTACTAATGTGGGGGGTGATTTGTTCTGGGGGGTCTGTACTAATGTGGGGGGTGGTTTGTCCTGGGGGGACTATACTAATGTAGGGGGGTAATTTGTCCTGGGGGGCCTAAACTAATGTGGGGGTGTGATATGTCCTGGCGGGTCTGTACTAATGTGGGGGGGTGGTTTGTCCTGGGGGGTCTATACTAATGTAGGGGGGTGATTTGTGCAGGGGGGTCTAAACTAATGTAGGGGGGTGATTTGTCCTGGGGGGTCTGTATTAATGTAGGGGGTGGTTTGTCCTGGGGAGTCTATACTAATGTAGGGGGGTGATTTGTCCTGGGGGCTCTGTACTAATGTAGGGGGGTTATTTGTCCTGGGGGGTCTGTACTCATGGAAGTGGGCAGGTGGTTTGTCACGGGGGTCTGTACTAATGGAGGGGGGTGGTTTGTCCTGGGGGGTCTGTACTAATGGAGGGGGGTGGTTTGTTTTGGGGGGTCTGTACTAATGTAGGGGGGGTGGTTTGTCCCGAGGGGGGTCTGCACTAATGGAGGGGGGTGGTTTGTCCTGAGGGGGGTCTGTACTAATGTAGGGGGGTGGTTTGTCCTGGGGGAGTCTGTACTAATGAAGGGGGGTGGTTTGTTCTGGGGGGGTTTGTACTCATGGAGGGGGGGTGGTTTGTCCTGGGGGGTCTATACTAATGTAGGGGGCATGGTTTGTCCTGGGGGTCTGTACTAATGGAGGGGGGTGGTCAGTACTCATGGAAGGGGGCAGGTGGTTTGTCGCGGGGGTCTGTACTAATGGAGGGGGGTGGTTTGTCCTGGGGGGTCTGTACTAATGGAGGGGGTGGTTTGTCCTGTGGGGTCTGTACTAATGTGGGGGGGTGGTTTGTCCTGGGGGGTCTATACTAATGTAGGGGGGTGATTTGTGCAGGGGGGTCTAAACTAATGTGGGGGTGTGATATGTCCTAGGGGTCTGTACTAATGTGGGGGGGTGGTTTGTCCTGGGGGGTCTATACTAATGTAGGGGGGTGATTTGTGCAGGGGGGTCTAAACTAATGTAGTGGGGTGATTTGTCCTGGGGGGGTCTGTATTAATGTAGGGGGGTGGTTTGTCCTGGGGAGTCTATACTAATGTAGGGGGGTGATTTGTCCTGGGGGCTCTGTACTAATGTAGGGGGGTTATTTGTCCTGGGGGGTCTGTACTCATGGAAGTGGGCAGGTGGTTTGTAGCGGGGGTCTGTACTAATGGAGGGGGGTGGTTTGTCCTGGGGGTCTGTACTAATGGAGGGGGGTGGTTTGTTTTGGGGGGTCTGTACTAATGTAGGGGGGGTGGTTTGTCCCGAGGGGGGTCTGCACTAATGGAGGGGGGTGGTTTGTCCTGAGGGGGGTCTGTACTAATGTAGGGAGGGTGGTTTGTCCTGGGGGAGTCTGTACTAATGAAGGGGGGTGGTTTGTTCTGGGGGGTCTGTACTCATGGAGGGGGGGGTGGTTTGTCCTGGGGGGTCTATACTAAGGTAGGGGGGGTGGTTTGTCCTGGGGGTCTGTACTAATGGAGGGGGGTGGTCAGTACTCATGGAAGGGGGCAGGTGGTTTGTCGCGGGGGTCTGTACTAATGGAGGGGGGTGGTTTGTCCTGGGGGGTCTGTACTAATGGAGGGGGGTGGTTTGTTCTGGGGGGTCTGTACTAATGGAGGGGGGTGGTTTGTCCTGAGGGGGGTCTGCACTAATGGAGGGGGTGGTTTGTCCTGGGGGAGTCTGTACTAATGGAGGGGGGTGGTTTGTCCTGAGGGGGAGTCTGTACTAATGAAGGGGGTGGTTTGTTCTGGGGAGGTCTGTACTAATGGAGGGGGGTGGTTTGTTCTAGGAGGTCTGTACTGATGGAGGGGGGTGGTTTGTTCTGGGGGGTTCTGTACTAATGGAGAGGGGGGGGGGGTTCTGTACTAATGGAGGGGGTTGTTTGTCCTGAGGGGGGCCTATACTAATGGAGGGGTGTGGTTTGTCCTGAGGGGGGTCTATTCTGATAAAGGGGGTGTTTTGTCCTGGGGGGTCTATACTGAGGGAGGGGTTTATAAGTGGGGGGTCTGCACTGATGGAGGGGGTCTATACTGAGGGGCGACTATAGTTGGTGGAGGAGGTGATACCATGTTTTACCGCACCGGGTGACACTAACCCTAGTGACGCCACTGCAGCCGCAGTTTCTGACCATCTCTTGTAACATATCTGCAGTCTCTGACCATCTCTTGTAACATGTCTGCAGTCTCTGACCATCTCTTGTAACATGTCTGCAGTCTCTGATCATCTCTTATATTATGTCTGTAGTCTCTGATCATCTCTTGTATTATGTCTGTAGTCTCTGACCATCTCCTGTAGTATGTCTGCAGTCTCTGACCATCTCCTGTAGTGTGTCTGCAGTCTCTGCAGTCTCTGACCATCTCCTGTATTTCATCTCCAGTCTCTGACCATCTTCTGTACTATGTCTGCAGTCTCTGACCATCTCCTGTACCATGTCTGCAGTCTCTGACCATCTCCTGTACTATGATTGCAGTCTCTGACCATCTCCTGTACTATGATTGCAGTCTCTAACCATCTCCTGTACTATGTCTGGGGGATCTTTCTAACAGAAGCCCTCTCTGTGTGCATCAGAGAGGCTCCCCTCCAGGTCTCAGTGTACGCTCTTCCTGTATTTTCTTTATTGTTTAAAGATCATGGGAGGATCCCAGGGTAATGAAGAGTTCTTAGGGGAACATCTCTGTGTTTGAGTCGTTGCCATAGAAACATTTGTAAAGGGGAGGAGTCCGTAAGATGACCACGCCCACGTGGGGGCGCCAGAAATATTTCTGCACCCAGGCGTCGGTGACCCTAGGATCGGCCCTGGATGGAGACATGGATGGATGGATGAAGACATAGATGGATGGACGGAGATATGGATGGATGGAGACATGGATGGATGGAGACATGGATGGAGACATGGATGGATTTAAGGAGACATGGATGGATGGATAGATGGATGAAGATATGGATGGATAGATGGATGGAGACATGGATGGATGGAGACATGGATGGATGGGGGGAGTTTGCTTTGAACATTATAAATAAAGGAAGTAGCATTTTCAGTTTGCGGAGCTCCGATAGAGTTTCTTTTTACTTTAAACTTTCTGACATTTTAGTGTGCAACAACATTTTTCGTTGAAGTGTTTGGGTTCAGGGGTGGGGTTGGGGGGGATGGGACATTTAAATTGGCTATGAGGGCCCCCTGTACAAAATTGGCCCCGGGGCGCTTCGTTCTATCATTTCTCGCGATCCTCTCTTCTATCTTTCCAATGCATTTGTTAAATTTCTAGCAATCGTCATCAGAAAGGAACGATTTGACGTTTCAGAGATTTCCTGGCCTGCGATCTGCACAGAAGCGTATTTACAACACGAGGAAAAAAGACGAGCGCCTAATTACACATCAAGACCACCATCATATGTTGGAGATGGGGTGGGGGAGGTGAGTCATCCGGCGTTTTACTTTCCTTCGTGATTACACAGAGATGATGTGTGACAAGATTGACAGCGAACGCTTAAATCTTAAATGAAAGATTGTAAAGACGCACTTTACGGAAGAACTCGCTCTTCTACCCGTCCCAGATCTCCAGGACAGATTACTCTGATAATGAGGTAGGCGGAGTCTTACCCAGCGGTGGGAGGAGCTAGCGGCGTAGCTGGATGTGCAATTGTTTTGGTTTAGTTATCTCTATTTTTTGGGTTTTTTTTAACCTTTTATTTCTGGTACAATGTATCAACAGGGCAGCAAAGTGATCAGAGCTTCCACCTGGCAGCACCGGGTTTGCTGGTTCAATTCCCAACCACGGCACTACCTGCCTGGAGTTTGCATGTTCTCCTTGTGCCTGCGTGGGTTTCCTCCCACATTCTAAAGAGGTCTAATGCCGCGTACACACGAGCGGACTTTACGGCGGACTTTGCCCGGCGGATTTTTCGACGTACTTTACGACGGACTTTCTGAATGAACGGACTTGCCTACACACAATCCACCAAAGTCCGTCGAATTCGTATGTGATGACGTACGACCGGACTAAAACAAGGAAGTTCATAGCCAGTAGCCAATAGCTGCCCTAGCGTGGCTTTTTAGTCCGTCGAACTAGCATACAGACGGCGGACTTTTCGACCGGGCTCGATTTCAACGGATAAATTTTAAACAAGTTTCAAATCTAAGTCCGTCCAACTTTTGAGAAAACAAAGTCCGCTGGAGCCCACACACATCGAATTGTCCGACGAAATCCAGTCCACCGGGCAAAGTCCGCCGTAAAGTCCGCTCGTGTGTACGCGGCATTAGTCCGTCCAACTTTTGAGCAAACAAAGTCCGCTGGAGCCCACACACATCGAATTGTCCGACGAAATCCAGTCTGCCGGGCAAAGTCCGCCGTAAAGTCCGCTCGTGTGTACGCGGCATAAATTTTCCCTAGTATGGCGATTGTAAGCTCCTTGGGGGGTGGACTTAGGTGAATGTACAATATATTTGTGAAGTGCTGCGTAAATTGATGGAGCTATATAAGTACCTGAACTAAATAAATAATAAACAAGCTGTCCCATGCGAGAGTAGAAGGTTAAAGTGCATCTAAACCCTTGGGGACCAAGGGCCACATGTGGCCCTTTGGTATATAATGTGTGGCCCTCGGATATCAGCCATATATAGTGGGAACCAGTGCTGGTACAAGCTCATCTAAAGACCAGGGAAAATGTGCCACCCCCACAAGATGTATGAGCATTATGTGTCAGCAAAAATCCCCCTGAAAAAAACAAACACAAATCTGCATACTCACCCTCTAAGCATAAAATCCCCCCTCTCAGCAAAGAATCTTTTTTTTATCACTTTTATTGCTGTCACAAGGGATGTAAACATCCCATGTGACAGTAATAGGCGGTGACAGGTCCTCTTTATGGAGAGATCTGGGGTCTATAATGAATGTAAACATCCCATGTGACAATAAAACGTGGTGACAGGACCTCTGTATGGAGAGATCTGGGGTCTATATTGAATGTAAACATCCCATGTGACAGTAATAGACGGTGACAGGTCCTCTTCATGGAGAGATCTGGGGTCTATAATGAATGTAAACATCCCATGTGACAGTAATAGGGGGTGACAGGTCCTCTTTATGGAGAGATCTGGGGTCTATAATGAATGTAAACATCCCATGTGACAGTAATAGACGGTGACTGGTCCTCTTTATGGAGAAATCTGGGGTCTATAATGAATGTAAACATCCCATGTGACAGTAATAGGAGGTGACAGGTCCTCTTTATGGAGAGATCTGGGGTCTATAATGAATGTAAACATCCCATGTGACAGTAATAGGAGGTGACAGGTCCTCTTTATGGAGAGATCTGGGGTCTATAATGAATGTAAACATCCCATGTGACAGTAATAGGTGGTGACAGGTCCTCTTTATGGAGAGATCTGGGGTCTATATTGAATGTAAACATCCCATGTGACAGTAATAGACGGTGACAGGTCCTCATTATGGAGGGATCTGGGGTCTATAATGAATGTAAACATCCCATGTGACAGTAATAGACGGTGACAGGTCCTCTTTATGGAGGGATCTGGGGTCTATAATGAATGTAAACATCCCATGTGACAGTAATAGACGGTGACAGGTCCTCTTTATGGAGGGATCTTGGGTCTATATTGAATGTAAACATCCCATGTGACAGTAATAGACGGTGACAGGTCCTCATTATGGAGGGATCTGGGGTCTATAATGAATGTAAACATCCCATGTGACAGTAATAGACGGTGACAGGTCCTCTTTATGGAGGGATCTGGGGTCTATAATGAATGTAAACATCCCATGTGACAGTAATAGGCGGTGACAGGTCCTTTTTATGGAGAGATCTGGGGTCTATAATGAATGTAAACATCCCATGTGACAGTAATAGACGGTGACAGGTCCTCTTTATGGAGGGATCTGGCGTCTATAATGAATGTAAACATCCCATGTGACAGTAATGGGCGGTGACAGGTCCTTTTTATGGAGAGATCTGGGGTCTATAATGAATGTAAACATCCCATGTGACAGTAATAGGTGGTGACAGGTCCTTTTTATGGAGAGATCTGGGGTCTATAATGAATGTAAACATCCCATGTGACAGTATTAGGAGGTGACAGGTCCTCTGTATGGAGAGATCTGGGGTCTATAATGAATGTAAACATCCCATGTGACAGTAATAGGAGGTGACAGGTCCTCTTTATGGAGAGATCTGAGGCCCATAAGACCCCAAATCTCTCCTATGCCCTTAAAAGCATTCAAAACATCAAGATCTGTTTTTCTGAATGCTTTCTATTTTTTAAAAATGGCGCCTTTGACAGGGTAAACCATTTAGACATGTCAGGCCATCGCTTCCGGGTTACCATAGCGGAGAGCTGATCAAAACCTATCCCAGCTTTATTCGGCTGTCCAGCTAGCCGGCTGGTCGCTCATGTCTGCTGGTGGGACGGGAGAGCCTGACCAAGCCACAGAAGGTGGCAGAAGGTGCTTGTAATAGCAATCAAGTGGCTAGTTAGCCGATCCGATTGCTATTACAAGAGAGCTATTACAAAAAAACGGTACCGGGGCGATGCCTGCAGCTGCATATCATCCCGGTACGACCACCGAAACTCCAGCGACGTCCAGAACTGGGTATTTTTGAAAGGTTGACTCATTTTTATGAGATAAATACACAATCCTGCTATAAACATTATGACTGGGGGACCCCTCATAATGGCTATAGAGGGTCTACAGACCCCAGGAGCTCAAGAGTAAATCCCTCAGCAATAGAGATAATGGAAATGTTGAGGTGGTTTAATTCTCCATCATCTACCAAACTCTGAAATGCACACACAAAATTCCATTGCTCTTCAGGCACAATGGATTTGTGTTATCTGTAGGACGACAAAGAACACACAAATAGTAAGTACTCCGAGGTTGGATCCCTGTGCTGTAAGGCGCCAGTGATAACCACTGAGCCGTCATGCAGCTTTCCTTCGGTTTGCTGTTCCTAAACTATTAAATGCATGTTGTCCTTAAGAGACTCTAGTGAAAGCCTCTGCCTGGAGACGAGGTCCACACCCAGAGAGCATCATTCAACGGTGATTTTTACACCTGGTTGACTTGATGAGAGTTTTGCGACACAGTGTGTGAGAAGACGGCGACAGCTGCGAGATGGGAACCAAACAAAGGCGATGAAAACTTGATTCTCACCCATGACACATTCACAGGCATCACTCATCGGGCTTAACAAGTTGAAAGGCAACAGCTCAGACCTGATCAGACACAAAGCAAACATATCTGTGAAGCTGGATTACCCTGCGATGATGGCAACACAATGGCGGCTTTGTTGGAGGAACTTCACCTTCTTGTTGCCTTTGAGAGTCGAATAAAAGATTACACAGAGCAAGCAGAAGTCATCAGAGACGGCTCACCTTCAGTCATCGTCTTTGGAGGACGCTGACAAGTTTTGAAGAGCGACTTCCAATGCCGATGAAGAAATGCAGCTTAATGAGGTTTGCTTTGTTGTGGTAGCGGGGGTCACTATCATTAATTATCGGGAGATCCACACAAGACGGATGACTACCACATCTGTGCAATCACTTACTGCTCTAAATGGAAGAAAAAGAACATTCATTTGTTATGAAATCCAGTGAAAGTCCAAAGAATGTTAATAAATATGTAATAGTATGCAATGACTCACATTAAAGCCCACCTCTACATCGGACCAATAAAGCCTAATTATTATTAGTATTATTATTATCATTATTATTATATACGAGGGCTGTATCGAAATATTGCAAACATGGGCAGAAGAATTTGTATTAACTTACCATAGGTTGCTCAAATTTCACTCTTTTCCTCTATAGCAGCCTTTCTCAACCTTCTTACACCAGAGGAACCCCTAAAATAATTTTAAGGTCTCAGGGAAACCCTTACTAAAACCAAATTATCAGGGATCAATGAGAAAAATGGCTTACATTGGTGCTTGGTAAGAAGAATGCAACCCTTACACTGGTGGTCAGAATGCCATCTAAAAACAAAATTGGAGTCATGCCGCTGGCATTTGCCAAGGGGGGTTGGCCCTGGAACTATGGAGGCACCATCAAATAGGAGGAAAAGCAAACACAGCTCAAGGAACCCCTAGAAACCTCTTGAGGAACTCTGGTTGGGAATGGCTGCTCTATAGTATCTCTTCTTGTTCATTGTGGGTAAATAATAGATTCCGAGCAGAAGCAACGTGCCATCACAGAGTTCTCAATGAAGGAGGGGTGCAGGCTGTCCAACATCAACAAAAGGCTACAGAATGTTTAGGGAGATGACACCATTGAGAAGTGCGATTTCTTGTTATCAGTGACTCTTATCAATGGTGGCGTCTCCATAAATATTCTGTAGCTTTCTGTGGATGTCGGACAGCCTGAACCCCTCATTCATCAAGAACTCAATGACGGCACATTGCTTGGAATCCATTATTTACCTGCAATGAAAAAGAAGAAGAGTTACAAGAGAGGAAGAGTTACTATAGAGCAGGGGTAGGCAACCCCCGGCACTGGTGCCGTAAGCATCACACGAAGCCCCTTTTGCCGGCACACGACTCCCTCCCCAACAGCAGGGCAGCACAGGGAAGTGTCAGTGAGACACTAATGCATTCCAATTTCAGAATTTCCCACGCCGCACCTGCACTGAAGGGAAGGCACTGCGCCCCCACACATCTTCCCCACTTCTGTACCGGGAAACATTGATTGGTTATCTAACTTTGCTGTAGCTGCGATCGTCATCTCTTGTGATGGGGAAGAGATTGGGTGCAGTTCTGCTAGGGGGTGGTACCTGTTTCCAGGAGGAGGAGGACTGTGATTGGCCACTGCCAAAGCCAATCACAGTCCTGCTAGCCCCAGCCCACCATCTGGAGGAAGATGACTCGCTTGGTTGCCACTACCAATCTCAGAAAGAAGGGACTTCACTGTGATTGAGAAAAACCCCAATCAGGTGGCAGTTTGTGGAATTGGAGATATGGGACTTTATGGGTGCATTACAACGTAGAAATCACTCAAGGGTGTATGTAAAAATATATACAAAACTTTATTAAATGAACAATATCATAAAACCGATGCATACAATACAATCAAAGCCATAGGTGTGCGCAAACATCCTATTAATGACAATGATTTACTGTACTCACATTCATATTTTCATCACGTTCATGTTTTCTACAAGTTTCGCCGTGTAGCTTCCTCAGGAAAGAGCGTGAAGATTAATTTATTAAATATAAAGACCTATAATCAATCAACTTTAAATGTGCACAAAAAAAAACAGAAAAACAAGAAATTAGTACAACAAGAATTAACATATCATATATTATTATACACATAAGGCTGCATTTGCACACATGGCAAGTATTGTAGCTCCACCTTAGCGCCCCCCTCCCCCTGAGAATCGTCTTCAAGGGCAAGACAGGGCCCCGGCTAGTCCCAGGTTAACTTGACAGTGGCTCTCATGCAAGCTATTTCCCTGAGTTGCAGCAATCTTGCTTTAGAGCCGAGTCTCCAGAGCTTCACCTCCCTTCCATTGGGGCCTCCTGCTCCTGCAGAACATGTTGAAAGGCCTGACATAGCTGAGGGTACACATCTTCGACTGATGAGCCACTCTTCATGGTTATGGGGTTGAGTAGACTCCTCACTAGAACAGTGTCTGTCCCTATCAGCAATGAGTTCTGATCCTCCTCATCCACTTTTGGAACTTTTTCTTGGGGGGGGGGGGCAATCCCTCCAGAAGTTCTCTCCCCACTCTCCAGCCTGCAACCTCCTAAGAAATGTCCCAGGTCCCAGGAGGCTGAAAACCATTCACAGGACACAGCATGACTTGCGTGTGGGGAGGTGCAGCATGGTGTGGCGTAAGTAAACACTCAGAGTACAGCTGTAGAAACAGAATTTGTATTAAAGTTCAGTAACTCACAACTAGCCAGGCGGGAAAGCACCCAACCAGGAACGCGCATGGGGGTTGTGTAGAAGACCAGGCGTGCCAACAGTGGCTTTCTGGAGGGGTGAAATGCGGCCTGGCCAGTGCATGCCCAAATAGGGAGGTCTCCAAGAAGAATGGCGTGTCCCTACCCTTTCCCCACTTGTCTGGAACCTCTTCCTAATGCTAATTACTGTCCCTGTCAGACAGGTGACCTGTCCCTACACTACCCACAAACAAAATGTGTGCCAAGTCTGGGTGCCAGGATCTTAAATAGACTCTACCTGACCCAAGTGGACTGCTAGAGTCACATGGGGCTGCAGAACCCAACTGGATAGCTTTCCCAGTGATCCAGGAAACCATAGAGGAACCATGTTCCACTTGACTTCCTCTCCCTCTGCAAAGCCGCTCAGGTTGAGCGCCACCTGCAGTGGAGAAAGTAGACTGCACCTGCCTACACTTTCACGCACAAAGTGGGAAGCCAGCTATGAAGCCACAATGAGTCCCAGCCAGCTTCCCACAGTCAAGATGGTGGACCCGAAGACCTGGCCCGGGTGACAGCACTGGATCCCTGGACAGGTAAGCGTCTCTCTATTTAAATTCAGCAGCTGCAGTATTTGTAGCTGCTGACTTTTAATTATTTTTCAAAAATAAATGAAGATCCTCTTTAAGGTCCGGTCAGCCTAATATCTGCAATACCTCAGTCGTGGAGTATACTTTTCATTGCCACTTCCATACTCATATAGTCCCGCACACACCAGGACTACCAGAACCTAAGCAAACATAGCAGATAAGATCCACACCAGCCTTCTTCTCTCAGATCTCTGGATTGTTTGCTCCTCCAACATTCATTCTGTTGATTCGTCTCTCTGTGCTTTTTTTTTTTTTTTTCATTTTAACAGCTCTACCTCTTCTCATATCACTTTACAAGGTGTTGCTTTAATTAAAACATCAACTCTACGGATGCTCCTTGTATGATTAGTTTCTGTGCAGATGGTGTGTTTAGGTGAGAAGAGGTTGGAGATAATTGAAATGACAAATAGAAGAAATGGTGTAAAACAAACAATGACTCATGTAGCACTAATTATGATTTTTTAGACATGGTGATGATGTATAAATGTTCCTTGGTGATGAGCATGTATTGGAAATAGTCCCTTCCCACGTCCTCACTTCAAAGTTGAAACCAAGTTTTCTGTGTGTATGAGAAGAACGTGTAACTTTGTATTACCCTGCAGGGTGATGATATTTTCCTATTTGTATATACAGTGTACAGCTACCCCCTCGAAGGAGCCGCTTGGTAATTTAGGTTCTCTGTTCTACGCCTCGACTCCAAGAACGTCCTCAGCCCCTCTGACACACCTGGTTGAATGAAAGTTACTGCAAGCAATTTTAAGAACACCGGCATAGATACCTTTAACTTGGTTGTGAATTGGTATCAGGAAAAAAAAATAGAAAACGGTTTAGTGGTCAATTAAGTCAATGTATTGGTGCGGGTTAGGAAAAATGGTGGTTTGAGCACAAATGAACATACAGAAGGTAGGTCATCACTACATCACTATGCCAAGGTAACTTAGAATAGAGTTCTGTACCACTGTACCACTTCTGTAACACTGCGCTCGCGTCTGGGTTGTTTGGTTCAGCCTCACAGCCTACGGTGAGCAGCAGAGGTCACTTCCATCAACCAGGCAGTGTTCAGGAGCATGCTCTGAGGAAGCCTGGGATCAGGCGAAACGCGTAAGCATCGCACCACCGTACCTGTGGTGATAGGGACCTCTGGCTGTACACATACACCTAGAACCCTCTCCATTAAAATTGTGCACTGCGTAACTGCCGGCAGCTGCACAGCATGAAGCACCTGTTGAAAGGACTTTCCCCACTTACTAACCACCCTTGAACCTGGATATTGCTCTCCACAACATGCTCCGTATTAGCTCCTGAACACTGCCTGGTTGATGGAAGTGACCTCTGCTGCTCACCGTAGGCTGTGAGGCTGAACCAAACAACCCAGACGCGAGCGCAGTGTTTTCCAGTGAGCAAGGAGATCGTGAAACGGACCGTAGTCTGCAACAGGAGAGAAAATCTACCATCCTGGGATCTTCTATGGGTGAGCTTCAAAAATCTTTTATCCTTTCTGGGGGAATGAATACATTGTAGCCAGTGTTGTCTATACTACACCGGGGACATACAGAAGCTTAGAGGATTATTTGCTGTTTGGCTACAAAGTTTGGCACCGCACTGCAATTAAACCCAGCCGGGAACTTTTTACTTGTAAATGGATTATTGATTCATCCCCACAAAACTAATCCATGCAGGCAATTGACTCTACTATGCATACCCAATTGATGCCGTAACAATGTTTTAACTGGAGTTTTTCTGGACTACCTATAAAATAGATCGCATACGGGTCTCGGGAATTTTTGTCTGCATGTGTATGGCTGATGTGAATGTGAGAGGTGTATAATAGGTATGGTGGCCACCCAAGTCCCCTAAGACGTCAGTCTTATTTTAATTATATGTTGATAGTAGTTGTTATCTGATGTGGAGGAGTTATCTGGAACACAGTTTGTCTTTTTTATAATTGGTTGACTTTTTTGATAACTAATAAAGAATTATAACCAATATGTTAATGGGTCCTCGTTGAAGAACTGCTTTACAGATTACTTTCTGGTTTTCTTTCTTGTCATGTTTGATTGAGTTCAGAGGACAATCTCCCCATGTTCGGAGTTATCTTCTCCGTTCATTACTGGGGTTGATAAAACACATAGGTGCTTAAATTTGAGTGGGCAGTGGATAAGCCCTTGTTTAACTCATATTCACCTTTAGCTAACAAGGCTTGGTCTTTGATCCTTTCTCTCCCTTTTTCTCAGCTGTAAAGAGACAGTCTTTAGTCTTCACTCTTCAGCCGGCCAGTGGTGGGGCCCAGCTGTACCGTAGGTGCACAAGAGAATAGTCCCAGTCAAGCCTGCAGGTAGCAATAATTCTACTATATGGCTGTATGGTCAGTTCCTAAAGAGCTCAGTCTCTCTAGCATTAGCAATAGGTGAAGGTCTATGTGCAGCAGCTGTAAAGAGACAGTCTTTAATCTTCACTCTTCAGCCGGCCAGTGGTGGGGGCCAGCTGTACCGTAGGTGCACAAGAGAATAGTTCCAGTCAAGCCTGCTGGCAGCAATAATGCTACTATATGGCTGTATGGTCAGTTCCTAAAGCGCTCAGTCTCTCTAGCAGTGGATAGTAAATCCCCACAGGAGCAGCTCACCAGTCCCAGTAATATTGCAGCTCGCCACACACAGCCATTAGTCCAATCTCTGCTCTGTCCCCAGGTGACCCTGGCTGTCTGCTGCATGGCTTTTACTGATCTCTGCTTGTTTCCTGGACTCAGTCTTTGCCTCCTGATTTGACACCATGCTGCTCAGCTGTTACTGACCTCAGATTGTTTCCTGGACTCAGCCTTTGCCTCCTGATCTGGTATTGCGCAGCTCCTGTGCCCGGTTCCTGCCCAGTGATTTTCAGCTTCAAGTTCTACTCATCTGGAGCCAACACAGATCCAGCTCGCTCTGCAAACTCCAGCCATGCCACTCTGTGCCCTCACACTCTCTTTCACCACCTTTAGGGGTGTTGGGCAGGAGGTACAAGAGGAGCCCCCTCAGCTACTCAGTCTCCGCTAGGTACACCATAGAGTGCTTTGCCTGTCCAAAGTCCACCCACCCCATCTCCTGTGCCAGCCACTGTCTCTGATCTTCTGTGCGCTGTGCATAACCTATGTTGTCTTGCATTTGTTTTTTTGCTGTGTGCCTGGGGAACCAGGTTTCCCCACTTACTGTGTGTATCATTGAAGGGCAGCACATAAATCTGAGTATCTAGTAGAATGCGACCAGAGGAGAAAACATTAGAAAAGGAGATGCAGTGGGGGCACGACCTCAGCTGATACAGACCAGGTTGTAGTACATCTTTAAGGCCCCTTGCACACAGCGCCATCCAGCTGCAGTATGTCCCTCTTGGCGTCTGCAGGAACAGGTGCCACGTCCTGACCTTGTGCAGGCAGCCAGTCAAAGTCTATTGCGGGCTGTGGATGGACGGGACTGAATGCTGTGATGAGTGCTACCCATGTTTAGGTGCACTCAGGTGTGAAGGCCTGGAACACAGAAGACATAGAATGCAGAAGACCTGTGCTCCAGACCTTAGTCCCCGAACACACAGGGCCTTTAAAGGCTTGTAGGCAGGTGCGGTCTACTTTCTCCCCTGCAGGTGGCATTGCAGCAGGAGAGGAAGTTAGGAGAAACATGGTTCCTCTATGGTTTCCTTGGTCACTAGTAAGCATCCAATTGGATGCTGCAGCCCCATGCGTCTCCGGCAGCCATCTTGGGTCAGGCATTTAGAACCCTGGCTCCAAGGCTCCAAGTCTTAGCGCACATTTTGCGAGTGGGCAGAGTAGGGAAAAGTACCCAATTTTTTAAGGACAGCACTAGCGGTAGAGGAAGGTTCCTGGCGAGGAGGGAATAGCGCAGGGTCGCATCTCTTCTGGACACAGTCCTGATTGGGCACTAGATGGCCAGGCCTCATTCTGTCCCCTCTCAGCAGATGCTGTCAGTCCGGCTGGAATCTGCTTCTTCCATGTGGCTGGTAACTGTGAGCGCACCCGTCTGGGGAGCCTTCCCACTGGGTTTGTTGCAACTGTTACCGCATTACTTCAATACAAGCCTTCTATTGCACCTGCCTGTATGAATTATTGCCTCTGCACCACACTGCACCACATCTACAGGCTGGTACCACTCAGTACAGCACTCAGCCCAGACACAGCCTGCCATAGACTTTGCACCAGGGCTGGACGCTGCACCTGTCCCTTCAGCAGGGCTTTTTTTTTTCTCATAAAAAATGTGCAGGAGCTCCACCATGACCCCCCAAAACCTCCCTTCTCCCACCTACGCACACACCCTGCAAACCGCATCAAATATTGTGTGTGGTCAAATTTAACAGTGGGAGGGTCTCAAAAGGGGCATTAAATACCAGTACATATTAAGTACAGAGTGAAGAGTTGGGGGGGGGGGGGGTGCTACACGTACATAGTGCAGAGTTCAGGGGGGCAATGCATACAGAATGCAGAATTCAGGGGCGCGCTACACACAGAGTACAGAGTTCAGCCTTCTTCCACAGCTGGCTACCTGCTACCTCTGCATCCCCCATCCACATCTCTTTCACCCCTCTTCTTCTCTAGTACCCCCTCACACAATGCAGGTGGCTCCACCTCTCACACTTGCAGGGAGATCATCCAGTGGGGATGTCAGCATCCACACTGCACCCCGGGCACCTGCATCACCCTTGCCCCCATCTTGCACTCAGTGGGAGCTGTTCAGGAGATCAGATCTGTGGGAGCTGTTGGAAGACAAGATGTCACTTGTAAACACAGAAGCTGGAGTTCTGTGTTTACAAGTGATAGTGGGGAGCAGGGAGCAGAGAGTTTGAGCCAGAGGTGGTGGAACTAAGTTCCACCAAGTTCCAGCTGAAAAACAGCCCTGCCCCTTCAGACACCAGGAGGGACGCATTGCAGCTGGATGGCCCCATGTGCAAGGGGCCTTAGAGATGTCCTACAACCTTGTCTGCGTAAACTGAGGTCATGCCCCCACACTGCATCTCCTTCCCTAATGTTTTCTCCTCTGGTGGCTACATTCTACTAGATGTCTTCAGTTCTATATTCTGCCCTCCGGTGCTACGCCTAGTTCTCCTGTAGGGGTTTGCTTCTTTCCTGGGGTTTCACTTTAGGTGAGTAGTCGTCCCTTGGTGCTGCACCATTCGACTAACAGAATATAATTGATATCACAGTCCTCCATTTTTGATAAGCTGACAAAATAAACGGTCTGAGCAGTTTGTGATTTATTGCAGTTCATGACTTATTTAATTCCACTAAATTGTGATGTATTGGTGTTTTAGAATAAGATGTGAATATTGAGTACAAAAAAAATGAAAATCCCTTCCCATCGCTAATAAAGAAGGATACATCGTCTTCCCAAGGTATTATAATAAAGGGTATGCTGAGGGTTTTTAATTAAAAATGACTTTGTTTATATAAAGTGAATATTTAGACATCTAATGAGTTTTTTCTTTAGAAATATCTCATGGATTTTAAAACTTGGACCAAGAATATAATAAAAGCCATGGCAGTCTGTGCAGTTGCTATGGAGCCCAGAGGTACCACTGGTATCTGTCAAATACATTTAGATTTATACAATTTATATACAAGGTTTATACAATTTATACACCCATCAGCCATAACTTTATGACCACCCACCTAATATTCAGTAGGTTCCCCTTTTGTTGACCAAAACAGCCCTGACCCATCGTGGCATGGACTCCACTAGACCTCTGGAGGTAGGCTGTGGTATCAGCCACCAAGCTGTCAGTAGCAGATCCTTCAAGTCCTGTAAGTTGGGAGGTGGGGCCTCCATGGCTCGCACTTGTTTTTCCGGGACATCGCACAGATGCTAGATTGGAGATCTGGAGAATTTGGAGTTGAAGTCAACACCTCAAACGCGTGGTTGTGTTCCTCAAACCATCCTTGAACCATTTTTAAAGTGTGGCAGGGCTCATTATCCTGCTGAAAGAGGCCACTGCCATCAGGGAATATCAGAAAGGGGTGTACTTGGTCAGCAACAATTTCTAGGTAGGTGGTACATGTCAAATAACATCCACATGAATGGCAGGAGCCAAGGTTTCCCAGCAGAACGTTGCCCATTTGAAAATACTTAAAACTTTCATTTGTTTTCATCATTTGAATTTGGAATGATTGGACACTACCAAATGAAAACCACATACACTGTTAGAAATGTGTTCCTTCAAATGAATGGTGGAAAGTGAACATTGATTTTTACCTTGCTAACTCTTATGCCGCGTACACACGGTCGGACTTTTCGTCTACAAAAGTCCAACGGACGCTGACGGACTAAAGCTGGCTGGTAATCCGATCGTGTGTGGGCTTCTCCGGACTTTCAACATACTTTTTTAGCCTCAAATCCGACGTACTTTAGATTTGAAACATGCTTCAAATCTTTACTTCGTAACTACGACGGACCCCGAAATCCGCTCGTCTGTGTGCTAGTCCGACGGACAAAAAGCCACGCTAGGGCACCTATTGGCTACTGGCTATGAACTTCCTTATTTTAGTCCGGTGTACGTCATCACGTAAGAATTCGATGGACTTTTGTGTGATCGTGTGTAGGCAAGTCTGTTCGTTAGAAAGTCCGCCGCAAGTCCGTCGAAAGTCCGCCGAAAGTCTGCCGGAAGTCTGTCGGACAGGCTGTCTGACTTTTGTAGACGAAAAGTCCGACCGTGTGTACGCGGCATTATGCCGCGTACACACGGTCGGACTTTTCACCTGCAAAAGTCCGACGGACGCCGCCGGACTAAGTCCGGCGGAAAATCCGACCGTGTGTGGTCTCCATCGGACTTCCGACGGACCGTTTCGGGCGGAAATCCGACGTACTTTAGATTTGAAGCCTGCTTCAAATCTTTACGTCGTACCTCCGCCGGACTCAGTTCCTGACGGAAAGCCCGTTCGTCTGTATGCTGGTCCGAAGGACCAGATACGACAGAGGAGCAGGTTACTGCATCTCGCGCTCGCTGCAATAGGAAAAACAAATTTTCCCATTGCGGCGAGCGCGGGGGGCATCCCAGGCCCTTAGGTCTGGTATGGAACTTTAAGGAGAACCCCCCTACGCCGAAAAACCGGCGTGGGGGTCCCCCCAAGATCCATACCAGACCCCGATCCGAGCACGCAGCCCGGCCGGTCAGGAAAGGGGGTGGGGACGAGCGAGCGCCCCCCCCTCCTGAACCGTACCAGGCCGCATGCCCTCAACATGGGGGGGTGCTTTGGGGGAGGGGGCGCCTTACGGTGCCCCCCCACCACAAAGCACCTTGTCCCCATGTTGATGAGGACAAGGGCCTCTTCCCGACAACCCTGGCCGTTGGTTGTCGGGGTCTGCGGGCGGGGGGCTTATCGGAATCCGGGAGCCCCCTATAATAAGAGGGCCCCCAGATCCCGGCCCCCCCACCCTATGTGAATGAATATGGGGTACATGGTACCCCTACCCATTCACCTAGGTAAAAAGTGTTAATAATAAAACACAACACAGGTTTTTAAAATAATTTATTAAACTGCTCCGGGGGGGGGGTCTTCTTCCGTCTTCGGGGGTCCCTCCGCTTCATCTTCTCCCGGCGTCCGGTTGGTTCTTCTCCGCTCTCTTCTCCCGGTGTTCCAGTTCTTCGGCCGGCTCCTCTGCTGTGTTCAGGTAGCTCTCTTGCCAGCAGAGGTCCGGACTTCTGAGCTGCTGGGCTTCTTCTCTTCTCTTCTCTTCTCTTCTCTTCTCTTCTCTTCCCCCAGATGTTGACACGACGCTCTCTCCGGCTGGACTGGTCTCCGAGGGCTGCGTTGTGACTTATATAGGCGGAGACCCCGCCCCCATATGATGTCACAGGCTCTGGGCATGCTGGGACTGTGACGTTTTAGGGGGCGTGGTCGACCACGCCCCCTAAAACGTCACAGTCCCAGCATGCCCAGGGCCTGTGACATCATATGGGGGCGGGGTCTCCGCCTATATAAGTCACAACGCAGCCCTCGGAGACCAGTCCAGCCGGAGAGAGCGTCGTGTCAACATCTGGGGGAAGAGAAGAGAAGAGAAGAGAAGACAAGAAGCCCAGCAGCTCAGAAGTCCGGACCTCTGCTGGCAAGAGAGCTACCTGAACACAGCAGAGGAGCCGGCCGAAGAACTGGAACACCGGGAGAAGAGAGCGGAGAAGAACCAACCGGACGCCGGGAGAAGATGAAGCGGAGGGACCCCCGAAGACGGAAGAAGACCCCCCCCCGGAGCAGTTTAATAAATTATTTTAAAAACCTGTGTTGTGTTTTATTATTAACACTTTTTACCTAGGTGAATGGGTAGGGGTACCATGTACCCCATATTCATTCACATAGGGTGGGGGGGCCGGGATCTGGGGGCCCTCTTATTATAGGGGGCTCCCGGATTCCGATAAGCCCCCCGCCCGCAGACCCCGACAACCAACGGCCAGGGTTGTCGGGAAGAGGCCCTTGTCCTCATCAACATGGGGACAAGGTGCTTTGTGGTGGGGGGGCACCGTAAGGCGCCCCCTCCCCCAAAGCACCCCCCCATGTTGAGGGCATGCGGCCTGGTACGGTTCAGGAGGGGGGGGGGGCGCTCGCTCGTCCCCACCCCCTTTCCTGACCGGCTGGGCTGCGTGCTCAGATCGGGGTCTGGTATGGATTTTGGGGGGGACCCCCACGCCGGTTTTTCGGCGTAGGGGGTTCCCCTTAAAGTTCCATACCAGACCTAAGGGCCTGCGACGGGGCTCGCAAGGTTTCAATCTCGCCAAAAAAAGCGGCGAGATTGAATTCCTTTTCTAGTCCCGTTGTACCCGAGTCACGTTCAAAATGAACGGACTTGTCCGTGTGTGGGAAAGTCCGTTCATTCTGAAAGTCCGGGGGAAGACCGGATTCCGGAAAGTCCGGCCGTGTGTAGGCAAGTCCGGCCGTTCAGAAAGTCCGGCGGTAGTCCGCCGGAAGTCTGGCGGCAAGTACGTCGGACCTAGCTTTCTAGAAAGTCCGACCGTGTGTACGCGGCATTAGAGAATTGAACAAATGTTCTTAAAATAAAACATTCTACTAGTGCATGGGCAGCCTAGGGCTCAATCCTATTGCCCCCTCAAAAGGTTATTGTCAGGAACATCATGTCAGCCATCAGAGAGATTGTGCCAGCCGTAATGCTCATGCTCAGGCCCATAAACGTGCACGTGTTTTCGGTCTTGGGAGTCTAACGAAGTGTGCAATAAGTGTGCAATATGGCGTGTATGCCCCAGGGGACATGGATCAATGCAAAAAAAGTTTTAAAAACGGCGTTTTTTCGGGAGCAGTGATTTTAATAAAGCTTAAAGTGAAACAATAAAAGGGTAATATCCCTTTAAATGTCCTACCTGGGGGGTGTCTATAGTATGCCTGTAAAGGGGCGCATGTTTCCCATGTTTAGAACAGTCTGACAGCAAAATGACATTTCAAAGGAAAAAAAGTCATTCAAAACTACTGGTGGCTAATAATGAATTGCCGGTCCGACAATACACATAAAAGTTCATTGATAAAAACGGCATGGGATTTCCCCACAGGGGAACCCCTACCAATTTTTTTTTTTTTAAATGACGTGGGAGTCCCCCTAAATTCCATACCAGGCCCTTCAGGTCTGGTATGGTTATTAAGGGGAACCCCGGCCAAAATTTTTTAAAAAAATGTCGTGAGGTCCCCCTCAAAATCTATACCGCACCCTTCAGGTCTGGTATGGATTTTAAGGGGAACCCCGCCCCAAATTTTTTAAAAGAAATGGCGTGGGGTCCCCCCAAAAATCCATACCAGACCCTTATCCGAGCACGCAACCTGGCAGGCCGCAGGAAAAGAGGGGGGGGGGGTGAGAGAGCGCCCCCCCTGCTGAATCGTACCAGGCCACATTCCCTCAACATTGGGAGGGTGCTTTGGGGTAGCCCCCCAAAACACCTTGTCCCCATGTTGATGGGGACAAGGGCCTCATCCCCACAACCCTTGCCCAGTGGTTGAGGGGGTCTGCTGGCGGGGGGCTTATCGGAATCTGGAAGCCCCCTTTAACAAGGGGACCCCAGATCCTGGCCCTCCCCCCTGTGTGAAATGGTAAGGGGTACCCCTACCATTTCACAAAAAAGTGTCAAAAATGTTAAAAATGACAAGAGACAGTTTTGGACAATTCCTTTATTTAAATGCTTCTTCTTTCTTCTATCTTCTTTCTTCTATCTTCTTTCTTCTATCTTCCTTCGGTTTCTTCCTCCATCTTCTTCTTCTTCAGCATTAAAAACACAGCATTCCATATTCAAAAGAATATATTTTGCGCTAACCATATAAAGATCCAAAAAGGTGCAGCTGCTCGTGTAAGTCAAAAATACAAAAAAAACCCCAAAAGAATAATGGAAAATTACAAGCGTGCCACCAATGAATATATATCGTGATACAATCTATACAACAGCTTTATCCACGTGATTTACCACTGTTTTTGTGAAAAAATAAATGAAAAAATAAATAAAAAATTGTGATACATTGTTGTACCTAGTGTTTATATATCACAAATAAAGAGCAACTAAGTAATGCCGCGTACACACGGTCGTACTTTTCGTCTACAAAAGTCCAACGGACGCTGACGGACTAAAGCTGGCTGGTAATCCGATCGTGTGTGGGCTTCTCCGGACTTTCAACGTACTTTTTTAGCCTCAAATCCGACGTACTTTAGATTTGAAACATGCTTCAAATCTTTACTTCGTAACTACGACGGACCCCGAAATCCGCTCGTCTGTGTGCTAGTCCGACGGACAAAAAGCCACGCTAGGGCACCTATTGGCTACTGGCTAGGAACTTCCTTATTTTAGTCCGGTGTACGTCATCACGTAAGAATTCGACGGACTTTTGTGTGATCGTGTGTAGGCAAGTCCGTTCGTTAGAAAGTATGCCGCAAGTCCGCCGCAAGTCCGCCGAAAGTCTGCCGGAAGTCTGTCGGACAGGCTGTCTGACTTTTGTAGACGAAAAGTACGACCGTGTGTACGCGGCATTACTTTATATACTAGTAACCTAATACCAACATATTTAAATGAAATCCTTTTCAGAATTGTGAAGCAATTATGTGCCTTTTAGAACTAGTGTTATTGTGAAAAAAGAAATGTGTTGATCTATGTGCTCAGCAATCTAATTGCTCCCACTTCACACACCAATTAAATTAATAATTGTTCCTCTGCAAAAAAAATATTCTTATAAATATACACCCTCGTGATATATCATAAACAATAAAGTCCATGTGAGGAGATCAACCATGAATCTTCAGCTTTGACACACACAGATGATCTTCCCACTTTAGGTAAAGTAGAAATGCTCGCTTACCGAATCTGTTGGATCTCAGATTATAGAGATCTAAAAGGCTTGTTGCATTTGCCTGCCGGCTTCTGTGATCTCCACCTGGGTAACACTTCAGAAAGCTGTCCTCTGCAAACAGACACTTGTTTAAGGTTCAGGTGTTGTTCTCCACAACTGCGGGAGGGGAGATCAATTATCTTCCCTGGATCCTCCACATATCCAGACCCCTCAATGAAGACAAAACGGGGGAGACACCATAGTGTAGATGTATAAAATTTATTATAAAAAGTCACTTATCACTCCACAGCAATTGCGCACAGCATTAAAAACACAGCATTTTATGGCATTTTTATTTATTTGTATTTTTTTTACTAGTAATGGTGGTGATCTGCAACTTTTAGCAGTACTGCGACATTGCAGATCGGACACTTTTGACACATTTTTGGGACCATTGCAGGTCTGTGAGACCTGTTTGCCGTTTTGGCCAAAGCGTCAGGTGATCCTTTTGGATGCCTAGCGCTTTGGTGGAAGAGGAGACACACAACAAAGGAAGCTGGAGGAGCGTGGACACCGGGAGAGGAGACTCCAGGAGAGGACACCACAGCCCCGCCACACGAGCGTGTACGGAGCATGTAAGTGCTGTTTCAGTGCCGTGCCAAGCCGCCTCGGGGGGGGGGGGGTGTTGTATGTTTGCCGCTCCCCCAAAAGAAGAACCCACCAGCCGCCACTGCCGGACACTCTTCCCCAGGGATTGGCTAAGGCAACATAAATATTCAACCTTTATAGTTTGTCTCTTTCCAAATCACTACATTCTAAGTCCTCCAGAAGGCATGACTGCTGAGGCGCAATGGACCTAGGTCCCAATTAATGTAACACAATGGGATCAAATCTCCCACCACCCTTGCCCTTTACCCCATTAAATAAGACACTTACAACCATTAAGCTGGAAAGGGCAAGGCCACAACTATGGTAAGGGCCTGTCCTTACCACAAGTGCTGGACAGACAGCCTACTTCCAATTTTCCATCAAGGGCATAGCCCATTACAGCAACTTTAACTGCTGGCAAGGTCAAGAAAACCATAGCAAGCTGTGATATACCATAACAGAGGAAAAAGGGAAAAAGAGGGCGGGAGGGTGGGCAGCTCTTCCAACCGATTCTTCCAAAAGACCCAGAATTCCCTGGGTCACACGTTCCCTGAGCTCAGGCCCATCCCATCCCCCATGTTTCAACCAATCGTTCCCCTTGTCCGGCACCTAGCCATGCCCCCATCAGTCAAGGCTCTCTTTCCCTAGGGAGGGGGCTCAAGAGGCCTTCAGGAGGAAATAATCAAAACCTGCAGCCTATGAAACCAAGAACAGCCCAAAGCAATCATAAGCTTCTCCACCGATTACAGGGGAGCCTAAAAGACCTAAAGTTACCTAATGTTTCTTGCAACCTACCTAGGGGGGGTGCTACATGAATGTAGGGAGGGTTCAGGCAGGCCTCCCTAGGAACTGTAAAAAATAACCGTCTCCAAAGGCAGAAAGGATCCCACTTGAATGAAAGAATAAACCTATAACTCGGTATGTCATGCCGCAAAAGGATAACTTCCCCTGTAGTCTTTTGTACATTGTTATTATGTAGGTGATGGACTGTGACCATTTCCAGCACGTCAAGAATTACATCCATTGTCCTCCTGCCCCTCGGCCCTGTTAATGACATTCAGAGAATTCTGTGACAATCGTTCCCTTACTGGAGGGCCATTATATGGTGTCGACAGGAGCTGAGAAGAGCGCTGGTCACAGTGGAGGTGGCAATTTTACTTTCCATTGCAGTTGCTGATTGAAGAAGGCCTCGCGTGGGGAGAGGTGTGATTCTTTAATGACAAAAGTCAGTGGGCTAAAGGAGGCCGGGCGGGGAAGGTGCGACTCCACAACTCTATGAGGAGCGGAGAGAAGTTGATTAGGTGACGCTCGCTCCTCTGCGTCTCTCAGCCAACTTCTCCACTCTTCATGCCTCTCGTTAAAGCAACACCAGGCTGATACCGAGACGTCCCGGAAATAGTCCGGGCTGCTTTGTAACTGCCATAGTTCAAACGATTACAATGATTTTTATTAGATGTACATATACCGTATTTTTCGGCGTATAACACGCACTTTTTTCCCCTTAAAATCAGGGGAAATTAGTGGGTGCGTGTTATACGCCGATCCCCGCTAATTGTGAGCTATCAGCGGCGATCGCCGCCGACATTCACATAGCGAGGAGTTTTAAATATGGCGCCGCGGAGTTCGGAGAGACTCGGCGGAGCTGAACGAGCGAAATCACAGAGCCGAGATACACATAGTCGAGTGTATTCGGCTCTTTCCAGCGCCGCTCACAGTCACGCCCAGTCCCGCCATTGGACCTGTGTTATGTCCATCATAGGGCGGCACTGGACGGGACTGTGAGCGGCGCCGGAAAGAGCCGAGTACACTCGACTATGTGTATCTCGGCGGCGTTCGTTCAGTTCCGCCGGCGCCGAGTCCCTCCGAACTCCGCGGCGCCATATTTAAAACTACAACTACATGCAGCTATGTGTATGTCGGCGGCGGCGGCGGTAGGCATGGACACTGGGGGCAAGGCTGCACTGACCACTGGGGCAAAGCTGCACTAGAGCAAGGCTGCACTGGGGCAAAGCTGCACTGACAATACTGCACTGGGGCAAAGCTGCACTGACAAGGCTGCACTGACAAGGCTGCACTGACAAGACTGCACTGGGGCAAAGCTGCACTAACAAGACTGCACTGGGGCAAAGCTGCACTGACAAGGCTGCACTGGGGCAAAGCTGCACTGACACTGAAAAGGCTGCAATGACACTAACAAGGCTGCAGATGAACACTGATGAGGCTGCATTGATGGGCATTTTAATTTAAGTTTCTTTTCCTTAAACTTCCCTCCTAAAAGTTTTTTTCCTTAAAATTCTCTCCTAAACTTGGGGTGCGTGTTATACGCCGGCGCGTGTTATACGCCGATAAATACGGTAACCGTATCACCAACACCTTTAGAATATAATATTATAATATAAAATTATATAATAATATTATTATAATAATATAATATTACATTTAGAATTTACAACTTCATTCATTCTAAACTAAAAAAAAAAAAAAAAAGTAATATATTGCAGCTCGTCAATTCTTAGATGTGGTGGCTGCATTTGTTTTCCAATGATCCTGCCAGCAACTGTTGTTTTTCAACTTCCCTTAACCACTTGCCTATCGGGCACTTCACCCCCTTCCTGCCCAGACCAATTTTCAGCTCTCAGCGCTGTCACACTTTGAATGACAATTACGCGGTCATGTAACACAGTACCTAAACTTCTTTTGGTGGTATTTAATCACCACTGGGGGGGGGGGTTCATTTTTTGCTAAACAAACAAAAAAATACCAAACATTTTGAAAAAAAAAAGTTTTCATAGTTTCTGTTACAAAACTTTGTAAATAAGTTATTTTATTTCCATCACTGATGGGCACTGATGAGGCTGCACTGATAAGCAGCACTAATGGGTACTGATATGCAGCACTGATGGGCACAGATAGGGCTGCACTGATGGGCACAGATAGGTGGCACTGATGGGCACAGAAAGGCTGCACTGATGGGCCCTGATGAGACTGCAATGATAAGCAGGACTGATGGGCACTGATATGCAGCATTGATGGGCACTGATATGCAGCACTGATGGGCACTGATAGGCGGCACTAATGGACACTGATGAGGCTGCATTGACATGCAGCACTGATAAGCGGCAATGATAGGGATCACTGATGGGCACTGTTGAGGCTGCACTGATATGCAGCACTGATGTGCACTGATAATCAGTGTAGATGTCCCCTGTGTGGATTGCCACTTACCTTGTCAGCGTGAAAAGAGGACTGCCGATAACTGGCATATCCTGTTTACTGTGTGAGTGTCCCTTTACCCCGATCTGTGATCAGATGTGTCCTAAGGAGACAACAATCACAGAGCGTTTCCGATGCACGCCTCGGGGGCGGCAGGGAGGCGGGGTTCTGGGAGGATACCAATAGACTCCCTCCCCGGAAATGTGCGTCCCCGCTGTAGTCGTCATTCGGCTATAGCGCAGTCGGCAAGAGGTTAAAGTGTTTGTAAACCTCCGACCTGAAATATGAACCAAGCATATCCCTCTATAGTGTGTACTTATCTCAGTCCAGAGCACTAAGTGTCATTTCTGTCTGCTGCCTCCTTCCTCTGCTATCTGCATGAGTCACTTCTGACAAGTTTTCCTGACACCAAGAGAAAAAAAGGTGACATCTTCAGCTCTGTTCCTGTATGCTGTGTGGAGGGGGGTGTGCCCCTTCCCTCCAATCAACTTTCAGAACTCTCCTCACTAAGCTCTGCAGAGTGTAATTTCATCTCTCAGGTTCTCTAACAAACCTCTGACAGACGTACCACTTTGGATCCGACTGAGTATGAATGAGTATGGGTTACTTTGTACCCCTACCCATTCACCTAAAAAGAAATGTCAAAAATAAAACACAGTACACAGGTTTTTAAAGTAATTTATTAAGGCAGCTCCGTCATCTCTTCCGATTTCTTCTCCCCTTTGCGGGTCTTCTCCGCTCTCCGCTGATGTCTTCTAGCCCTCTCCGGTTCTTCTCCGTCTGTCCACTGCCTTCTCCGCTGTCCGGGTCTTCTCCGCTATCTTCTCGCTCTTTTGCTGGTTCTTCTCTGCTGTCTTCTCCCTATGTTCTTCTTCCGATGTTGACTCAACATCAACATATAGCATCTTTGTTTGACCCTCCCCAGCCTATTTGCATCAACTTTGGGGTCACATTAGTTGAGTGATGGAGAAAAACTGAGGAAGAAGAGAAACATTGGAATACTAGTGAGTACCAGTTTGCACCTCTAGCGTTGGGTGTCCTACATATGTGGATGTTGCTGCATTATGTTAAACTATTAGAATAGTTTTTACATTTTAGGATGGGGTGCCTTAAGACTGGCCATAGTTTTAAAGGGTGTCTCGAGACTGTCCATAATTTTGGAGGGTGCCTCGAGATTGTCCATAATTTTGGAGGGTGCCTCGAGATTGTCCATAATTTTAAAGGGTGCCTTGACTGAAAAAAAGGTTGAGAAACACTGCTCTAGAGGACATCTGAGGCTTCACCAAGACAAAGATGGGCGACAGCTGATCAATCCTTTGCAGATCTGACAAGTCAGCCTCCACTGTAGGCACCATATTTGTTTCCAAACCATCTTAATCCACATGTGGGCACTTCCAAAGCCAAGCTTCAACACCTTCTTCCCCAGTTCTCTCAAGAAGGTGGCATAAGTCTTCATGTTGCTGAAGAGGAGTGACAAAGAGAACCTGAAGGGTTTTTCACCCGACTGATAGTTTAAAGCCCAACTCCAGGCCACAAATGAAAATAAAATAGGGCATTGTGGATCATTTACCTTACTGCTCAGTCTTGATTTCTAGCACCTCTTCCTAAGCCACCTTTCAGTGTAATGGAACAAAGTCACAGTTTGCTCTATTATCCAAGATAATTTCCTGCCCCGGAGAGTACATTTCTCCCCAATTGTTGTCTTTGTGGGTGTTGGTCCCTTGACTGCCCCTTGAGCTCTCCTGCCTCAGGAACCTATGAGAGAGGACCCAGTTGCTGGAAGTGCAGCTTTCACAAAAAAGAGGCATCCACATCACTCATGCAGTGATGTGGACATCCAAAGAAGAACCGATTGAAGTAAAGAGGAGAGAAGGGTCAGAATGGCAGTGTCTCATGACCATGACTTCAGGTATGTAAAATGGGCATTTAGATAGGTTGGTTATGTGGGGGAGGGTTGCTAATATCTTGGGGTTGGGGTTTAATGTCTTCTGTTTTTTTTTTAGGTCCCCAGAGCCTGTAAGCAGGACTGTTCCAAGACATGAGGATGACCAATTGGCCCCAGGGAAGCACGGGAAGAGGAAAAAAAAGCAAACACTAACATACAGACATCTTTTAGACTGCCACAATCCCACGACAGGAGCATTATACGCTCATACACTCGTTTTATTTGCAGTTCACTAAGGGATTTAGCTTGTTCCCTGTAGTCTTTAGCTTCCTCTAACGTTAATACTTTTTGAATTAATAGGAGAATAAAAAGTATAGAAGATCTAGTAAATTATACATCATGTCAAAGTCTACCCAGCTGGGTGTACTTGAAGTACCATTAATTGCTTTGTGGATCTCCAGTGGTCCACACATTCCCTGTTCTCTTCCTGCGTCTGTCACAGAGAAGAGGGGGGGATATGCCGGCCGCGGTGCGTTGATGTAAATAGTACACCGCAGTGTTTCTCTGCGGCTGAAGCCTCTATCAAAGAGGATGTAGAAAGAGGAGGCTGCAAATTACATGGTAACAATGAGAAGCTGTGCGGCGGGTGGGGGACACCACAGGTCAGACCCTTGTATGCTCACATTGTGCTTCTTGTTAAACATGAGCCGGGACAAACAAAACACCATGGAGGGAATAGAGGCTAATTACATCTAGTGTTACCGACAGGAACACTCAGACAGCACTTGAGTGTTCGGCCTGAGAAAGTGATATATGCTCCTACACCTCTGTGTGTATCGGTCTACCTATTCATGTCTTTGTATTAAGAATGCTCGGTGATTTCAAATTATAAATCACGGTGAAGCTCGTCATTTTAGGGATCCATATGATTGGCGGATGTTGAAAGGCTAAGTCCACCTTTGTAACAAACATGGAAATTGAAGTGCCACACCATTGCTAAGATGTCCAGATACAACTTTATGCCAATCCGAAAAGTATCCAATGGATTTTGGGGATCCAAGAGCATCCCCTTCATCAGAGCTAGAAAAAAACATAAGGACATCTTACAATATAATATCAATCCAATATCTCCTCCTCGGGGGAAAACCCTAAAAGACAATAGTGTTGGAAGTATAAACATTTACAGTATATCAGGTAACATTTGTCTGAGGTTCTTGTATATTGATTACCTATTCAGTGTTACCTGATATAAATGTTTATACTTCCAATATTATTGGCTTTTGAGTATTTCCCAGAGGAGGGGATATTGTGCTCCTGCACCTCTATGTGTGTGTCTACGTATTTATGTCTTTGCATTAAAACTGTTCAGTTACTTCAAATTATAAACCGCGGTGAATCCATATGAGATGTTACCTCAAAAAGTGAGTTGACTCTGATAAAGAGGTGATATCTTGAAACACGAGTTGGCTCTGATGAAGGGGTGCTTCCTTGAAATGTAAGTTGACTCTGATAAAGAGGAAATATCTTGAAACACGAGTTGGCTCTGATGAAGGGGTGCTTCCTTGAAATGCCAGTTGGCTCTGATGAAGAGGTGCCATCTTGAAACACGAGTTGACTCTGATGAAGAGGTACTTCCTTGAAACATGAGTTTACTCTGATGAAGAGGTGCCATCTTGAAACATGAGTTGACTGATGAAGAGGTGCTATCTTGAAACGCAAGTTGACTCTGATAAAGAGTTGCTACCTTGAAACGAGAGTTGGCGCTGATGAAGAGGTGCCATCTTGAAATACAAGTTGACTCTGATAAAGAGGTGATATCTTGAAACACGAGTTGGCTCTGATGAAGGGGTGCTTCCTTGAAATGTAAGTTGACTCTGATAAAGAGGAAATATCTTGAAACACGAGTTGGCTCTGATGAAGGGGTGCTTCCTTGAAATGCCAGTTGGCTCTGATGAAGAGGTGCCATCTTGAAACACGAGTTGACTCTGATGAAGAGGTACTTCCTTGAAACATGAGTTTACTCTGATGAAGAGGTGCCATCTTGAAACATGAGTTGACTGATGAAGAGGTGCTATCTTGAAACGCAAGTTGACTCTGATAAAGAGTTGCTACCTTGAAACGAGAGTTGGCGCTGATGAAGAGGTGCCATCTTGAAATACAAGTTGACTCTGATAAAGAGGTGCCATTTTGAAACACAAGTTGACTCTGATGAAGAGTTGCTTCCTTGAAACGTGAGTTGCCTCTGATGAAGGGGTGCCATCTTGAAATGCGAGTTGTTGCTGATTAACAGGTGCTACCTGGAAACACAAATTGGCTCTGATGAAGAGGTACCATCTTGAAATGCGAGTTGACTCTGATGAAGAGGTACCATCTTTAAACACGAGTTGACTCTGGTAAAGAGGTGCTACCTCAAAACGTGTGTTGGTTCTGATGAAGAGACACTTCCTCAAAATGCGAATTGACTCTGATAAAGAGGTGTTACCTTGAAATGTGTTAGCCTGTATATTAGAGGTTGGTCTTCAAGTGAGACACTAATGGAAAGATCAGATGTTCCTTATGCAAATTATGCAAGAAGCGTGTCTTCTCTACCATTTTGGGTACAATATATTTATATTAACCAATTAAAAGAATTTATGAGGATCTTACAGTTTGCCATTCTTCTCGCTCTGTTTCATTTACAGTTTTTTTGATGATTCCCTGCTCTGGGAGAGCTGCAAGGAAGTGGATGTGTAAAGAATACTATATACAGGTATCCAGCAGGACGTGGCTCACAGGTAGAACACTAAAGCACCAATCTTAATCAAGGGAGGAATTAAATACCTTCCCAGCAGCCAGTATCAGTTGGAGCCTAATTACTAGGATAAGCTGGCTGCTGGGAGACACTCGCTGGTGGCCACCGGAACTGCACCCTTCAGCTCCAGGAATACTATCGCCTCCAGCAGGTGACCCGGGTTCTGACCTGAGTCCTGACAGGATGTTTTTTTCTACTGTATTATGTTAAAGAAAGAGAATATGCAAATAATTAAAATGTAAACATAGACTCGTAGATCCCATCATTGTTGAGCCCTGGCATTAGTTTATTCATTTCGGTGTGGGCACTTGCATGTGTGGGAATCCAGTAGTGCACATACGACCATTATTAAAACTGCCTCTTGGTATGTATGACGTGGACGTCCCAAGAGGCAGCGAGGTGTCCCTATGTCATTCTGGCCTCAAAGGCTAGAAACTTTCTAAAAGTAAGGAAGGAGTACCCAATTGTTGGAAGAGGGAGGTGGGAAGATCCAGGAACAATAAAGCAATTTTAATGGGTGAAGATCCACTTTACATAGGGCAGGATGTGAGCCAGGAACTGAGATGGGAACCTAACCTTTGTTACCATTTAGAGCATAACCCAAAGTTGATTTTCTTTACCAATAAGAATAGACATATCTCAAGTTACACAGGTTAGAATAAGATAATATATGTGTAGCACCCTCTTGTGTACATAGTTGTGTAGAGTAGATAGAGGCTTGTTAGAAGCTTGGGTGTGAGTCAGAGGGTTTACTTTAGGTCAGGCTGGGGGACTCTGCAGGTCACACCTCTGTTACCTCCCTCTGGTTCTAGAAGCTTGGGGAATTTTCTAGAAGCTAGTGGATGGAGGCCAGGAGGTGCTGATCAGAATATTTATGGGAATCTGGCCAATCCCCAGGCAGGAGGCCAGGGCAGGGTGGCTGAACCAGCCCATAAATATTGGGAAGCCTGGCAAGAAGGGAAGTCAGGTGGAAGATGGATGGTTGAGGTGCTGCTGTGTAGCCTGGGAGGGGACCCTAGAGGAGGGGGGTTGTGGTTCTGCCTCCAAGCTGGAGGTTGGAGAAAGGAGGAAAGCTGACAGAGGGAGCCCTCCACTGACCCACAGTCCTCCGGGAGAAAGGACAGCCTTCATTGCCTGGAAACCAGCCCATCGGAAGGCCTGAAAGCAGTTCTATCCATAGCTAGAGGACAAGGACAGTGTGAGTGCCTCTACACAACCTCTGGGCCTATATGGGCGAAGTCTACTACATGCAAGTTTTTGGCAAGTCTTCAGGGGACAGTTTATTGCTTACCCAATCCCTTGTCCTGGAATCAGATACTGTAGCTAGGTCTGCCGGTATATTTCATTAAGGGGACCGAGAGCTCCTACAAGTTGGGACTTTGCTAAAAAAAAATCCAGAGAAAATCTAGAGAAAGTAAATTGTCCTCGTTTTGTTATACTTCAGTCATGTTGGGCATCCCATAACCCCTTTACCCTATCCAAGTTAAAATCCCTTATAAATCCGAAAAACCAAAACCATGGACTGTTCCTTGGAAAATGCGTGTTGCCTGGCTGTGAAGACTATAGGGGGACCCAAAACTCAGCAGCTCTTTAGGTGGTAGCGCTACATTTGCTTTATCCTCCAATATGATCCTTTCTTGATAGTGCAGACCTAAGGTCTTGAACCTTTTATTTTTATCTTCGATCAAAATCACTTTGGCTTAATAAATGTTGATCTATTGAGATATGAGCTAATTGTATCAGCCAGGATGGTTTAATTAGAAATTTGAACCTTACGAAACAGATGATTGATACCTCTATGAGCGAATCACGCCGGTGGGTCCATCTGCACATTTCTCACATCCTCATCTTCAAATTGCTGATTTGGTGAGTTCAGCATGTAAGGGATTGATCGGCAAAGGATGTCTCCAGTGATGACTTGATACATTACGTTAGGGCCGTGCCCTTTGTGATCTCTGCTATGTTCCATTCATCCACCTTGAGATATGATTCAATGAGGCCACCATTATAAATTGTATTTATGACTTTAATCTTTCATGCTCTGCTCTTGAGGTCGGGTCAGCATCTGCGCTCCTGCCGGGTTCTGGAGGAGATGTAGTCTATTGTTAACTCATTTGTCACAGGAACGTCCATTGCTGCATCTACACATGAGGTACCTGGCTGATGTATGTGACCAGAAATGAGCAATTGCCGGTCCCATCAGGAAGGGTGAGCAGATCAGAAGAATTGCAGATTCACCGCATTCTATTCAACATTTGCATGCCGATCGGTCTGATCTGTGGGGGATTACACAGTACAGCCAATCATTCATGGAGCGCTTACCCCTGAAGGAGCCTCCGCTTTCTCAGGTTTCCTTTTCCCAGATCGCCCAACTCTGTAAGTAGCACCATGCACTCCGATGCTGATATTTACTGCAAATATACACTATATTGCCAAAAATATTGGGACGTCTGCCTTTACACACACATGAACTTTAATGGCATCCCAGTCTTGGTCCGTAGGGTTCAATATTGAGTTGGCTCCGCCCTTTGCAGCTATAACAGCTTCAACTCTTCTGGGAAGGATGTCCACAAGGTTTAGGAGGGTGTCTATGGGAATGTTTGACCATTCTTCCAGAAGCGCATTTGTGAGGTCGGGCACTGATGTTGGACGAGAAGGCCTGGCACGCAGTCTCCGCTCTAATTCATCCCAAAGGTGTTCTATCGGGTTGAGGTCAGGACTCTGTGCAGGCCAGTCAAGTTCCTCCACCCCAAACTCGCTCATCCATGTCTTTATGGACCTTGCTTTGTGCACTGGTGTGCAGTCATATTGGAACAGGAAGGGGCCGTCCCCAAACTGTTCCCTCAAAGTTGGGAGCATGAAATTGTCCAAAATGTCTTGGTATGCTGACGCCTTAAGAGTTCCCTTCACTGGAACTAAGGGGCCAAGCCCAACTCCTGAAAAACAACCCCCCACACCATAATCCCCCCTCCACCCACACCATAATCCCCCCTCCACCAAATGGTTTGGACCAGTGCACAAAGCAAGGTCCATAAAGACATGGATGAGCGAGTTTGGGGTGGAGGAACTTGACTGGCCTGCACAGAGTCCTGACCTCAACCCTATAGAACACCTTTGGAATGAATTAGAGAGGAGACTGCGAGCCAGGCCTTCTCATCCAACTTCAGTGCCTGACCTCACAAATGCAAAGTGTGGGCCAACTCAATACTGAACCCTACGGACTAAGACTAGGCTGACATTAAAGTTCATGTGTGTGTAAAGGCAGGCGTCCCAATACTTTTTGCAATATACTGTATATATGTAAATAAATATATATATATATATATATATATATATATATATATATATATATACATATACACACACACACACAGTGGGTATAGAAAATAATCACCCCCCTACATTTTGTTGCTTTGCAGAATAAAATGAAGACAGACACAGTTTTGTTTTATCCAGCTGTATTTACTCAGTGCAACTTATAATATCCAAGTGAAAGATGAAACACTAACATTTCAGATAATAAAAAAAAAAGATCAAAAACAGAACCACTCAGTCAGGTGTCCCCTCAGTCACCTTCTCAATGGCACACAAAGCCATTTGACTTTAAACTGTGATCAGTTGCGGTCATTTTGATAAGCTCAGCATGAAACAAGCTTTCCTGGAGCATTTCAGTCCCTGGTAGTGCAACTGAAGCAAACAATTAAAAATACTGACACAAGGGGGGGGGGGGGGGTGATCATTTTTCCAACTCAGTGATTCTGTTTTTGATTTATTTTTTCCCCACATGTTGGTGTTAAAGCCTTTGTATCCATCTCCTGACTTGTGCCTGTCCACAAATGTATCCAGGAGATCCCGGTGACAGCGCCTTGCCACCCATAGGTGATTGCTTCGGTTGCACCACCAGGGACTGAAATGCTCCAGAAAAGCTATTTTCATGCTGAGCTAATCAAAATGACCACAGCTGATCACAGTTGAAAGTTAGATGGCTTTGTGTGCCACTGTGAAGGTGATTAGCTACACCTGATTGAGATTACAAGTCATTTTTTTAGGAGGGCGGGGGATCCTTTTTCCAACTCAGCGTTTCTGTTTTTTTATTTTTTAGTTTTTTTCTCTGACTTGTTGGTGTTTTATCTTTCACTTGGATGTTATAAGTTGCACTGAGTAAATACAGTTGGATAAAACAAAAATAGTATCTGTCTTCATTTCAGGCTGCAAAGCAACATAATGGGATTATTTTAAGGGGTGGGGGGATTGTTTCTCTACCCACTGTAGAAATATCCATACCTGGAATTCAGCTTTATAACAGACATAAACTAATCCACATCGTAGTTTTCTTATAGGAAGGAGATCTGAAGGGAATGGGCGGCCTCTCACCTGCTCTTCCTATAAGACGGCTCGGGTATTCGGCACTTTCTGCGGATGACAACTTGCTGTAGAGATTGCCGTCTACTCCCTCCTAATTCTATAAACTCACCATTTCCTCTTACATTTCTGCTGATCCCTGAAAGCCCCATTACATCACCGGGAGATTAATATTTAATCGCTTCACTTCACTGATGTCAGTTGCTGCTCAAGTTGTCATATTGGTGTCACTCATATTAGTGAAGCAAATGAAACGCCGAAAAAAACCCTTCAAAACATAAACAGCAGAAAGAAAGATGGAAACGAAGCGCAATTTCCAGATCTGGTTCATTGGAAGCATTTATTACGTTTCGAAGGAAAAGTAGGAGGAATTTTTCAGGGGTTGGAAAAGAATATTTGGCCTGAAAGGCACATTTCTAATCCTCTCCAAGTTTTATCGGTGAATGTTCACTATTTACAAATGTTAAGGACAATCTTAAAAATCATTTGTAGCAAAGTCTCCGGGGGGCCTCTTTAGGCCTGATGGTGACCTTCAGAGTTAGAGAGAGCTGACATCCTTCTGGGTAGAGTGGGTTACACGGCATGGTGGGTGTATTGCAAGATGAACAGGTGGGCGCCAGACACTTTTTGAATGCAAAGAGATTTATTTTTATTGTCTCTTAAACAGAACTGTGGGAAAGAGGGTTTGGGCCAGGACACCCTTAGGTAGATGCAAAGGTAATTAGCAGACTTCGAGACTTGTATAGGCAGACAGCTATACAGGTGAAGGCCTCCAGCCGGACACCACTTCTGTATAGGTAGGACGCTGTCTCCTATGGCAATAATCTTGTAGCTGTTACTAACGGTAATGGTATTCAACTATCTGCAACACAAACAGTTCTCCTTACCCCCACACTCACTCACTGCAGGTCTTCCCTCAACGAGCTCCCAGTCTCTCTCACTAGACTTCGGATCCACTAGCCACGGGATCCCCTGAGCTCTTCCACTTTAGCACTCAGTATCTTCCTCAAGCATCACCCCTGCTTCCCTGCTGGGTCCCTGGCTTGATACTCTTCAAGTGTCACCCCTGCTGACACCTTAGGTCCCTGGCTTGGCACTCACAGATAGTCCTCAAGCGTCACCCCCGCTGACACGTTAGGTCCCTGGCTTGGCACTCACAGATAGTCCTCAAGCATCACCCTCGCTGACACGTTAGGTCCCTGGCTTGGCACTCACTTTTTTGGGCGCCGAGTGCCTGAATTATAGCGGCGGGGGGGGGGGGGGGGGTTTGAAGCACCTGATTGGAGCCAGAGGTTCTAATAGGCTTCAAAATAGGTGACCTGCAAGCGCCATGCTTGGAGCTTGCAGTCCACCCAGGTGTATTAGAAAAGCGAATGAATATTCACTTTCCTAACACTGAACCACCTCTCCGCCAATCAGGTGCTCAGGTCTGTTACCAGGTCTGAAACGACAGGTGCTGTGATTGGACGCCTATCAGGAGGAGAGGACAGGAGGAGACGCATGGAGGACACCGCTCGCCGCCATCACCCGGTGCCCCACCGAGACAGGTTAAGTGCCGGGCAGACGGTGAGTGGGCAGGGGGGGATCACAGTGGCGGCATTCGATGGCACAGTGGCTACATTTGATGGCACAGTGGCAGTGTTTAACGGGCACAGTGGCTGTGTTTGATGGGCACAGTGGCTGCAATTGATGGGCACAGTGGCCGCGTTTGATGGCACACTGGCTGTGTTTGATGGCACAGTGGCAACATTTGATGGCACAGTGGCAGCGTTTGATGGCACAGTGGCTGCGTTTGATGGCACAGTGGCTGCAATTGATGGGCACAGTGGCTGAGTTTGATGGCACATTGGCAACATTTGATGGCACAGTGGCAGCATTTGATGGGCACAGTGGCTGCGTTTGATAGGCACAGTGACGACATTTGATGGGCACAGTGGCTGCAATTGATGGGCACAGTGGCTGCGTTTGATGGTACAGTGGCTGCGTTTGATGGTACAGTGGCTGCGTTTGATGGTACAGTGGCTGCGTTTGATGGTACAGTGGCTGCATTTGATAGGCACAGTGACGGCATTTGATGGGCAGAGTGGCTGCAATTGATGAGCACAGTGGCTGCGTTTGATGGTACAGTGGCTGCAATTGATGGGCACAGTGGCTGCGTTTGATGGTACAGTGGCTGCGTTTGATAGGCACAGTGACGGCATTTGATGGGCACAGTGGCTGCAATTGATGAGCACAGTGGCTGCGTTTGATGGTACAGTGGCTGCAATTGATGGGCACAGTGGCTGCGTTTGATGGTACAGTGGCTGTGTTTGATGGCACAGTGGCAACATTTGATGGGCACAGTGGTTGCGTTTGTTAGGCACAGTGAGGCTGCAATTGATGGGTTTTTTTTCAGAATTTTTTAGTTTGTTTGCACCCCCCAAAAATTTTGAGCACCAGCCGCCACTGGGTCTTAATTTTCTGGCCTAGCAGCCCGGGGCAATACAACACACGTCCACCCAGACAGCCGTCCGAGTGGCACAGAACCCCGATCACCTGACCTCACCCAAATAAATAGCTCTCCCAGCAGGCCAAGGGACCCAAGAATATACCTGCCCATTGGCTGAGACACCCCATTCATTCCTAATCTGTCCTTGCAATGCCCTTGTCTTATCTAATGTCACCAGATACCCGGCCACCTAGTGACAGAAAAGAGAAGTGCAGCTATTCCAGAATTAGGGTGAAATCAATTGACCTCCTAACAATTGACCAAGGAAACTATTACCTGGCAACTAAATGAGATAGCAACCCTGCCTAGACATCAGGGCGCGACACATCATTTTACTTTGTACTTTCAATTATATTTATTTCTCAGCGAGTTTTAAAAATGGGCAAAGATTAGCAAGATTTATTTCCCACCGATTTCAATGGGATTCACCTTTTAAAGTGACAGTAAACTCAAAATTTTTGATATAATAAAATAAATGCAATATGTTTAAATATAAGTAGAATGTACTTTCTGTCTCTCTCTCTTCCATTGTTTTATCTCTCAGATACAAGCTTTTTGTGCTGTTCTCAGACTATCTGTTCTAGGGTGGATATGTTTGTTAAAAATAGTTAAAAATGATTATATATTTATTTTTAGAAACAATTAAGTATTGTCTGTGATACTTTTTTTTATTTGCGCTAACATACACATTTTTGGGACAAGCTTTTGAGGTATGTCCCTGTCAGACGTCTTGCCAATAGAGATGCGCGCAACAGAAGGGCACGTAGGAATGCGTGCGCGCAAGCGGGCGTGCGCACGAGGTATCTTGGCGCCAGGCGGGCTATTTAAAAAGGACTCTGTCTGTGCTTTAATGCTGACTGGTCTTCAGCTGTTCCCTGAATCCTGCTTACCTCTGATATGTTTCCTTGGTTGCTGACTCGGCTTTGTCCTATCCCGATCTAAGATTCTGTTACCTGGCTCCACCCCCTGACGCGGCTCGTCCCTGATGCGGTTCTGTTCCTGAATCTGTACCTCGCTGCCTGCATGTTAATGACCATGGCTATTCCACAACCACTCTCCTGTCTGGTGACGCCAGCTTCCCAGCTCATCCGAGATCCTGCCCAGCTGTCTGCGATTACGGTCCTGTGACCTGCTGCGAGTTCCTGCTGCAATCCTGCCAGAAGATCAACCTTGCCAGATGTCCCAGTTCTGCAGTACAAGCGGAGTGCTTCTTTAACCCCAGATGAACGACGGTGCACGGGTACCCCTCCTGACCTGATGGTCTTTTGTCTTCTCAGAGTCGCATCCTCTGCTGAAAGTTTCTGGGTCTACGGCCTGCAGGTATTCATGTTCCTCCTGTCCCTCGGCTCCCTCTGTTTCACTCTCAGCGGGACCCAGGTTGGAGATACCAGAGAGGCCGACCTCGTCATTTCAGTCTCCCTTCAGGTACATGACAGTCCTCTTCTTCAGGGTCACAGCTTATATATATTATATACTGTATATATTATATTTGTGTACAGTGTTGCATGACCACGCAAGTACCAGTTAAAGTAGCACAGTGTCACAAAGGGGTGAAACCTTCTGTAGGTCAAGTTCTAAATATATACTAAGTTTTTAATTCTTTTTTTAATTGTGCCTTTAAAGCCCAACTTCAGAAACTTGAAAATTACCCCTTGCAGCATAGTCTAGGAAAGAAAAAAAGCATTTTTACTTACCTGATCCTCCAATACCCAAGTAGATGAAGCTCTCCCACGTTCTGGCGGTGGACTCCCCCTTGGCATCTTCGAGTTCAATGTAATTCAATGGACAGCCTTGGTCTTGATGATGTTAGGACTTCCCGGAGAATTCCCATAGACCTAAACAAGCAACTAACTCTCACAGTTCAGGTAAAGCCCCACTGCAAAAGGATAATGTCAGGACCCTGATCTGAACCTGCAACCTCTGTTGTGTCTGGTGAGTGGCGATGTCTCTTCTTGCTGAGCCACCTGAGATGATGGACAACTCCCTGGACAATTCCTTGAACAATCTTGCTCTGAACCTTATTTCTGGTGAACTTGGAACTATTTGCTCCTCCCATGAACTTCCTATTCAAGCCATGCCACTGCACTTCCTGCCTGTTTGTCCGACTATTGTACCCTCTCCAGCCAATATCTCGCTCTTGTCACATCTGCTGCCGTCTGTGTCCTCACTACCACTCGTTACCGACCTCTGGCTTGTTCCACGACTTCACTTCTGCTTGATCCCAATCTGCAATCACTCGTTACTGACTGATCCCCATGACTAAGCTCTGGGGGAGCGGAGCGAAATGTGTTAGGGGCGTGGCCTGGCGGGAGGCCAGGCTGAGGTTACCGCTCTTATCAGTACTACTAGACTTCATAGATGTGCGGCACTAGGGAGTCTTTCCTCTTTTACCTCCGTTACCGACCTTTGGCTTGTTTACTGACTACGCTTCTGCTTGATCCCTACCTACTATATCTGCTACTAGACCCCGGTTAGCTCACCTCCTGGTGGGGCCATCCTGAGGAAAGCGACCTAGTACTGACTATGACACTGGGGTAGGAGTGGGGCAGCACAGGACCGTTGGCCTAAAGGGCAGGATGTAGAGATCCAATCTTTCTGTATTCAAATATTTAATTAAATCGAGTATCACAAAAGCCATCACATGTAACATAACAGCTATCATAAATAAACAATGCTTCCATGCAGGTAGAGCTACAATATCAAGTTCCATTAACATGTAAAAACAAATGACAACTGAACACACAATAGGCCAATCGATTAATGAACAAAGACAATTGATGGTTGTTAGCAACCTAATAGGTAGAGTAGAGGTAGAAAAAGACAAAGAGCTGACGTTTGGATTGGCCCACCCCAGCCATGGCCCAGGAGAAAGCTAGGACCAAGCAAAGTTGGCGAATTATCCAGCAATGTACTAATAAACAAGATAAAAAGGTAGAGAAGTAGTGGGAGAAGAATGGGGGGGGGGGGGGGGTAAAGGGAAAAGGATGGTTCTGGAATTGAACCAGCCGCGGTCCCAAGAGCACAGTCAACTGACAAGAATAACAGGACAGCTAAGGCATAGTGAAATCTTCAAAATTAGAGGGCAAATATCTATCTAACCAAACTTGCCAGATTTTGAGGAGTATTGTCTCACCTTGTCCTGGAGCGCTGCCTTTATCTTGGTGTATATCATTGCTTGGGTGGACGTCTTCCAAGCTTTGGCTATTGTCTGCTTCGCAGCAGTCATGATAGAGAAGAGCAGGCGGCATTGGTTTCTGGTCAGCTCCAAGGGTTCAGCAGGGCTATTCGTGGATCGGGTGAAGTCAGGCTGGTCTGAGTATTTAAAAAATTGCTAATCTACTGGAATTTTCACGCACAACCATCTCTCGGGATTACAGAGAATGGTGGGAAAAGAGAAAATATCCAGTGAGGGGTAGTTGTGTGGAGGAAAATGCCTTGTTGAGGTCAGAGGTCAGAGGAGAATGGGCAGACTGGTTCCAGATAATAGAAAGGCAACAGTAACTCAAATAAACACTCGTTACACCCAAGGTATGCAGAATACCATCTCTATACACACAACGCATCCAACCATGATGTGCTACAGCAGCAGAAGACCACACCGAATGCCACTCCTGTCAGCTAAGAACAGGAAACTGAGGCTACAATTGGCACAGGATCACCAAAATTGGTCAATAGAAGATTGGAAAAACGTTGTCCGGTCTGATGGGTCTCGATTTCAACTGCGACATTCAGATGGTAGGGTCAGAATTTGAGGCATGGATCCATCCTGATTTGTATCACCGGTTCAGGATGGTGGTCATGGTGTAATGGTGTGGGGGATCTTGGCACACTTTGGGCCCCTTAGTACCCATTGAACATGGTTTAAGCACCACGGCCTACCTGGGTATTGTTGCTCACCATGTCCATCCCTTTGTGACTACAGTGTCCCCATCTTCTGATGGCTCCTTCCAGCAGGATAATGCACCATGTCACAAAGCTCCAATCATCTCACCACTGGACAATGAGGTCCCTGTCCTCCAATGGCCTCCACACTCACCACATCTCATCCAATAGAACAGTGGTCCTCAACCTTGTCCTCAGGGCCCACTAACAGGCCAGGTGCTACTCAGTGATTGCAGTATTCTAGTCTTCATCTCCCCATGGTAATACATAAAACCGGGCCTGTTAGTGGGCCCCGAGGACAGGGTTGATGACCACTGCAATAGAGCACCTTTGCGATGTAGTGGAACGGGAGATTGGCTTTACGGATGTGCAGCCGACAAATCTGCAGCAACTGCGTAATGCTATCATGTCAATGTGGACCAAAATTTCGGAGGAATGTTTCCAACAACTTGTTGTATCTATGCCGCAAAGGATTAAGACAGTTCTGAAGGCAAAAGGGGGTCCAACCTGGTACTAACAAGGTGGACCTAATAAAGTGGCCGGTGAGCGTGTAGCTACTAGTCTCTGATCCTAACCCCAGACTGTGTCAGATAATTTTTACGTTTCCTGGAGTTGGGCTATAAAGGCCTTCACGGCATGCTTTTGGCCAGGATACGATAAAATTGGTGAGTAAACATTGGTTCTGTTTGTGTTCCTCTTTGACTAAGTTCACAGCCATGGAAATAGGTCAAAAGAATTCCTCATTCAAGTCAATCCGGTGCTGAGACAGGTAGTCTCTGCTCAAGAGTTGCACTCAAGGAGGTAATTCTTCTCAGAGAGGGGTGGAAGAAAGGACTATTTACACATAATACCATGCAAGCAGTGTTACATTTACTATTCAATAGGGTACATTCAAGTTGAATTGGAAAGGTTTCCCCGTATTACCAGATTACATTTCAAAAGGCACAAGAGTTCTCCTTCAGCTCACGTTCTGAAGAGCCACCTTTTGCTATAACATACGTTGTTTTCGGAGATATTTAGGCTCCCCAAGGGACCGCCGAGGTTCCGTCTCATGAAATGTTTGCGTAGTGATAAATAGGATTCTTAAACAAAGAGAATCAGACTTAAACTCTTCTCTCTCCTCTCTCATCTCCTTTTAAGTATCTCTTTATTCATCTCGATAATTACCTAATCGTAAATTTCTTGAGGGGGTTCATCGCAAGAAAAGAAAATGAAGATCAGAGCCTGGCAATTAAACCGACTTGGAAGGAATCCAAGGTATTTCACCTGTGATTAATTAAATCCCCTTTTCTTTGTATCATCAGGTGCCAGAAGATAACTTCGGAATAAAAACCTGTTCGGGGCTCATTAGAGAATTTTGGAAAGAGAAGAAAGGCAAGGCGTGCCGTGTTTGTGTTTTTCGTTTTTTTTTTTTTTTATGGCACAACAGAAAACGTAACACGCCAATGACTTGTGTGGTCATAAAAATAAAAGAAACTTCTGACTGCGGCCTTTATTTGCCCGCCGTCTCACTTCTGCTCATTTATTTCCTCGCTTTGCCCTTGCTGCCAGATGGCTATATTAAGGTCGCTCCTACTGGTAAGCGGTAATAAATGGTGTCATCATGTTGTGGTTGGCAGCCATGGATGTATATTGTATTTACAATGTTTTTTGTTTCTTTGTTTTATTGTATTCTACATTTTCGTTTGATGGCACAGTGGCTGCGTTTGATGGGCACAGTGGCTGCGTTCGATGGGCACAGTGGCTGCGTTTGATGTGCACAGTGGCTGCATTTGATGGGCACAGTGGCTGCATTTGATGGGCACAGTGGCTGCATTTGATGGGCACAGTGGCTGCGTTTGATGGGCACAGTGGCTGCGTTTGATGGGCACAGTGGCTGCATTTGATGGGCACAGTGGCTGTGTTGGTTGGCATAGTGGCTGCATTTGATGGGCACAGTGGCTGCGTTTGTTGGCACATTGTCTGCGTTTGATGGGCACAGTGGCTGCGTTTCATGGGCACAGTGGCTGCGTTTGATGGTACAACTTACAGGGTGAGTCCGAGGGTCAATTCCGAGCATCCAGAAAAGACACAGGGTCAGGCAGTGGCAGCCGGCCAGTGCTATGCTGTTGCAGTGCAGGTGGACAGCTGCTCAGCTCAGTCACTCACAGGCAGGCTCAGGCAGCTCTCTTCCGATGTGGTACTCTCCCCTCCCTCTGGCTCTGAGCCACGCTGTCTGAAGAACATGGAAGAGGTGGGTGGAGCTAGTTTACTAGGCACAGAGGCGGCACGCCCTGAATGCTGGGGCGGCCGCAGGCTCTAACATCACTGGTTGCTAGACGCCGGGCGGCAAGCGATTCTAGCAACCAGTGCAGCGCGCAGCAAAGGCGGCCAGCCAGGGCAGGCATTGGAGTTCAGTGTGGACAGGACGTCTGGGTCTCAGGGAGGAGCGCTGCCACCTCTTCAAAGTCAAGTGATGTGAGTTCCACAGCTTTGGCGCCCCTTCTCTGCAGCAGCTTGTAGCGCCGGGGCACGGTGCACCCCGTGCACCCACCCAGGATCGGCCCTGGATGAGAGATCAGGAAGACCTTCAACGACCTCAACTCCCAAACATGTTGAAACCATTCGCCAACTTGTGCTTGACCCACTTTGAACAGAAGACTTCCAAATAAGGGTACTTTCTTGTAAACAGAGCTAGTCTCAAAACTTTTTGATACCACCTCATAGTCTGGGACCTGGAGCAGCCCTTGTGCTTGTTTTGCTGGAGAAGTTCCAAAGCCTTAGGGGCTGCTGCCCCTCTGAGGCAGTTTTGCTGGAGTTTGCTGATGTTCATGGAGGTCCTAGCTGTGGCAGGGCCTATTCCGAATCATCTTTGGAGCTAACTAAGCACCTCACCTAAGGATTAAGCTGGAAGGTATGTAGCAGTCCTATGGCACTGTGAGTATTAACCCCTACCTTAGTGAAGAGTGTCTGGAGGAAGCTAGGAACTGAGCAGTTGTCCTGAAGCATAGGGGTGTCTGGAGGAAACTGGGGGAGTTCAGCTGTCCTGGGGGGACATAGACCTGAGCTCAAGATCTGAGTGACTGTGTGCTACTTTTAAGGAGAAGAGCCAGTGGTAGCTCTTTCTGCGACAGCTCTTAAAACGGAAGTAAACCCATCGATTTAGCATTTTTAAAAAGTAGATGCCGGGAATGCTAACTGTCACATTGGTTGTGCTCATAACCAAACTGTCAAACCATCCAATGGCTGGTGTCATAACTGTTCACATGTTCAGCATCATGGCAGTTGAAGATTAAGATGGCAGCTTCCTTGGCTGAAAACCCTAGGAGGGTTTACTTCCACTTTAAAGGGTCTCAGTTCTGGACTTCCCCTTGTTTCTGGCCTAAAGACTATTAAGAGAGGCCTAGTCTAGTCAAGAGTGTCCCCCTGTTACAAGTCAGCATTTCTGGAGCATCCCATCCCACCCCGACCCCTCTCCTGTTACAAGTTCTACAAGCAATAAGTCTTCAAAAGACATCTGTTAGACTGTTTAATGGAGCCAGAGTGGATGGACTTCTGCTTGAGAGCATGGTGGCCTCTTCACTGTTTGGGAAAGAACCAGTGGCTCCCTACGGGGGTAGCGCTATGCTTTTGCACACATTTTGCACATTTCTCTGTGTGTTGGGTTGTAGGATATCACTTTTATTTCAATGGGCTGCTCTACATGAGAGAAATGTGCAAAAGCAGAACCTTCTTCAAAAATCGCACCACGCCGAACTGCATGGTGCTGCGGCACCATGCGTTTTGGCACATGCAAAAACGTGCACATTAGCAGACGCGTGGGGGCGCCATTGAACAGTAATGGTTCCATACAATTGGTGAGGAGCAATTTTGCATTAAGAATTTTTGCATTTTTGTATGTGCCAAAATACATGGTGCTGTACAGTTTTGCAAAAGGGTCAAGGACTTCTTGTTCTGCGTTTCTTTACGTTTAAAGAACATACCAAGGGTTGCCTGTATCTGGCATCATTTCTCCAGTTCAGCTACCCAGGAGACCCCAAAATCCGGAGTATTTAATATACCAAATTTTCAGCTCAAGTAGGGTGAGCTGTACCAGCTTGGTTCCTGGGGCGCTCTTCCAGGGAATAAAAATAAAAAATAACATTTTGCTACAATTTAACAAACTGAAAACAACAAAATAACACAATATTCTGGTCAGTCCTGTGCATTGGTGAAGACCCTGCCAGTTGCCTAAAAAAAAAAAGAACTGGTAGACTCGGAAATAGGACACCAATGATGGGGCACTATTCCTCCCACTAACACCAAGGATGGGGCACAACTCCTCCACCTGACACCAACAATTACACCCAATGACACCAATGATAGGGCACAATTCCTCCTACTGACACCAAAGTTGGGGTAATATTTTTTCCCGCTGAGGTCGGATCCTTTTCTACTCCCATTGGCCACAGTCTGGCCCCCCTAAAGTCTGAGGGACAGTAAACTGCTTCCCCTGTTTAGATAGTTTGGAGACCCCTATGATAGGGCACAACTCCTCCAACTGACACCACTGATGGGGCACAACTCCTCCCACTGACACCAATGATGGGGCACAACTCCTCCCACTGACACCAAAAATGGGGCACAATTCCTCCCAATGACACCAACAATTGGGACCAATGACACCATTGATGGAGCACTATTCTTCCCACTAACACCAAGGATGGGGCACAACTCCTCCCACTAACATCAAGGATGGGGCACAACTCCTCCCACTAACACCAAGGATGGGGCACAACTCCTCCCACTAACACCAAGGATGGGGCACAACTCCTCCCACTAACACCAAGGATGGGGCACAACTCCTCCCACTAACACCAAGGATCTTGTACAACTCCTCTCACTGACACCAAAGATGGGGCACAATTCCTCCCACTGACACCTAAGTTGGGGTAATATTTTTTCCCGCTGAGGTCGGAACCTTTTCTACTACCATTGGCCACAGTCTGGCCCCCCCAAAGTCTGAAGGACAGTAAACTGCTCCCCCTGTTTAGATAGTTTGGAGACCCCTATGATAGGGCACAACTCCTACCACTAACACCAAGGATGGGGCACAACTCCTTCCACTGACACCAATGATGGGGCACAATTCCTCCTAATGACACTAACAATGGGGCACAATTCCTCCTAATGACACCAACAATGGGGCATAATTCCTCCCACTGACACCAACAATTGGGCCCAATGACACTAATGACACTAATGATTGGGGCACAATTCCTCCCACTGACACCAAAGTTGGGGTCGGGATCTTTTCTACTCCCATTGGCCACAGTCTGGCCCCCCTGAAGTCTGAAAGTCTGAAGGATAGTAAACTGCCCCCCCCCCCCCCTTTAGAAAGTTTGGAGACCCCTGCCCTAAAGCATGGTTGTGTCCCATAGAGATGTAGGAGTCCCAAGAAAGTAGCCACAGTGGAGGATACAACATTTCGACTCCTAGAAGTGTCAGCCAATGAAAAGTCTGAAGAAGGCTAAATGGAGGGAAGGTTGGAGATGTGAGCTGCAGAGAGGTGAGTAGCAGTGGCAGCTGTTGCTTTTTTTTGGGGGAGAGGGGTGAAAACAACGACCCATACCCCCCCCCCGGAGTGGCGACCCCCCTGGAGCAGCACCCACCCACCGAGCGGTACCACCCCCCCACGCTGTTTGCCGGTCAGTCCAGGTGGCAAGCAGCATGGTGCAGCAGCTCTGTGTCCTCTTCTCCATTGTGGCTTCCAGCGCCTTCCCTCCTCCCCCTAGGGATTCAATAGGATTGCCTGTCCTTTCAGCCAATCGGGTGATCGCTGTGAAAACCGGCTTCCTGATTGGGTGGGAGGAGGATCAGCGTTACAACAGTGAATATTCATTCGCTGTTTTAACACACCTGGGTGTACTCGGAGCGCACTCTCTGTGACCTGAGCCCACCCTATATTGAAGCCTATTAAAACCTCTGGCTCTAATCTGTGCTTCAAAAGAACACCCCCTGCATTGGAATCCAGGTGCCGTGTCCTGAAAGGGGCTGGACGCATGAATGGGGGGGGGGGACGATGGATGGGGGGGTGGCGATGGGTGGGGGGGGGGCCCGTGCGCCCTTATTGGACGGGCCGCCCCTGGTGAGTAGAGTACTTCTTCTGTGATGGCAGAGACTCACCAGGCAGAACTTTACAGGCCACAGTTAGTATTTATCATTGACCTAAAGCAGCAGGAAAGAAAGTGACACAAATTATCCAATTGCCTGTAGGGGTCAGGAGGATGAACATTTCCTTTTATTGGAGCAAATTGGACCGTTATGTACAAGTTTCCCCGACTTCTTCAGTATTCGCTGGGGGTTAAGGGTTCTAAAGATGGGAGACATTTCATTTTATAACCTGCTTCACATTTATTTTGTTTGAACTTGATGGACATGTGTCTTTAATTTTAACCTCAATAACTATTCCTCTAGATAGGAATGCATAGTGATGAAGTTCAGGTGGGGACACGGCTTTTGCTAGTATCCTTTCTGGGTGGACTATATTAATTATTATTATACAGAATTTCTATAATGCCAACATGAGGGCAGACAGTACAGTTACCATATAATTCAATACAGGAGGAATAAGAGGAAAAGAGGTTTAACCTTAAAGTACTGATAGGGTTCTTTACTGTAAGAGCGGCAAGGATGTGGAATTCCCTTCCACAGGCGGTGGTCTCAGCGGGGAGCATCGATAGTTTCAAGAAACTGTTAGATAAACACCTGAATGACCGCAACATACAGGGATATAAGCTCCTAAGCTGACAGGCAGGGGGGGGGGGGGAGGGAGAGACTGGAGGGGGGGGGTGGAGATGACTCACATGCACAGACTTCTAAGCTGACAGGCAGGGAGGGGGAGAGGGAGGGACTGGAGGTAGGCTGACCAGACGTCCCCGTTTTCCGGGGACAGTCCCCGGATTGGGGACGCTCTCCCCGGACTGAATATGTCCCCGGTTTTGTCCCCGGATTGGCGCGGCAGCAGCCATGGCACTATTTTCGGCTGCTTAGTCTCAGGCGCTTCCGCATTTTAGCTCCGGGAGTCAGGCTGTAGCACCTGTTGCCCGTCCCATCAGCAGTATCTGGCTCCTCCTTCACTCCGCCGCCTGTCCAATCAGACAATCCGCCTTGAATTGGTGTCTGCCCAACCCCGCCCACACTCCAGCCTCCTGCATGCACTGTGCTCAGCCTACTTGTGAAAACGAGCCTGAGAGGGGAGGCATAATTGGTGAGTGAGCCATCCGCTCCATGAACAGCTCTCCTCTCTCACCAGACCTCTTTGCTTCTTTCCCTTCTCATTCCGTTCTCCCCCTTGTGACTGGGGGGGGGGGGATTGTGCAGACTTGGAGGGAGGATTGTGCAGAATGGGGGGGTTGTGCTGATTGGGGAGGTTTGTACTGACTGGCGGGGGATTGTGCAGACTGGGGGGGGGGGGGAGTGTGCAGACTGGGGGGGGGGGTTGTGCTGACTGGTGGGGGATTGTGCAGACTGGGGTGGTTGTGCTGACCGACGGGCATTGTGCAGACTGGGGAGGGGGATTGTGCTGACTGGGGGGGGATTCTGCTGACTGGGGGGGGGATTCTGCTGACTGGGGGGGTTCTGCTGACTGGGGGGGGATTTCGCAGACGGGGGGGATTGTGCAGACTGGGGGGGGGATTCTGCTGACTGGGGGGGGGGATTTCACAGACGGGGGGGGGGATTGTGCTGACTGGGCGGGATTGTGCTGACTGGGGGGGATTGTGCTGACTGGGGGGATTGTGCAGACTGGGGGGGGGATTCTGCTGACTGGGGGGGGGATTGTGCAGACGGGGGGGGGAATTGTGCAGACTGGGGGGGAGGATTGTGCAGTCTGGGGGGGGATTGTGCAGTCTGGGGGAAGATTGGGGGCAGACTGGGGGGGGGGGATTGTGCAGACTGGGGGGGGGATTGTGCAGACTGGGGGAGAGAGATTGTGCAGACTGGCAGACTGGGGGGGTTGTGCTCACTTAGGGGAGGGGTTGTGCTGACTGGGGGGGGGGAGAATTGTGCAGACTGGGGGGGGGGGGGTTGTGCTGACTGGGGGGGGATTGTGCAGACTGGGGGGTTGTGCTCACTTGGGGGGGGGGGGGTTGTGCAGACTGGGGGGGATTTTGTAGACTGGGCTGGGGGGATTGTGCAGGCTGGGGGGATACACAGTGCTCTGGATGGTGGTCTGAGAGGAGGCCTGTAATGTACACAGTGGTAAGAAATATTTCTTTTTTCATCTCATGGAGAAAATGTGAGAAATAATGTATATATCATACAATCATTCCATAAACACATACCACATACACTGCATATATCATTTGAGGAAAATATGCTTATCAAATAGTTTACCATTTGCCAATAAAAAATAAATTGAAAAAATATGTCCCCGGATTTTATTTTGAAAATCTGGTCACCTTAACTGGAGGGGAAGGGCGAGGTGGAGATGACTCACAAGCACAGACTCCTAAGCTGACAGGCAGGGAGGGGGGGGGGGACTGGAGGGGAAGGGCGAGGTGGAGATGACTCACAAGCACAGACTCCTGATGGAGGCATGTAAACTGACCACGCTATCGTGGATCAGCAGCTATGATTACTGTGCTGTGGTCAGCACACGAAGGGACAGGCAGGATCAACAAGGTATTTTACAGCATAGAGAGGGACAAATGACCCCGCACAATCACTATGCTGTATACCTTGCTTTAAAAGGAACAGAGTCATTTTTTTTTCTTTTTTAGGGTTACAACCACCTTAACCCCTGTGGAAGGCCCTTAGTCGCTGCCCTTTGCTTTCAGGACGGCATCTCTTTTGGGATTCCTGTGTGCTTGCTGCTCAGATCTACAACTTCAAAGAAGATGTTTTCTCCCTGAAGTTTTGGTTCAGTTTAGAAGTCATAGTTAAAGTTTTCTGGCGTATCCCTAGGCTCACCCCTACCCCATCCAAGTTCTACCCCCCCCCCCAAAAAAAAAAAAAGCTGCACAGCTATTCACTGACTCTAAGTAAAGGAAATGTTGTGTGCCTGGCTGCTGTGTGTCTATTAACCACTTCAGCCCCGGAAGATTTGGCTGCTCAATGACCAGGCCATTTTTTGCGATACGGCACTGCGTCTCTTTAACTGACAATTGCGCGGTCGTGCGATACTGACCTCAAACAAAATTGACGTCCTTTTTTCCCACAAATAGAGCTTTCTTTTAGTGGCATTTGATCACCTCTGCGTTTTTTATTTTTTGCGCTATTAACAAAAAAAAGACCGACAATTTTGAAAAAAAACCACAATATTTTGTACTTTTTGCTATAACAAATATCCCCAATTTTTTGTAAATTGCCGATATGTATTCTTCTTCTACACATTTTTGGTAATAAAAATCGCAATAAGTGTATATAGATTGGTTTGCGCAAAAGTTATAGTGTCTACAAAATAGGGGATAGATTTATGGCATTTTTCTTATATATATATATATTTTTTTTTACTAGTAATGGCGGCGATCTGCAATTTTTATCGTGACTGCGACACATCGGACACTTTTGACACATTTTTGGGACGATTGACAATTATACAGCGATCAGTGCTAGAAAATTGCACTGATTACTGTATAAATTTCACTGGCAGGGAAGGGGTTAACACTAGGGGGGCGATCCAGGGGTTAACTGTGTTCCCTGACTGTGTGTTCTAACTGTGGGGGGAGGGGACTGACTATAGGAGATGACAGATCGTTGTTCCTAGATGTTAGGAACTGACGATCTCTCTCTCCCCTCTTCACAGAACAGGGATTTGTGTGTTTACACACACACACGTGCCTGTTCTGCCTCTCGTGCCCGCAATCGCGCATGGCCGGCAGTCATTTTGACCGCCGGTCACGAGCATCGGCACCCCCTACAGTGCAGTGGAGCGCGCTTAAAGGAGCTGACATATAGCTATGACAGTTCGCGGGAACGTGCCGACCTGCCGCAGTATAATGACGCCGGCTGGTCGGCAAGTTGTTAACGAATTAAACCTGAGATAAAATCGCCAGACCAATCCGGTCTGTGTGCTACCCACATGGAGGAGGAGGAGGAGCTTACCTTTGCATAACTTTTGTTACAGCCCCTGTATATACTCTGCTTACATTGTGCCAGGCCAGACCACTGAAACAATGCAATAACTGTCATATCTGGAGTTCAGTTTTAGCATAAATAGTTCACTGAGAGAGCTGAAGATCTGAAGTCAGGGACGATTACCTTCTTCAAGGGAAATTTCAAACCTGAAAGCCGGACAACAAGCAATATTCCCATTGCACATGTTCCTGGAAAGAGGTATTTGGCTGCTGAAGCAACTGCCAGCTGAAGACTGATAACATCATAAGTTAAAGTTCCACTTATTAAAAGTCAGCAGCTGCAGTATTTGTAGCTGCTGACTTTTATTTTTTTTTATAAGCATACTCACATATTGTCAACACACCACGGATTTTCAAATTAAAGTGGTTGTTAAGCCACTCTGACCTGTGTACACCATCAGCACTGCTTCCTATTGTAGTCTTACCCTCTGTGTGTGATTTAAAAAAAATAAATGCTGCAAATACCTAATTTCACTGCCGAGATTGCGATCACATAACCGGCCAGCTTTCTCCTTTCCTCCTCTGAGAGATGCAGGGGGCGGGGCTGAGATTCCTCTGCTGATATCAGTCTGGAGGGCAGGAGGAGAGAGCTGGCTGGTCATGTGATCGTAATCTTGGCAGTGAAATTGAGGTATTTACAGCATTTATATTTATAAATTACACACAGAGGGGGACACTGCAATAGGAGGCAGTGCTGTATACAGGTCAGAGTTATGAGAGCAGCAGGAGGGGGAGGAGCGTCTCACACACAGACAGAGAGGGGAGGGGGGAGGAGGACACAGAAGCAGAGAGGAGAGCAGATAGCAGGCTGCTGATGACGGAGGAAAGTGAACTGACCACGGTGTCTGGTCTCAGCAGTCATGATACACCGTGGTCAGTTTACAGAGGGGTGGAGAGAAATAGTCAGGATCAGTTTTTTTAGGTGTTACAGGGGGCCAAATGACACAGGACTAGCACTGTGTCATATAACATGCTTTAAAGGAGCAGGATCCATTTTTTTGGGGGTTTAACAAACGCTTTAACATCAAAATGTTTAATTAAGGTGATCACATCACAGTAGTAAAGTGCAGTGTTTCACAACCACGCAGGACCCCTTAGTCAGGTAAGTGATGAAGCTAGATAAGTCTCTGTGTGGGCATGTAAATCTGTTATGATATTTGGGAAGCCCGGGATCACCAGCCAGCCGAGTTGGTAAAAGAAGAGTCTTTATTTTTCAAAAGATAAATGAAAAACAAATTACTTCAGCATAGAAACAAACAGAACAGTCCATCCACCTCTGGTATAAATCAAACTTTTTGGCTCACCGCTAGCAGAACCTTGTCCCTTAACAGGGTATAAAGTCCCCACCTGCTGCAGGGGGTCACCACAGTCCAGCAGGGTTTCAGTAGTGCAAGCAGCACACAGCTCTTTCTCAGAAGCATGTCCTGCACCACACCACACATTTCTGGAAGCCTGCTAGCTGCTTTCTGCTTGTATCAGTCCTCTCTCGCAGGTGGATTAACCCTTTAGGGACCAAAGTAACCATAGCCAGAGCTGGAGGCCCTCTCCCACCTAAAAATCTCCCTGAGGCTCTGAATTCCAGATCCCATATGAGGACTTAATGATCCTAGGAAGTCAGTTTTCCTTCCTTTTTGGATCACCACAGAACCCCTCACCCTGCATGGCTGAGAATCCCTGAGCACTCCCCGTTTCTTTTTATTTTCCTCCTCTGTTCCCCTCTCTTGCCTCCTTTTCTTCCCTCTGCCCCTTCCCCCTTTTTCTTTTCTTTTTTTCCTCCCTCTCCCTTCCACTTCTCCTTTTATATCCTGTTAGACATGGTTGTTTTCAGCTATATGATAACATAAACAATACCATTTATTTTGATATACTTTGAGTTGTATTGTATATGTTTGTGCTTTATGTATTCTGTTTGATTAATGCACTGTTTGTGTTGTTTACTGGTGCTTAGATTCATCAATATTGAAAAGTGGATCCTGAGGAAGCCCCTAATTTGGGCGAAACGCGTTGATCCATACATATCCTATTCATATGCATCAGACCACGCATTGACTGCACAGAAGGGTCATAATACATGTTGATTGTACTATTTATTATGTTTTGATACATATGTTTTAATGGTTTTTGTATAAATAAAACTTGTGGTTTTTAGAACAGATTGTATCTTTGCGGTACTCCTTTTGGCACTTAAAGATCCTCTTCCCTCTCCCCCCTTCCCCCTTTTTCTTTTCTTTTTGTCCTCCCTCTCCCCTTCCCTTCTTTTATATCCTGTTGGACATGGTTGTTTTCAGCTACATGATAACATAAACAATACCATTTATTTTGATATACTTTGAGTTGTATTGTATATGTTTGTGCTTTATGCATTGTGTTTGATTAATGCACCGTTTGTGTTGTTTACTGGTGTTTAGATTTATCAATATTGAAAAGTGGATCCTGAGGAAGACCCTCGTTTGGGCGAAACGCGTTGATGCATACATATCCGATTCATATGCATCAGACCATGCATTGACTGCACAGAAGGGTCATAATACATGTCGATTGTACTATTTATTATGTTTTGATACGTATGTTTTTAATGGTTTTTGTATAAATAAAACTTGTGGTTTTTAGAACAGATTGTATCTTTGTGGTACTCCTTTTGGCACTTAAAAATCCTCTTCCTCCCATCATCTCCTCTAAGCGAGGAGGTGTGGGGACCTACCTTCTAATAACTTTAATTGCATGGGGAGAGTGCCAGTTTTTTTTTTGGTTACCCTACCTAATTATCTTGTCAACCCCAATTAAAGGGACTACAACCCAATCAAAGGTGTTCTATACCTGTTTTCCATGACCCACCCGTAAGCGTCCTGTACACCGTCTACATATGAAAGTTGTATTATATATTTTTGAGGCTGTTAAAATGAAATGTAGCGATTAGTTCCAAAATCAATAACAAAGGAGATTAAAAGTGGTTGTAGCCGTAACGTAACACAAGACACAATGTGCCGACACAAAGCGCCACGAGTCTGCCTCACGGATGACCAATGTGCAACTTTTCACCGCCTGACACCGGCACTTGATTTCTAAATGGGATAACAAGGTTATTTCCCTAATGCGTCGTCTCTTTAAAAAAAAAAAAAACTGACACAATGGTGTGTCCCTGATAGACAAAGCAACTTCATAACATCTTATTAAGTATGTTGTCAGTCTGCTCTGTTCCTCGCTGATATCTCCTTGGCATCCTTGAGCTTAATGAAACCTCCTGTTCTCAGCCTCCTCCTGTGTTTGTTAAAGCCTCCTCTGCCTCATCATCGGAAATGTACACGCCAGAGAGAAATCTCATCAGATCCTATTGACTAGCTGTCACTCGCGAGTCTGGCAAGCCACAAGTGTCAAAACACTGCAGGCTGACACCCATCTCCGCTTCTAATTCCAGGTGACAGAGGCTGGGAAGCAATTTCACAGACTGAAGAATGGATCGGCGTGTGATGTACCCGGCCTTGAAGAGAAGTTGACATCTACAGCATGACTCAGGAGCCACAGCCTCCACTTTAATTAGATGCAGAATATACATCAAGGATAAGTAGGCCAATCTATGTTAACAGTGTGAACAACGTGAAGGCAGACTCATATCTCCAAGTTATATGGAGGCTTTCAGATTTCAAGATAGCAGTTGTTGGTTACTGGTCTTTGCTAGCAAGTAAACCATAAATCATTTAAAAGACATCCACTTTAATAACATAGTATATAATAAAAAATAAGAAATGCGTTACCTTAATATTTTATCCAACAGAACTTGGATATTCCACAATCCAGAAGAATGGCTTGGCCTTTAAGCTGAAGTTCTGTTGAGATACCTACCAGCGACACGTGACAGTAGAATTCTCTATCTTAAGGACTTATTCACACCGTGACCAGAGATGTTGACGTGTGTTTTTTTTTCAATACAAACAAAATACATAGGCCTGCCTTTCTAAACCTTTTTACCCCAGGGGAACCCTTAAAAAAATTTCTAAGGTCTTGAGGAACTCCTGCTAAACCAATTCCAATTTGCAGGTCAGTAGGAAGAAAGCCCCCTTACGGTAGTGGTCAGAATGCTACCCTTACAGTCAGCAAAAAAAAAGTGCCATCATGCCACTGATTCTGCCAAGGATCCTGGAACTATGCAGGTACCAGCAAATGAGAGGTCAACCAGCCAGAGCTCGATGAATCCCTTGCAACCTCTGAAGGAACCATAGGGTGCCACAGAACCCTGGTTGAGAATAGGTCAATCGGCCACAGCTCAATCAACCCCTGGCAACCTCTGAAGGAGCCTTAGGGTGCCACAGAACCCTAGTTGAGAACATGTCAATCAGCCACAGCTCAATAAACCCCTGGCAACCTCTGAAGAAGCCCTAGTGTGCCACAGAACCCTGGTTGAGAATAGGTCAATCAGTCACAGCTCAATAAACCCCTTTGAAGGAACCCTAGAGTGCCACAGAACCCTGGTTGAGAATAGGTCAATCGGCCACAGCTCAATGAACCCCTGGCAACCTCTGAAGGAGCCTTAGGGTGCCACAGAACCCTGCTTGAGAATAGGTCAATCAGCCACAGCTCAATGAACCACTGGCAACCTCTGAAGGAGCCTTAGGGTGCCACAGAACCCTGCTTGAGAATAGGTCAATCAGCCACAGCTCAATGAACCCCTGGCAACCTCTGAAGGAGCCTTAGGGTGCCACAGAACCCTGCTTGAGAATAGGTCAATCAGCCACAGCTCAATGAACCTCTTGCAACCTTTGAAAGAACCCTGGTTGTGAATAGGTTAATCAGCCACAGCTCAATGAACCTCTTGCAACCTTTGAAAGAACCCTGGTTGTGAATAGGTTAATCAGCCACAGCTCAATGAACCCTTGGAAACATCTGAAGGAACCATGGGGTGCCACAGAACCCTGGTTGAGATTAGGTCAATCAGTCACAGCTAAATAAACCCCTTTGAAGGAACCCTAGAGTGCCACAGAACCCTGGGTAAGAATAGGTCAATCGCCACAGCTCAATGAACCCCTGGCAACCTCTGAAGGAGCCTTAGGGTGCCACAGAACCCTGCTTGAGAATAGGTCAATCAGCCACAGCTCAATGAACCTCTTGCAACCTTTGAAAGAACCCTGGTTGTGAATAGGTTAATCAGCCACAACTCAATGAACCCTTGGAAACCTCTGAAGGAACCATGGGGTGCCACAGAACCCTGGTTGAGATTGGCTGACATAGGCAAAAAAACCTATAGTTGTCTATAGGATACACAGCATAACCGTATGTTGGGAAAAGCCCAGTGTGCCGCATTGTTAGTGAGGTTTCCCAAGTTATCAAATCAGTGGAACAAAACCAACTCAACAAAAAACACGGTAAAGTCCCTAAGTAATGTACATTATGACGGTACACATTGGCATATACAAAAAAAGAGTAAAAGGAGCCTTAACCTTAAAGGTGGGTAGAATGGTCAAGGCCTCTTGGTTGCCATAAGTAAACACTTCCCTAACTTCAGATGAGCAGCATCTGCAGATAAAACTGTTCTCACCACTGCCGAACTATCCCTCACTGAGTTCACAGGCAGTGCCACCTGTGTGCTCAGACATTTGGAGGAAGAGCTGGGGTCTAGCAATGCATCTTTCCTCTCCTTGCCATGCTCTTGGCAGCTGCATGAGTTCTGCTACTACTTAATAAATGCTACACACTGAACCCATTCTGTATTCGCTTCATACATGATCATGGCTGAATTTCTGAGGAATAGTGCCCCATCATTGGTGTCAGTGGGAGGAATAGTGCCCCATCATTGGTGTCAGTGGGAGGAATAGTGCCCCATGAGTGGTGTCAGTGGGAGGAATAGTGCCCCATCATTGGTGTCAGTGGGAGGAATAATGTCCCATCATTGATGTCAGTGGGAGAAATAGTGTCCCATCATTGGTATCAGTGGGAGGAATAGTGCCCCATCATTGGTATCAGTGGGAGGAATAGTGTCCCATCATTGGTATCAGTGGGAGGAATAGAGCCCTATCATTGGTATCAGTGGGAGGAATAGTGCCCCATCATTGGTGTCAGTGGGAGGAATAATGCCCTATCATTGGTGTCAGAGGGAGGAATAGTGCCCCATCATTGGTATCAGTGGGAGGAATAGTGCCCCATCATTGGTATCAGTGGGAGGAATAGTGTCCCATCATTGGTGTCAGTGGGAGAAATAGTGTCCCATCATTGGTATCAGTGGGAGGAATAGTGCCCCATCATTGGTGTCAGTGGGAGGAATAGTGTCCCATCATTGGTGTCACTGGGAGGAATAGTGCCCCATCATTAGTATCAGTAGGAGGAATAGTGTCCCATCATTGGTATCAGTGGAAGGAATAGTGCCCCATCATTGGTATCAGTGGAAGGAATAGTGCCCCATCATTGGTATCAGTGGAAGGAATAGTGCCCCATCATTGGTATCAGTGGAAGGAATAGTGCCCCATCATTGGAGTCAGTAGGAGAACTTGTAGCCCATTGTTGGCGTCAGTAGAAAGAATGGTGCCCCATAGTTAGTGTCAGCGGGAGGAATGCTGCCCCATTCGAATAGAATAGAAAGGAATAGAATAGAAAAAAATAGAACAGAAATTAAAGAATATAACCATTTCCTAAAATTTAAATAAAATAAATTCAAATAGAATAGAAAATAAGAGAAGAGAATTGACTAGAATAGAATCGAATAGAAGAGAAAAAAACAATAGTATAGAACAGAATAGAATAGAACAAACAACAGAATAGATTGGAATAGAAAGAATATAAGCATCTTCCAAAATTCGAATTTCCAATAGAATAAATTTGTTTTCGAATGACATAAAAAAATAAATAGAATAAAATAGAAAATAAAATAATAAAATAGAAAAGACTAGAATAGAATGAATATAACAATATAACCATTTTCAAAAATTCTAATTTGTAAATAGAATAAATTTGAATTTGAATAGAATAGAAAAGAATAGAATAGAATAGAATAGAAAAGAAAAGAACATCATGGGAAATAAAAGAATAGAATAGAAAAAATAGAACAGAAAATAAAAGAATATAACCACTTCCCAAAATTCTAATAAAATAAGTTTGAATAGAATAGAAAAGAATAGATTAGAATAGAATATAAAATATAATAATAGAACTGAATAGAATAGAATAGGAAAAATAGTAGAATAGAACAGAATACAAGGAATATAACCATCTTCCAAAATTTGAATTTCACATAGAATAGAATAGAATAGAAAAGAATAGAATAGAAAAAATAGAATAAAATGGAATAGAAAGAATATAATTATCTTGAAAAAGTATGTAAAACCTCTATTGTTTTTTTGAAAAAAAAATCATTTTTTATGTAGATATAAAAATTCCCATAAGAATCTCAAACATGTTGCATACAGATATTAAAATGCTGTATATTGAAAAAGGAGATACAGTGATACCTTTTTCAATATACAACGTTTTAATATCTGTATGTAACATGTTTGAGATTCTTATGGGAATTTTTATATCTACATAAAAAATAAATTTTTCAAAAATACTGTTTATTGCCTTAAAAATCCCACAATAGAGGTTTTACATACTTATTCAAGTTATAAGGGATGATTGCAATTACATGCCCAATCACATCGCTTTGAATTTTTTAGAATATAATCATCTTCCAAAATTCGAATTTCGAATAGAATAAATTTGATTTAGAATGAAATTGAAAATAAATGAATAGAACAGAAAATAATAGAATAGAAAATAAAATAATAAAATAAAAAAGACTAGAACAGAATAGAATGAATATAACCAATTTCAAAAATTCGAATTTCGAATAGAATAAATTTGAATAGCATAGAAAAGAATATAATATAATATAATAGAAAAGAACAGAATAGAATAGAAAAAAAAAACAACTGAATAGAATGGAATAGAAAGAATATAGCCATCTTCCAAAATTCTAATTTCGAATAGAAAAAATTTGAATTTGAATAGAATAGAAAAGAATAGAATATAATAGGCGGAGGCGCACGCATGCTCCCATTCCATTGGCGAGCGGGGGGAGCCAATCAGTTGGTGGGGCAGACTCCATGTCCGCCGGCCACCCGTGATTGTTCCCCGCAGTGACAGAACAGGGATCGGCCTGTGTAAACAAGACAAATCTCTGTTCTGATAGGGGAGATCACACAGATCCTAAACGGATGAAGAAATTCGATTTTTTACTTTTTTTTGGAAATGTTTTATAGCAGAAAGTAAAAAAAATATTGTTTTTTTTTTTTACAAAATTGTCGCTCTTTTTTTGTTTATAGCGCAAAAAAACAACAATGCAGAGGTGATCAAATACCACCATAAAAAAGCTCTATTTTTGGGAAACAAAGGCCATCAATTTTGTTTGGGTACAATGTCGCACGACCGCACAATTGTCAGCTAATGCGACGCAGTGCTGTATTGCAAAAAATGGCCTGGTCAGGAGGGGGGGGGGGGGTAAATCCTTCCGGGCAGTGGCAGCCGTCCATTAAGGGTGGCATTTGATGGCACAGTGGCTGCATTTGACGGGCACAGTGGCAGCTTTTGATGGGCACAGTGGCGGCATTTGACGGGCACAGTGGCTGCATTTGAGGGGGAACAGTGGCTGCATTTGACGGGCACAGTGGCTGTATGTGATGTTTTTTTCAGTACTTTTTAGTTTGCGCCCCCCCCCCCAAAAAAAAATGTTGAGCACCAGCCGCCGATGCTTCCGGGGCTGAAGTGGTTAAACACTCCCATATAAAAGCTTAGTGGTTGACGGGCACAGTGGCAGCATTTGACGGGTACAGTGGCTGCATTTGACGGGTACAGTGGCTGCATTTGACGGGTACAGTGGCTGCATTTGATGGGCACAGTGGCTGCATTTGATGGGCACAGTGGCGGTATTTGACAGGCACAGTGGCTGCATTTGACGGGCACAGTGGCTGCATTTGACAGGCACAGTGGCGACATTTGACGGGCACAGTGGTGGCATTTGATGGTGCAGTGGCTGCATTTGACAGGCACAGTGGCAGCATTTGATGGACACAGTGGCTGCATTTGACGGGCACAGTGGCAGCTTTTGATGGGCACAGTGGCCGCATTTGACGGCACAGTGGCTGCATTTGATGGGCACAGTGTTGGCATTTGACGGGCACAGTGGCTGCATTTGACAAGAACAGTGGCTGAATTTGACGGGCACAGTGGCTAGATTTTACAGGCACAGTGGCTGCATTTGATGGGCAAAGTGTTGGCATTTGATGGGCACAGTGGCTGCATTTGACGAGCACAGTGGCTGCATTTGACGGGCATTTTGGTGGCTTTTGATGGGGCACAGTAGTGGCATTTGATGGCGCAGTGGCTGCGTTTGACAGGCACAGTGGCAGCATTTGATGGGCACAGAGGCTGCATTTGACGGGCACAGTGGCAGCTTTTGATGGACACAGTGGCCGCATTTGACGGGCACAGTGACCGCATTTGATGGGCACAGTGGTGGCATTTGACGGGCACAGTGGCTGCATTTGACAAGAACAGTGGCTGGATTTGACAGGCACAGTGGCTGCATTTGACGGGCACAGTGGTGGAATTTGATGGGCACAGTGGCTGCATTTGATGGGCACAGTGTTGGAATTTGATGGGCACAGTGGCTGCATTTGATGGGCACAGTGGCTGCATTTGATGGGCACAGTGTTGGAATTTGATGGGCAGAGTGGCTGCATTTGACGGGCACAGTGGCTGGATTTGACAGGCACAGTGGCTGCATTTGACGGGCACAGTGGTGGCATTTGACGGGCACAGTGGCTGCATTTGACGGGCACAGTGTTGCCATTTGATGGGCACAATGTTGGCATTTGATGGGCACAGTGGCTGCATTTGACGGGCACAGTGGTGGCATTTGATGGGGCACAGTGACCGCATTTGACGGGCACAGTGGTGGCATTTGATGGGCACAGTGGCTGCATTTGACGGGCACAGTGGCTGCATTTGATGGGCACAGTGGCTGCATTTGATGGGGCACAGTGGCTGCATTTGACGGGCACAGTGCCTGCATTTGATGGGGCACAGTGGTGGCATTTGACGGGCAGATTCGCTGCATTTGATGGGCACAGTGGCTGCATTTGACGGGCACAGTGGCTGCATTTGATGGGCACAGTGGCTGCATTTGACGGGCACAGTGGCTGCATGTGATGGTTTTTTTTCGGTACTTTTTAGTTTGCGCCCCCCCCCCCAAAAAAAAAAATGTTCAGCACCAGCCGCCACTGCTTCCGTGGCTGAAGTGGTTAAACGCTCCCATATAAAATCTTATGGTAAAAGTTCGATAGAAATAGCCGGTCCTGATCCGCTGAAATAGGCGCGGGATGAATAAGCACAGATCGAGTCTTTACTTGTCCAGGTTACCGACCGGCATGTTTTATCTCCGAACATTTTTTGAGACGAAGCCTTCCCGCGGGCGGCCATCACCACCTCCATAACGCAAAGCACAATGTCTTGCTTGGCTATGGAGAGATAGATAATCAGCTTTGGCTGCTGCGGGGGCCGACAATACGGAGCTAAGCAAGCAGTGACAGGGATAATAATGGATAAAAAGCCTTATTAGACTTAGCAGATCAGAATTATCCACTTGAGTGAAAGATGATCCTGTTAAATTGGTGCTGAGAGTCTCTCCATGGCTCATCTTTCAGCCCTTGTCTGTTTGATGTTGGACAGGCATCAGATTCCGCGGGCCTCTCATCCCACCTGAATGGGAGACTCTTCTTGGACGGATGTGGCTTTTGAAGTTGACAGTAGGACGTCGAGTCGGAGCGCAGCGGCTTCTGCCCGTCACAGATAACCGCGCCGACAGCTTGTCAGAGATATTCTTTTTTTTTTTTTCATGTAGCCCCCTCCACTAAGATCTGAGACGGGGACGCCAAGAACCGCGGTACAGGACATCCCCCTAACACCCCCTTCACGGTGCAAGGAAACAAGGAGGACGCTGGCAGGAGGCTGGAAGAGACCCTCCTGACGGATCTTGTCTGTGATGTCTCATTAGGACTCTGACTCAGATCTCCGTCTAAGGCCGCCATCTTATTAGTGCGCCACTTTGCTGACACCTTCAAAAAAAAGATTCTGAGGGTGTTATAGAGCCCACATCTTGTGAGCGTTAGGAGAGGGCAGAACCGCCCCACAACAAGGAGCTGGTATGATATGATACTGATATATATATATATATATATATATATATATATATATATGTGTATATACAGTATCTGACAAAAGTAAGTACACCCCTCAGTCACATTTGTGTAAATCTTTTCTTCTCTCTTTTCATGTGACAACACTGAAGAAATGACACTTGTCTACAATGTAAAGTAGTGAGTGTACAGCTTGTATAACAGTGTAAATTTGCTGTCCCCTCAAAATAACTCAACACACAGCCATTAATGTCTAAACCACTGGCAACAAAAGTCAGTACACCCCTAAGTGAAAATCTCCAAATTGGGCCCAAAGTGTCAATATTTTGTGTGGCCACCATTATTTTCCAGCACTGCCTTAACCCTCTTGGGCATGGAGGTCACCAGAGCTTCACAGGTTGTCACTGAGTCCTCTTCCCCTCCTCCATGACGACATCACAGAGCTGGTGGATGTTAGAGACCTTGCGCTCCTCCACCTTCCGTTTGAGGATGTCCCACAGATGATCAATAGGGTTTAGGTCTGGAGACATGCTTGGCCAGTCCATCACCTTTACCCTCAGCTTCTTTAGCAAGGTAGTGGTGGTCTTGGAGGTGTGATTGGGGTTGTTATCATGTTGGAATACTGCCCTGCGGTCCAGTCTCTGAAGGGAGGGGATCATGCTCTGCTTCAGTATGTTACAGTACATGTTGGCATTCATGGTTCCCTCAATGATCTGTAGCCCCCCAGTGCCGGCAGCACTCATGCAGCCCCAGACCATGACACTCCCACCACCATGCTTGACTGTAGACAAGACACACTTTATCTTTGTCCTCCTCACCTGGTTGCCCCCACACACGCTTGTCACCATCTGAACCAAAGAAGTTTATCTTGGTCTCATCAGACCACAGGACATGGTTCCAGTAATCCATGTCCTTAGTCTGCTTGTCTTCAGCAAACTGTTTGTGGGCTTTCATGTACATCATCTTTAGAAGAGGCTTCCTTCTGGGATGACAGCCATGGAGACCAATTTGATGCAGTGTGCGGCGTATGGTCTGAGCACTGACAGGCTGACCTCCCACCCCTACAACCTCTGCAGCAATGCTGGCAGCACTCATACATCTATTTCCCAAAGACAACCTCTGGGTTTGACGCTGAGCACGTGACCTCAACTTCATTGGTGGACCATGGCGAGGCCTGTTCTGAGGGGAACCTGTCCTGTTATACCGCTGTATGGTCTTGGCCACCGTGCTGCAGATCAGTTTCAGGGTCTTGGCAATCTTCTTATAGCCTAGGCCATCTTTATGTAGAGCAACCATTCTTTTTTTCAGATCCTCAGAGAGTTCTTTGCCATGAGGTGCCATGTTGCACTTCCAGTGACCAGTATGAGAGAGTGAGAGCGATAACACCAAATTTAACACACCTGCTCCCCGTTCACACCTGAGACCTTGTAACACTAACGAGTCACATGACACCGGGGAGGGAAAATGGTTAATTGGGCCCAATTTGGACATTTTCACTTAGGGGTGTACTGACTTTTGTTGCCAGCGGTTTAGACATTAGTGGCTGTGTGTTGAGTTATTTTGAGGGGACAGCAAATTTACACTGTTATACAAGCTGTACACTCACTACTTTACATTGTAGACAAGTGTCATTTCTTCAGTGTTGTCACATGAAAAGATTTACACAAATGTGACTGAGGGGTGTACTTACTTTTGTGAGATACTGTATATACATATATATATATCAGTATCATATCATAGCGGCTCCTTCTTGTTGTGGGGCGGTTCTGCCCTCTCCTAACGCTCACAAGAAGTGGGCTCTAAAACCCCCTCAGAATCTTTTTTTTTGAACGTGTCAGCAAAGTGGCGCACTAATAAGATGGCGGCCTTAGACGGAGATCTGAGTCAGAGTCCTAATGAGACATCACAGACAAGATCCGGCAGGAGGGTCTCTTCCAGCCTTCTGCCAGCATCCTCCTTGTTTCCTTGCACCGTGAAGGGGGTGTTAGGGGGATGTCCTGTACCGCGGTTCTTGGCGTCCCCGTCTCAGATCTTAGTGGGCATAACCACAGGGGTCACAGGGGTTGCCATTGCAACCCAGTCCCATGCTCCAGGGGCCCGTGCGGCTCCCCTCTACACCTGGACAGGAGGGGTGACATATAGAGGGACCGGTGCACTCCATGCTCCTCCTGCAGCCGCTGAATGCCCGCTTCTCCTTCTCTCTCTCCTGCAGGAATTCAGCAGCTACAGGAGGAACATGGAGGGCATTGGTTCCTCTATATGCCGCCACTCCTGTCCAGCTTCCTTATGCTGCCCATGGGCCCCTCTGCTCTCTCTGGCCCCCCCTATAATCTTCACTGTCAACTTCTGTGCTCTCTCCCGCCCCCTTCCCCACCACTCTTCTCCAGTCCCCCTGCTCTTCTCCGGTCCCCCTTTGCTGTTCTTCTGTTCCCCCTGTGCTGTTCTCCCATCCCCATGCTGTCTACCCCCGCCCCACTCTCCTCTGGTCCCCATGCTCTTCTGCTCTTCTCTGCCCCCCCCCCCCCCCCATGCTTTTCTCTGATCCCTGTGCACTTCTGCTTTTCTCCAGGCCCCGTTCTCTTTTCTGCCCCCCATGCTCTCCTCTGATCCCCGTGCTCTTCTGCTCTTCTCCAGTACCCCTTTGCTGTTTGTCAGGGCTGGGCTCAGCCCTTCCTTCTCTGAGCTGGCCGCTCAGCTGTCAGCTACAGTAACTGTCAGATCCCATCTCTCTCCACAGTTACTCACCTGTTGATAATATCCTGCTCATCAGTCCTGCCTACTTAAGCCGTCCAGCCCAGAGGCTCTGTGCCTTTGCCTTGGTCAACATCACAGAGACGCTCTCCTGTGTTCCTGTTAAAGACTTGCTTGGCTGACATCCCTTCTGGCTCTAGATCCTGCTTGCTGTTTTACTACGCTCATCTCTGGCTCCCTGACGTTTGGCTTGTCTGACTATCCGTTCCGGTTCCTGAACTCTGGCTATGTTTTGACTACGTTTGTTCTATTTACTTTTATTATTAAACAAGTGTGATTTAACTGTACTTCTGTCTCCGTCTGATTTAATGGTTTCTGACACTGTTCTTCTGTCCCCCCAGTGCTGTTCTACCATCCCCGTGCTCTCTACCCCCACCCCACTCTCCTCTGGTCCCCATGCTCTTCTGCTCTTCTGAGGTCCCCATGCTCTTCTCTGGGCCCCCCCCCCATGCTCTCCTCTGATCCCTGTGCTCTTCTGCTTTTCTCCTGTCCCTGTTCATGCTCTGTACCCCCGCCCCACTCTTCTCTGGTCCCCATGCTCTTCTCCGGTTCCCCCTTTGCTGTTCTTCCGTCCCCATGTTCTGTTCTCCCATTCCCTTGCTATCTACCACCCGTACCACTCTCCTCTGGTCCCCCTGCTCTTCTCAGGTCCCCGTGCTCTTCTCCCGTCCCCCTCCCATGCTCTCCTCTGATCCCTGCGCTCTTCTGCTTTTCTCCTGTCCCCGTTCTCTTCTTCGCCTCCCCCCCATGCTCTTCTCTGGTCCCCGTGCTCTTCTCTGTTTCCCCCTTTGCGGTTCTTCTGTCCCCCCTGTCCTGTTCTCCCCTGTGCTCTCTAGCCCCCACCCCACTCTACTCTGGTCCTGTGCTCTTCTGCTCTTCTCCGGTCCCCGTTCCCTGCTTCGGTCCCCCCCTATGCTCTTCTCTGGTTCCCGTGCTCTTTTCTGTTCCCTCCTGTACTGTGTCCTGCCCCCCCCCTCCCCACATCTCTTCCGGGTTCCCCCCTCCCCTCTACCGCCAGCTGCTGCCAGGAATGTGTCAGAATGGAGAGAAGGAAAGGGGCTGATAAATATGTTATTTACCAGCCCCTGCCTTGTCTGAAATGATAGTCAGTGATCGGTACCAATGACACATGTTCATTCATAACTGAATTGTAGCAAAATGTGTTTCCTATGCTTCAATTTATGAACGGACAGGAAGCCTCTGTACAGAGCTATTCCTGTTCATTCATTTTGTGCAGCTGAGGCTACAGAGATGGAGAATGAAGGCTGTGTCCTCAATCTCCTGTCTTTCTCTCAAAGGTGAAACATCAGAGGTCTGTTTAGACCCCTGATATCTCACCAAAGCCCCCCCCCCCAACGGGGCTCCTAAAAAAAAAAAAAAATTAAATAAATAATGGTAAAAAATATATTTTTTAAAACATTTGACGTCAGTGCTGGAGCTACTAGGGTCACAAAGTCCGTACTTACGACCAGGCACTGGCGTTCTACCACTGGGCTCGTCGGTAATGGTCCCTGCACCGGGGCCCTGAAGGTTCTAGTTACGCCTCTGGCCTGGCCATCTCGTGCCCAAGCGGGAAGATGTCCAAAGACGTTGCGAACCCTACACTTTCCCTCTTTGTCAGAAACCTTTGCCTGCCACTAGTTCTGTCCCTAACAGATGGGGTACCTGTCCCGACTCTACCCACTCGCAAAATGCGCACCAAGCCTGGGAGCCAGGACCTTAAATAGGCTCTGCCTGACCCAAGATGGCTGCTAGAGTCAAATGGGGTGGCAGCATCCAATTGGATAGCTTCCCGAGTGTCCCTGGAAACAATAGAGGAACCATGTTCCTCTTGACTTCCTCTCCAGTTGCAATGCCGCTGCAGAGGAGAAAGAAGACTGCATCTGCCTACATGTAGAGCAGAACTTTGGGAATTTAAAGGATTGGTAATATTTTTTTTTTTTTTTTTTTTGGCAAACATTATAGTAATATGTAACACCCTCCTATGAAGGTTGCTATGATGGTAGGTAAATTTAGCTCTTTTTGGCACCTCTGTAATCATTGGAACAGCTACTAATTTCTCTGGGCTGTCCTGGATCTCACAGGCTGCAGGTCTGATTGCCACCCCCTGCATTCTGGAGGTTTCCGGAACATAGAGGGCTAGGAGAATCAAATTAGCAACCTGAATATTTATTGTGCTGCAGCCAATGTGTGTGTGTGCTCAGTAGGTGGTTATTCCGCCTAACGGGACCGATGTATAGCTACAACGGTTCGCGGGATGGTGCCGACCTGCCGCAGTATAATGACGGCGGCTGGTCAGCAAGCAGTTAAATTAGCCTCAGGACCCGTGTAATTAATATGTGTTCGGTCTTAAAGGGATGAGGTGGCAGCCCTAGGAGAAAAGGAGAGCCAGGCAAATGCCCTGTGTGCATTGGGCCTTCATTGGTCCAGCATGTTTTTAGAAGGAAACCCAAGCAAACACTGGAAAAACATGCAAACCCCATGCAGCTATTATCCTGCTTGCGATTCAAACCAAGGCCCCCAGTCCTGCAAGGCAGAAAAGCTAACCACTGGAAGCAGTGGCGGAGCGCCCATAAGGGCGCATGGGCGCCGCCCCCTCTCTCCTGCCACCCCCTCTAGCACCAATAGATAGATTCATGCATTGCATGAATCTACCTATGGCCGCTGCTGCCACCCCCTATTTAGGCACCCGGCCTCTTTTCGGGCGCCGGGCACTTAAATTACAGTGACAGGGGGTGGCTTTGAAGCACCTGATTAGAGCCATAGGCTCTAATAAGCATCAAAAAAAGGTGACCTGCGAGCGCCATGCTGGGCGCTCGCAGGTCACTCAGCTGTGTTAGAAAAGCAAATGAAAATTCGCTTTCCTAACACTAAACTGCCTCCCTGCCAATCAGGTGCTCGGATCTGTTACCTGTCACCTAATTGGCTGAAACGACAGGCATCCAATCATAGCAGAGGACAGGAAGAGAGGACGGGAGAAGACATCGAGTCCCTGTCCCACCGAGACAGGTAAGTACAGCCGGCAGGCTGTCAGGGGGGAACACTGGCAGCATTTGATATGGCACAGTGGCTGCGTTTGATGGGGCACAGTGGTGGCAATTGATGGGCACAAGTGGCTGCATATGATGGGCACAGTGGCTGCATATGATGGGCACAGTGGCTGCATATGATGGGCACAATGGCTGCATATGATGGGCACAGTTGGCTGCATATGATAGGCACAAGTGGCTGCATATGATGGGCACAGTGGCTGCATATGATGGGCACAGTGGCTGCATATGATGGGCACAATGGCTGCATATGATGGGCACAGTTGGCTGCATATGATGGGCACACGTGGCTGCATCTGATCGGCACAGTGGCTGTGTTTGATGGGCACAATGGCTGCATATGATGGGCACAAGTGGCTGCAATTGATGGGCACACGTGGCTGCATATGATGGGCACAATGGCTGCATATGATGGGCACAGTGGCTGCATATGATGGGCACAATGGCTGCATATGATAGGCACAATGGATGCATATGATGGGCACAAGTGGCTGCATCTGATGGGCACAGTGGCCTGTGTTTGATGGGCACAATGGCTGCATATGATGGGCACAAGTGGCTGCATTTGACAGGCACAGTGGCTGTATATGATGGGCACAGTGGCTGCATATGATGGGCACAAGTGGCTGAAATTGATGGGCACACGTGGCTGCATATGATGGGCACAATGGCTGCATATGATGGGCACAAGTGGCTGCATATGATGGGCACAGTGGCTGCATTTGATGGGCACAATGGCTGGATATGATGGGCACAAGTGGCTGCATTTGACGGGTACAGTGGCTGCATATGATGGGCACAAGTGGCTGCATTTGATAGGCACAGGTGGCTACATTTGATGGGTACAAGTGACTGCATATGATGGGCACAGTGGCTTCATATGATGGGCACAAGTGGCAGCATTTGACGGGCACAGTTGCTGCATATGATGGGCACAAGTGGCTGCATATGATGGGCACAAGTGGCAGCATTTGATTGGCACAGTTGCTGCATATGATGGGCACAAGTGGCTGCATATGATGGGCACAAGTGGTTGCATGTGACGGCACAAGTGGATGCATATGATGGGCACAAGTGGCTGCATTTGACGGGTACAGTGGCTGCATATGATGGGCACAAGTGGCTGCATTTGACGGGCACAGGTGGCTACATTTGATTAGTACAAGTGACTGCATATGATGGGCACAGTGGCTTCATATGATGGGCACAAGTGGCAGCATTTGATGGGCACAGTTGCTGCATATGATGGGCACAATTGGCTGCATATGATGGGCACAAGTGGCAGCATTTGATGGGCACAGTTGCTGCATATGATGGGCACAAGTGGCTGCATATGATGGGCACAAGTGGTTGCATTTGACGGCACAAGTGTCTGCATTTGACGGGCACAGTTGCTGCATATGATGGACACAAGTGGCTGCATATGATGGGCACAAGTGGCAGCATTTGATGGGCACAGTTGCTGCATATGATGGGCACAAGTGGCTGCATATGATGGGCACAAGTGGTTGCATTTGATGGCAGAAGTGGCTGCATTTGACGGGCACAGTTGCTGCATATGATGGACACAAGTGGCTGCATATGATGGGCACAAGTGGCTGCATTTGACGGCACAAGTGGCTGCATTTGACGGCACAAGTGGCAGCATTTGACGGTCACAGTGGCTGCATTTGCTGAGCACAATGGCTGCATATGATGGGCACAAGTGGCAGCATTTGACGGGCACAGTTGCTGCATATGATGGGCACAAGTGGCTGCATTTGACGGCACAAGTGGCTGCATTTGACGGCACAAGTGGCAGCATTTGACGGTCACAGTGGCTGCATTTGCTGGGTACAATGGTTGCATATGATGGGCACAAGTGGCTGCATTTGACGGGCACAGTTGCTGCATATGATGGGCACAAGTGGCTGCATTTGACAGCACAAGTGGCTGCATATGATGGGCACAGTGGCTGCATTTGATGGGCACAATGGCTGCATATGATGGGCACAAGTGGCAGCATTTGACGGGCACAGTTGCTGCATATGATGGGCACAAGTGGCTGCATTTGACGGCACAAGTGGCTGCATTTGACGGCACAAGTGGCAGCATTTGACGGTCACAGTGGCTGCATTTGCTGGGCACAATGGCTGCATATGATGGGCACAAGTGGCTGCATTTGACGGCACAAGTGGCAGCATTTGACGGTCACAGTGGCTGCATTTGCTGGGCACAACGGCTGCATATGATGGGCACAAGTGGCAGCATTTGACGGGCACAGTTGCTGCATATGATGGGCACAGTGGCTGCATATGATGGCCACAAGTGACTGCATTTGATGGGCACAATGGCTGCAATTGATTGGGGGGGTGTTTCAGTATTTTTCAGTTTGTTTGCGCCCCCCAAACATTTTGAGCACCAGTCGCCACTGACTGGACCACTGTGCTGCACTACCATTGCAATACACACAGTTTATCGGGGCTTGCTTGTCCTTCAGTCAATCCGCACGTCACCTGTTCTTGTCTGAGATTTCCTGCGGTGAGGTTTAACCCTGAACATGGTGAGGGATCTCTGAAGGGTTGTGGAGAAGTCGTCAGATGACACGGGGGGGGGGGGGGCCTCAGACAGAACCCTTCCCCATGGCGGAGGAGCTGTCGACTTTGCTTTGGTTGCAAAGTGAGGGAGCCTCCCGGAGCCGCCACATAACAGGCTACGCCATGTAACATTAATTTGACGAGCATCACCTCCCAGCGTGCTGGAACCTTCCGAGGGCTTCTAATTAAACCGTAGACACCCGTCGGTTTTATTTGCGAGTGGGGGGAGGGGAGGGGGTGTTCATTGGTAATACACACACGATGATTTAATTAGTGGCATGTGCACTGATTAGCTGCATTTAACAGCAGAATCGTTGTTAACGCCGGCAGAGGGATGACAAAATAACAAGCGGAAATGTGCCGGGTCACTGGCGGCCTTGTACTGGGGATGCCGCCGAGGACAGCCGCGGGAATTCGACAGCAACTACAAGATGTAAAACCGTCATGAGGTAAAGCAACGCAGAACAGGTGGACCTCGGAGCCACCGGGAGGCGCCACACTCAATACCAATCAAAAGGTTAAAAATGTTATCTAGAAGTATCATGTGATGGAATCTAAAAAAACAAAAAAGTCATTTCCTGGGGGGGGCAACGTCCAACATTTATATGAGGATATTCAATGTGCTGCCAGAAAAGCGTACAACGTAATGCCAACAACTCCTTCAAATAAAATATTATCATTTTTATTATTATTTTACTAAACTTGCTAGGGCAATTTAATTAAATTCCAAAAAATTCACAAAAAATATTAATAAAATTCTCAAAACAATTCACTAGATTCCACGAAAACAATAAAAAAAATCTCATAACAGAGACGACATACACTTACCGGCCACTTTATTAGGTACACCTGTTCAATGGCTTGGTAACACACATTTCTAATCAGCCAATCGCATGGCAGCAACTCAATGCATTTAGGCATCTAGACGTGGTGAAGACGACTTTCTGAAGTTCAAACCGAGCATCAGAGCGGGGAAGAAAGGGGATCTCAGTGACTTTGAACGCGGCATGGTGGTTGGTGGCAGAAGGGCTGGTCTGAGTATTTCTGGGATTTACACACACAACCATCTCTCAGGATTACAGAGTATGGTGGGAAAAAGAGAAAATATCCAGTGAGCGGCAGTGGAGGAAAATGTCTTGTTGGTGTCAGAGGTCAGAGGAGAATGGGCAGACTGGTTCCAGGTGATAGAAAAGCAACAGTAACTCAAATAACCTCTCGTTACACCCAAGGTATGCAGAATACCATCTCTGAACACACAACACATCCAACCTTGAAGCATATGGGCTACAGCAGCAGAAGACCACACCGGGTGCCACTCCTGTCAGCTAAGAACAGGAAACTGAGGCTACAATTGGCACAGGATCCCCAAAATTGGACAATAGAAGATTGGAAAAACGTTGCCTGGTCTGATGAGTCTGGATTTCAGCTCCGACATTCAGATGGTGGGGTCAGAATTTGGCGCATGGATCCATCCTGCCTTGTATCACCAGTTCAGGCTGGTGGTGGGGGGTGTAATGGTGTGGGGGATGGGGTATCACCGGTTCAGGCTGGTGGTGGGGGTGTAATGGTGTGGGGGATGGGGTATCACCGGTTCAGGCTGGTGGTGGGGGTGTAATGGTGTGGGGGATGGGATATCACCGGTTCAGGCTGGTGGTGGATTTGTAATGGTGTGGGGATGGGGTATCACCGGTTCAGGCTGGTGGTGGGGGTGTAATGGTGTGGGGGATGGGGTATCACCGGTTCAGGCTGGTGGTGGGGGTGTAATGGTGTGGGGGATGGGGTATCACCAGTTCAGGCTGGTGGTGGATTTGTAATGGTGTGGGGGATGGGATATCACCGGTTCAGGCTGGTGGTGGGGGTGTAATGGTGTGGGGGATGGGATATCACCGGTTCAGGCTGGTGGTGGGGGTGTAATGGTGTGGGGGATGGGGTATCACCGGTTCAGGCTGGTGGTGGGGGTGTAATGGTGTGGGGGATGGGATATCACCGGTTCAGGCTGGTGGTGGGGGGTGTAATGGTGTGGGGGATGGGGTATCACCGGTTCAGGCTGGTGGTGGGGGTGTAATGGTGTGGGGGATGGGATATCACCGGTTCAGGCTGGTGGTGGGGGGTGTAATGGTGTGGGGGATGGGGTATCACCGGTTCAGGCTGGTGGTGGGGGTGTAATGGTGTGGGGGATGGGATATCACTGGTTCAGGCTGGTGGTGGGGGGTGTAATGGTGTGGGGGATGGGGTATCATCGGTTCAGGCTGGTGGTGGGGGTGTAATGGTGTGGGGGATGGGATATCACCGGTTCAGGCTGGTGGTGGGGGTGTAATGGTGAGCGGGATGGGGTATCACAGGTTCAGGCTGGTGGTGGGGGTGTAATGGTGTGGGAGGTATTTTCTTGGCACACTTTGGGCCCCTTAGTACCAATTGATCATGGTTTAAATGCCACGACCTACCTGAGTATTGTTGTTAACCATGTCATCCCTTTATGACTACAGTGCCCCCATTTTCTGATGGCTCCTTCCAGCAGGATAATGCACCATGTCACAAAGCTCCAATCATCTCACCACTGGACAATGAGGTCCCTGTACTCCAATGGTTTCCACACTCACCACATCTCATCCAAAAGAGCACATTTGGGATGTGGTGGAACGGGAGATTGGCATCATGGATGTGCAGCCGACAAATCTGCAGCAACTAGGTGATGCTATCAGGTCACTATGGAACAAAATCTCTGAGGAACGTTTCCAACACCTTGTTAGATCTATGCCACCAAGAATAAAGGCAAAAGGGGGTCCAACCCGGTACTAGCAAGGGGGAAATATCCATACAAAATACATTGATAAGACATCACATTCTGACCACTGACAGGTGGTCAACAAATGAATAACATTGATTATCTGGTTATAGTGGCATCTGAAAGTGGGGGGGGGGGATATATTAGGCAGCAAGTGAACATGTTGTCCCTGAAATTGGTGTGTTGAAAGCAGAAAAAATGGACTAGTGTAAGGATTTGATCGACTTTGACAAGGACCACATTGTAATGTTTAGATCAGTGGTTTCCAAACGGTAGCCCTTTGCTTTCTTTTATCTGGCCCCTGGGGCAATTTTCCTGCCACTGTCACCAATAAAGGGGCATAAATCTAGATGACTGGGTCAGAGCAACTCCAAAACTGCAGCTCTTGTGGAATGTTCCCGGTCTACAATGGTCAGGACTGACCAAAAGTGGTCCAAGGAAGCAGAACCAGCCAACTGGCGACAGGGTCATGGGTGGCCAAGGCTGACTGATGAAGGAGGGGAGGGAAGGCTTAGTGATGGAGGTGGGAGGGAAGGTTCATTGATGGAGGTGGGGAGGTTAAGCTCATTGTTGGAGGTGGGGAGGGAAGGCTCATAGATGGAGGTGGAGAGGGAAGGCTCATTGATGGAGGTGGGGGGAGGCCCATTGATGGAGGTGGAGAGAGAAGGCTCATTGATGGAGGTGGGAAGAAGAAAGCTCATTGATGAAGGTGGGGAGGGAAGGCACATTGATGGAGGTGGGAAGGGAAGGCTCATTGATGGAGGTGGGGAGGGAAGGCTCGTTGATGGAGGTGGGGAGGGAAGACTCATAGATGGAGGTGGAGAGGGAAGGCTCATTGATGGAGGTGGGGAGGGAAGGCTCATTGATGGAGGTGGGGAGGGAAGGCTCATTGATGGAGGTGGGGAGGGAAAGCTCATTGTTGGAGGTGGGGAGGGAAGGCTCATTGATGGAGGTGGGAAGGAGAAAGCTCATTGATGGAGGTGGGAGGGAAGGCTCATTGATGGAGGTGAGGAGGGAAGGCTCATTGATAGAGGTGGGGAGGGAAGGCTTAGTGATGGAGGTGGGGAGGGAAGACTCATAGATGGAGGTGGAGGGGAGGCTCATTGATGGAGGTGGGGAAAGGAAGGCTCATTGATGGAGGTGGGGAGAGAAGACTCATTGATGGAGGTGGGGAGGGAAGGCTCATTGATGGAAGTGAGGAGGGAAGGCTCATTGATAGAGGTGGGGAGGGAAGGCTTAGTGATGGAGGTGGGGAGGGAAGACTCATAGATGGAGGTGGAGGGGAGGCTCATTGATGAAGGTGGGGAGGGAAGGTTCATTGATGGAGGTGGGGGGAGGCCCATTGATGGAGGTGGAGAGAGAAGGCTCATTGATGGAGGTGGGAAGAAGAAAGTTCATTGATGGAGGTGAGGAGGGAAGGCTCATTGATGGAGGTGGGAAGGGGAAAGCTAATTGATGGAGGTGGGAGGGAAGGTTCATTGATGGAGGTGGGGAGGGAAGACTCATTGATGTAGGTGGGGAGGAGAAAGCTCATTGATGGAGGTGGGAGGGAAGGCTCATTGATGGAGGTGAGGAGGGAAGGCTCATTGATGGAGGTGGGGAGGGAAGGCTTAGTGATGGAGGTGTGGAGGGAAGACTCATAGATGGAGGTGGAGGGGAGGCTCATCGATGGAGGTGGGGAGGGAAGGTTCATTGATGGAGGTGGGGGGAGGCCCATTGATGGAGGTGGAGAGAGAAGGCTCATTGATGGAGGTGGGAAGAAGAAAGCTCATTGATGGAGGTGAGGAGGGAAGGCTCATTGATGGAGGTGGGGGGAGGCCCATTGATGGAGGTGGGGAGGGAAGGCTCATTGATGGAGGTGGGGAGGGAAGGCTCATTGATGGAGGTGGGGAGGGAAGGCTCATTGATGGAGGTGAGGAGGGAAGGCTCATTAATGGAGGTGGGGGAAGGCTCATTAATGGAGATGGGGAGGGAAGGCGCAACGATGGAGGCGGGGATGGAAGGCTCATTGATGGAGGTGGGGAGGGAAGGCTCATTGATGGAGGTGCGGAGGGAAGGCTCATTGATGGAGGTAGGGGGGGACTGCTCATTGATGGAGGTGGGGAGGGAAGTCTATTTGATGGAGGTGGGGAGGGAAGGTTCATTGATGAAGGTGGAGAGGGAAGGCTTAGTGATGGAGGTGGGGAGGGAAGACTCATAGATGAAGGTGGAGGGGAGGCTCATTGATGGAGGTGGGGAGGGAAGGTTCATTGATGGAGGTGGAGGGAGGCCCATTGATGGAGGTGGAGAGAGAAGGCTCATTGATGGAGGTGGGAAGGAGAAAGCTCATTGATGGAGGTGAGGAGGGAAGGCTCATTGATGGAGGTGAGGAGGGAAGGCTCATTGATGGAGGTGAGGAGAGAAGGCTCATTGATGGAGGTGAGGAGGGAAGGCTAATTAATGGAGGTGGGGGGAAGGCTCATTGATGGAGATGGGGAGGGAAGGCGCAATGATGGAGGCGGGGAGGGAAGGCTCATTGATGGAGGTGCGGAGGGAAGGCTCATTGATGGAGGTGGGGAGGGAAGGCTCATTGATGGAGGTGGGGGGGAACGCTCATTGATGGAGGTGGGGGGGAGGCTCATTTATTGAGGTGGGAGGGAAGGCTCATTGATGGAGGTGGGGGGAAGGCTGGCCTTTGTAATCCAATGCAATAGAAGAGCTACTGGAGCTCAAATTGGTGAAAAAGTGAATGCTGGTTGTGATAGAAAGGTGTCAGAACCAACCCATGTCCACAGCCAAAAGAGCCTACAATGGGCACGTGAACATCAGAACTGGACCACGGAGCAATGAAAGAAGGTGGCTTGGTCTGATGGATTAAAAATTTGTTTGAGGAACACAACAATAAGTTTGAGGTATTGACTTGGCCTCCAGGTTCTCCAGATCTCAATTCAATTGAGCATCTGTGGGATGTCCTGAAAAACAAGTCTGATCCATGTAGGCCGCACCTCACAACTTACAGGACTTAAAGGATCTGCTGCTGACTGTTTGGTGTCAGATACCAAAGCTTACCTTCAGAGGTCTAGTGGAGTCCATGTCTCGATGGGTCAGGGCTGTTTTGGTAGCAAAAACGGGATCTACTTAATTTTAGGTGGGTGGTTATAATGTTAGGGCTGATCAAGGTATCATAAAGCAAAACATCTCAGATGGCAAGCAGAAGGTTATAAATGTTATTTACTGCCATGGTAAGCCGGGTCTGCATGACGTCCTCTACAGAGCTCAGAACATGTAGAATGTTCTGTCTAAATGATTTCCACTTATTTTCATGTTATCACTAAGAAATATGTCCGAGGTTATATCTTCCAGAAATCCTTGTCTGCCACGATCAGTCAGGTATGCATGTGATATGTGACCGAGGTTACAATACGAATGCTTTGTGCTTCACAGCGGGAGACTTTGTCCAAAGGAATACAGCTGAAAAGGATAAGTGCTGCAATAATAGCTGTCACTGGAAAATTCCAAATAACCCTCCGCAACCTGAGAGAGAACCTCCGGGGAAATGTCATTTGGGCAAAACAGACCTTTAAAGATGATTTCCAGTTATTGGTGTATTTTTACATAGTTCTGTACATTGGTCCAGCTTGGACCAATCTACTGTAACTATGTATATACCATACCTGGCCAATCCCCTGGAGATCACCGAAGTAGACCATGCCACCACACTAGTACTACTACTATACAGCTACTACACCGCTACCACACTAATATTACAGAGTTACTCCAGTGATATCCACTTGCTTCCGGGTCCCATGTTGAGCAGCCGGCCTGAAGCATCCTGAATACTGGAGGTTGGCCACTCGGCTCAAAAAAGTGAATGCTGGTTGTGATAGAAAGATGTCAGAAGACACAAAGCATCTCAGTTTGTTGTGTATGGGGCGGTGTAGCTGCAGACTGGTCAGGTTGCCCGCTCATGCTGACGCGTGCCCACAGCCAAAAGTGCCTACAATGGGCACGTGAGCATCAGACCTGCACCACAGAGCAATGGAAGAAGGTGGCCTGGTCTGATATATTCAAGAATGGTTTGAGTATCACAACCAGGGCCGAATTAAGAGCAACATGGGCCTGGTGCTGAGGATTTTGGTGGGCCTTTTTATGGAAAGCAGTGGCTGCAGTGGAGCGAATTTAGGAGTAGCAGGGCTATGATGACATGGTGTGAGTCATATCCCAGCTCTCCTCTTACTGGCTGCCCTCCTGCATTTCAAGGAGCCTGTGCTGGCATGCCCCCCGAACTTGAAAGGGCGCAGTCGCACAGGCATAATTGATTTGCATTTGATTTGCCAGACTTCCGTAAGGGCCATGCGTTAGCGTGCGACCTGAGGTGAAAGCATAACTTCTAACTTTCGAACTTGAGAATGAGGGACACTTGAAAGATATAAAAAGTGAGTGAGGTCGCTGCAGAACTTGTGCTACAAGGTGGAATGGGGGGGCTGTGGGAGGGTAGAGGACTTGTGCTAGAAGGTGGGGTGGAGGGGGATTATATATATACGGGGGGGTGCTTTGAGAGGGGAGAGGACATGTGCTGGAACGTTGAAGGGGGGGTCAGATATTTACTGGGGGGTGCTTTGGGAGGGGAGAGGACATGTGCTGGAAGGTTGAGGGGGGTCAGAAATTTATTGGGGGGTGCTTTGGGAGGGGAGAGGACATGTGCTGGAAGGTGGAGGGGGGTCAGATATTTACTGGGGCGGGTGCTTTGGAAGCAGAGTGGACATGTGCTGGGGAGGGTCAGCTATATATCGGGGTGCTTTGGGAGAGGAGAGGACTTGTCCTAATAGGGGGGTCAGGGAGGATTTCAAATCCAACCCTCTTTCTAGCACAAGTCCTCTCCCCTCCCAAAGCACCCCTAGCACATATCCTCTTAACGCCCTCTCCCCAAAATCACTATTATGTGTACATCTTTGTTAACTTAACCCTCCCCCTCCACATCATTTCCTGTCACTGTGTCCCCTCTTCAGCAAGTTCCCATCTACATTGTACTTACTACAGACCTCAGATCAGCGCGGTTCAGGCAGAGCAGTGTCTGGCCTCCTCCTCATCTTGTGTACATGTAAACTCCAGAGCTGAGGAGGGGGAGGCAGCTTCAGTCCCCTCTGCTGTGAGGTAGTGTGACGGGCAGTCTGCAGGGAGAGATGCCTGCCATACAGAGATGCACTCGCAACACTCCACAAGAAACGCAGGTGTCACTGGTGGATGCACTAGCGCACTGTTGCTTTGCAAGTTACTCGAGTCAAGTGCCAGAACCTGTTCTAGCACTCCTCTCCTCTCTGGGACTCAGGCTTGGTGGGTCTATATTAACCCCTTGCCGTCGGCTCCCACTGGCCCTTTTAGGGGTTTGGCATTTCAGGAGGCGGGGAGGGGCTTGTGGCCATAAAACTGCAGTGATTGGCTGTCACGAGGGTCATATGATCGGAAAAAAAAAAACTCAACACAACTCTATTGGCGTTAATGCACTCAAATATGCCCCTCGGCACTAAGGCCCAGCCGCAGAGAGGCCGCATATGTATGTACGGTTGGAGCCCAGGGGTTACGATAGGGGCCTGGAGAGGCAGCTGCAATAGCCTCTACATTAATCCAGCCCTGAACACAATGAGTTTGAGGTGTTGGTTTGGCCTTCACATTCTCTGTGTCTCAATCCAACCAAGCATCTGTGGGATGTAAATATATATATATATAGGAGTAAATTACTGCGCCACCTAAAAGGGGATGAGCTGCCAACACAACAATAAGACTAATTGTAAAGATGTATGTGAATGAATGTGTAGTGCTAAAAGTATTTATCGTGACAACCTGGGAATGACACCAGGCAGGTAATTGAAAAGTCAAAGGACTATAAGTGAATATACAAAAATACAGATCAGTGTATGAATAAAAAATGAACAGTCTAGAAACACAGTGATGTGTGGCTAGTGCCAAGTAAATATGAATAAATGCAAAAAAAAACCCACTAAAACATATGAGATTAAGTATAAGTGGAGATATAGTCATGTAAATAACACAATGTCACTAGTGCCTATTATGTGCACAAAAACACGAAAAACACACAAATAAAAATGATTACATTTGTGGCATAAAATGATGTGATACAGGAAAATAGTATATAGAGCACACATAGAAATAACGCTATCATGTACACAAACGTACAACAAAAAATACTGTTTCTCAATAGAAACAAAAATGTTTGTGGGTAAGTGATGCAGTGTAGAGAGGGAAATCAGTCCACAAAATGAAAAAACAAGAAAATAATAAGTCTATATAAATGGGGCACCAAGATGGAATCTCAATGTAGTCTCAAACGGAATGCAAATGCTTCATTCAGATGTATAACAAGCAGAACATTCCAGCAGCTTAAACAACACCAGGGAGGGGTTGTGCCTCCACCGTCTGGGGATAGGGGGATTCGGGACTCTTACCATGAGTAGTGGAACCGCACGCCAGCGGCGGTGAATCGTACAAGCGTGGATGCAAACACGGTTTACATGGATCAGACTCCGGGGGGATACACTCCGGCTCCTTCTCTGATGACCAATGGATGTAAAGATCAGGAATACAAGTAGTCACCAGCCACACTTCTCCAGGCAATGATGCGGACAATGGTTGTTTAGGATAAAAAAGAGAAAGAAAGCCTCTACATGCCTATGCCTGGAGCATGGCACAGATCAAAAATGATGGAGTTTATTTATGTAAAAAGTACAGCATCGAGACAGATGGGTACTGTAAAAAGGTGATCATGTGAATAGATAAAAATGCACAGTAGGTAGAGCTTAACAAGCGTGGTAACCCGACGCGTTTTGTCCACACGGACTTCAACTGGGGCATACGGTTGTTAGCTACCACTGCGCTATATATAGTAAAACCATAATTGATAAATTAGATAGACCGTCAGCATGTAGGATCAGTGTGGCTTCTACATCTGGGATTGGCAGCGTGCGTTCCACGACTCGTGGGCATCAACCAATCAAAGGATGGATGCGTATAGGAGTGCACAAGTGCGAGATGATGGCAAGCGTCCCAAGCCTTGTTCTCGATAGCCAATCTTAGACGGGCGTGCTCAACACGTGACCCGAACGCCATGTGCAAGTCACGCCGTGCGTGTTAGTCGGAAAAACCAGCAGCGTGTCTTCCATGCCTCGCTGTAGATAGCCTATACCGGATAGTGTATCATCCACGTGACCCAATGCGTTAACGGTCCATCAGCCTCCTATACGCATCCATCCTTTGATTGGTTGATGCCCACGAGTCATGGGGCGCACGTTGCCGCTCCCGGATGTAGAAGCCACGCTGATCCTACATGCTGACGGTCTATCTAATTTATTAATTATGGTTTTACTATATATAGCTGTCACGGACTAATACTCACCGAGGCCGAGATGCTGAGAGCGGCTCGCCCTTACGACCACGCGCACCCAGACCCCCGAAATGGGTACAGGAAGCTGAGGGCACGTGGAGGCACGGGCTTCCGGTAGATGACGGGTTCCTAAACTGGAAGCGGGTGTCCTGGGATCCGCAGGAGAGACCGGAGATCAGGGCGGAGTAAGGCAGAGGCAGGACTGGAATAATAAGCAGAGGTTAGGTATCAAGCAGGTAGTGATCAGGGTATCAGGTAGTCCAGTCGTGTAGTGGTTAAGCAAGCCAAGGTTTGGTACACAGATCAGGCAGGTAATTGGGACAGTCCAGCAGAGTAGTGGTTAAACAGGCCAGGGTTTGGTACACAGATCAGGCAGGTAATTGGGACAGTCCAGCAGAGTAGTGGTTAAACAGGCCAGGGTTTGGTACACAGATCAGGCAGGTAATTGGGACAGTCCAGCAGAGTAGTGGTTAAACAGGCCAGGGTTTGGTACACAGATCAGGCAGGTAATTGGGACAGTCCAGCAGAGTAGTGGTTAAACAGGCCAGGGTTTGGTACACAGATCAGGCAGGTAATTAGCACAGTCCAGCAGAGTAGTGGTTAAACAGTCCAGGGTTCGGTACACAGATCAGGCAGGTAGTTAGGGCAATCCGGAAGAGTAGTAGTTTAGACAAGCCAAGGTTCAGTACACAGGCAGGCAGATATCAGAGGTTTTACACAGGCACAGGGAACAGGGAGAGCTGATGACAAACCAGCAACCCGACTGGGCGCTGGAGCCATCAGATATAGTCTCCCTGCCCGGCGAGCGCGTCAGAGTGACGCGCTACCGGGCACCCGCACGGGCGACGGCGTGCACACGAGGTCCGCCGTGCACCCGCGCGCGCCGCACCATCAGGCCGCGGACGGGTGTGCGGCGAAGCGCCAATCCCCCACACATGCGCACCGGAGCCCGGCGAGCGGAGACGCTCCCTGGCTCCTGACAGTGCCCCCCTCCTAAGGGCGGACACTGGACGCCCAGGCTAGCCATCAGTTCTGGATGATCTTGGTGAAAAGTTTGAATTAACCGTGGAGCGTGCAGATTCCTAGCGGGCTCCCAAGAATTATCCTCAGGTGGATACCCCTTCCATTGAATCAGATACTGTAGCTGCCTGCCCTTCTTCCTACAACTCAGAATGGATTCCACTTCAAATTAATTCTCGCCATCGATTCTGACTGGCGGAGGAGGAGACTCTCTTCTTCCCGGAAAAGGACTAGGCACTACAGGCTTCAAAAGTGACACATGGAAAACAGGATGAATCCGATGTGTCTTGGGAAGTGCCAGCTCAACAGCCACAGGGTTAATGATCCTCTTGACTTGAAAAGGCCCAATGAACTTAGGTCCAAGCTTTCGAGATGGCAATGGTAATTTAAGATTAATGGTGGACAGCCAGACCTCGTCTCCTAAGTCAAACTTTGGGTTTGCCTTTCTGCCCCGATCGTACTGTTTCTTGTAGTCTTCCTGTGCTTTGTGTAATATGTCTTGAATCTTCTGAAAGTTAGATTGCAACGAGGTTATCCTATCCTGGACTGCAGGAACTGCCATTTCAGGAATGTTGTTAGCAAAGGACGTGGGATGGAACCCGCAATTGAACCAGAAGGGAGTCTGGTTGGTAGAGGCATGAGTTGAATTGTTGTACGCAAATTCAGCGTAGGGAAGAAGACTCGCCCAATCATCCTGAGAACCCGAGCAGAAGCAGCGGAGGTATTGCTCTAACGTTTGGTTGGTCCTCTCCGTCTGGCCATTGCTTTGGGGATGATAGGCCGAAGAGAGACAGACATTGATGCCCAGGGCCTTGCAGAGTTCCCTCCAGAATTTGGATGTGAATTGAACGCCCCTATCTGACACGATGCTTCTTGGTATTCCATGGAGCCTAACAACCTCTTTTAGAAAGACGCTGGCTGTGTCTACGGCAGAGGGAGTACCTCTCATGGGCAAAAAATGGGCCATCTTGGAGAGGCGGTCGACAATGACAAGGATGGTAGAAAAATTCTCTGAGGTAGCTAGGTCAACGATAAAATCCATGGACACATCAGCCCATGGCCGTTCCGGGATGGGCAAAGGTCTGAGCAGGCCCCAGGATTTGGTGTTTGGGCCCTTGTTCCACTGGCACAGAGAACAGGACGCCACATATTCTTTACAGTCCCTTCTCCATCCTGGCCACCAAAAAGAACGAGAAAGAAGTTCAGCCGTTTTCTTATTCCCGAAGTGTCCTGCCATCTTGTGGTCGTGACACATCTTAAGAGCTAAGGGACGAGTTACTTGTGGTACAAATATTTTTCCTTTAATCCAGAAGAGGTCTTCATACTTCTTTAAGGAGTGCACTACTGGTTCTGTGCATGAGCCTGATGAGGATCTGATAGATGACATTAAGTCTGCCTGAGTTAATCCGAGGAAATTTTGAGGAGAGAGGATCGTGCTGGGTGTTGATATTTGAGAGTCCGCGGAGAACATCCGCGAAAGAGCATCGGCCTTCCCGTTCTTTGCTCCAGGTCTGTAGGCTATATGAAAATTAAAGCGGGAGAAGAAGAGGGCCCAACGGGCTTGACGGGGTTTTAGTCGTCTTGCTGTTCGGATGTACTCAAGATTCTTGTCATCCGTGAAGATCATGACCGGATGTACTGCCCCTTCCAGCAAATACCTCCACTCCTCTAAAGCGAACTTTATAGCCAGCAGCTCTCTGTCACCCACATCGTAGTTGAGTTCCGGTGGACTGAGTTTCCTAGAGGCGAAAGCTACCGGGTGTAGAATGGCCTTCGGTCCCTGTCTCTGGGAGAGAATTGCTCCAGTTGCGATCTCCGATGCGTCCACCTCTAATACGAAGGGTTGAGTCGGGTCAGGATGGCAGAGAATTGGAGCGGAACTGAACAATTTCTTTAACTTTAGGAAAGCCTCTTGAGTGGCTGTGGACCACTGAAAAGAACTGTGTTGCCGAGTTAATTGGGTAATAGGTGCCACGATGGCTGAGAATCCAACAATAAACTTCCGATAGAAGTTCGCGAATCCTATAAACCTCTGTACCCCTTTCTTGTTAGATGGGGCCGGCCACTCTTGGATTGCCTGAATCTTCTGTGGGTCCATTGCGACCCCATTAGTCGAAAGTATGAATCCCAGGAACTGTATGGTTGATTTTTCAAATTCGCACTTTTCAGCTTTTAGATATAGCCTGTGCTGTTGAAGTATGGCAAGAACCTCTTTTACGTGCCTCTTGTGTATCTCTAGAGTAGGGGAGAAGATAAGAATATCGTCCAGGTATACAACAAGGAAGTCATCTAAATGTTCTCGGAATATGTCATTCACCAGGTGTTGAAAGGTGGCTGGGGCATTGCAGAGTCCGAATGGCATCACTAAGTACTCGAAATGCCCGAATCTGGACCTAAAAGCCGTCTTCCATTCGTCTCCAGCCCTGATCCTGACGAGATTGTAGGCCCCCCGGAGATCAAGTTTAGAGAACACCTTAGCTGATCGGAACCTCTGGAATAACTCGGGGATGAGTGGTAATGGATACCGGTTCTTAATTGTAATGTTGTTGAGCTGTCGATAATCTACGCAGGGTCTTAAGGTACCGTCTTTCTTTCCAACGAAAAAGATGCCCGCTCCGGCGGGTGAAGATGAAGGGCGGATGAAGCCCTTCTTGAGGTTTTCGTCTATGTATTGTTTAAGAGCTTCCAGCTCGGTTTCTGAGAGGGGAAATATCCGGCCAAATGGAATCTCGGATCCAGGAAGGAGGTCGATTGGACAGTCGTAGGACCGATGAGGTGGTAGGCGGTCAGCCATCTGTTTACTGAAAACCTCTTGAAACTCAAGGTACTCGGAGGGAACATGTTGGAGGTTGCCTGATGGCACAACCATTGTGGCACAAACTTTGGGATCCGGAAGCAAGCAGTGCTGAGAGCAGTACTGAGAGGTGAAGGATACTGCCTTAGTGCTCCATCTAATCTGTGGATCGTGAGCCTGTAGCCAGGGTAGGCCTAGTATAACGGGAAAGATAGGTGAATGAATCAAGTCGAGCCTTAAGAACTCCCGGTGGCCGGAATCAGTGATTACTGGGATGGGTTGGGTCTCCCGGGTGATGGGACCTGAGCAAGGAAGGGACCCGTCGGCCAGATGTATTCGTAGATCCTGCTCTTTAGTTTGTAGAGGAATATTCAAACTGTGCGCCAAGGCAGAGTCTATGAAGCAACTGCATGCTCCGGAATCAATGATGGCCTGCAAGCGAGTCTCCCTTTCCGGAAGCTGTAGGGAAATAAACAACATCACGTAAGTCTTGGGAATGTTATGGTTTGGATAGTTCAATACATTTGGCTGAGGAGACTTACTGGGCCTGATCGGACAGCTGCGCAGGAAATGTCCGGTTCCTCCGCAGTAGAGACATAGGTTAGACTGTCCCCTGCGTTGCTTCTCTTCGGAGGTTAGCGGGCCTCGAACCAAGCCGAGCTGCATTGGTTCGACCCCAGGGACCGGTGCAGCAGCAGCTGAAGTTGAGGTCGGGGTTTGTGCGGAGTGGGGTCTTGGCAACGCCCAGGTGGGGCGTGGCGCCTGGAACCGTTCTGAGCGTCGCTCCCGCAGTCGCCTATCAAGCTTCGTGGCTGCTTGAATGAGTTCTTCCAATGAGGCAGGGGTTTCCATCCTAGCTAATTCGTCCTTGAGTAACTCGGACAAGCCTTGGCGGTACTGATAACGTAGGGCCGGCTCGTTCCAACTTGTATCGGCCGCCCACTTACGGAATTCCACAGTATAGTCCTCAATAGGTCTTCTTCCTTGGGACAGATGGTGCAGGATAGCCTCAGCTGTAGCCATACGCTGCGGGTCGTCGTAGAGCTGGGACATGCTCTCAAAGAAAGCCTCGATGGTGTTCAGGACAGGACTGCTCTGTTCCATCAAGCCGTGGGCCCAAGCCTGGGGTTCTTCGGATAGTAAGGAAATCGCAAATCCCACCTTGACGATTTCTGAGGAGAAGGTTCTCGGCTGTAAAGCGAAGTAGAGGGAACATGCGTTTTTGAAGGCCCTAAACTTTTTACGGTCCCCCGAGAACCGTTCTGGTGCAGGGACCCTGGGTTCAGGAAGTGCCATGGCGACGGTGGGGTTGGCAGAAGCCCGAGGGAGCGGACCCCCACTGCTGGGTGCAGGAGCTGCGGCTGCGGAAGGTAGCGACCCTGTGATCTGCTGAAGACGGTTATCGATTTGGGTATAACCCTCCTGTAATTTTTGTACTGAGTCAGCGAGGGTAGATACTTGTTGGCACAGGATCTCCAGAGGAGAGCGCGCTCTGTCGGCCTCGGACATCTGGCTGGTTTGTACTGTCACGGACTAATACTCACCGAGGCCGAGATGCCGAGAGCAGCTCGCCCTTACGACCACGCGCACCCAGATCCCCGAAATGGGTACAGGAAGCTGAAGGCACGTGGAGGCACGGGCTTCCGGTAGATGACGGGTTCCTAAACTGGAAGCGGGTGTCCTGGGATCCGCAGGAGAGACCGGAGATCAGGGCGGAGTAAGGCAGAGGCAGGACTGGAATAATAAGCAGAGGTTAGGTATCAAGCAGGTAGTGATCAGGGTATCAGGTAGTCCAGTCGTGTAGTGGTTAAACAAGCCAAGGTTTGGTACACAGATCAGGCAGGTAATTGGGACAGTCCAGCAGAGTAGTGGTTAAACAGGCCAGGGTTTGGTACACAGATCAGGCAGGTAATTGGGACAGTCCAGCAGAGTAGTGGTTAAACAGGCCAGGGTTTGGTACACAGATCAGGCAGGTAATTGGGACAGTCCAGCAGAGTAGTGGTTAAACAGGCCAGGGTTTGGTACACAGATCAGGCAGGTAATTGGGACAGTCCAGCAGAGTAGTGGTTAAACAGGCCAAGGTTTGGTACACAGATCAGGCAGGTAATTAGCACAGTCCAGCAGAGTAGTGGTTAAACAGTCCAGGGTTCAGTACACAGATCAGGTAGGTAGTTAGGGCAATCCGGAAGAGTAGTAGTTTAGACAAGCCAAGGTTCAGTACACAGGCAGGCAGATATCAGAGGTTTTACACAGGCACAGGGAACAGGGAGAGCTGACGACAAACCAGCAACCCAACTGGGCGCTGGAGCCGTCAGATATAGTCTCCCTGCCCGGCGAGCGCGTCAGTGTGACACGCTACCGGGCACCCGCACGGGCGACGGCGCGCACACGAGGTCCGCCGTGCACCCGCGCGCGCCGCACCATCAGGCCGCGGACGGATGTGCGGCGAAGCGCCAATCCCCCGCGCATGCGCACCGGAGCCTGGCAAGCGGAGACGCTCCCTGGCTCCTGACAATAGCGCAGTGGTAGCTAACAACTGTATGCCCCATTTGAAGTCTGTGCGGACGAAACGCGCCGGTTTACCACGCTTGTTAAGCTCTACCTACTGGGCATTTTTTTCTATTCACATGATCACCTTTTTACAGTACCCATCTGTCTCGATGCTGTACTTTTTGCTTAAATAAACTCCATTATTTTTGATCTGTGCCATGCTCCAGGCATAGGCATGTAGAGGCTTTCTTTCTCTTTTTTATCCTAAACAACCATTGTCCGCATCATTGCCTGGAGAAGTGTGGCTGGTGACTACTTGTATTCCTGATCTCTACATCCATTGGTCATCAGAGAAGGAGCCAGAGTGTATCCCCCCCCCTGGAGTCTGATCCATGCAAACCGCGTTTGCATCCACGCTTGTACGATTCACCGCCGCTGGCGTGTGGATCCACTACTCATGGTAAGAGTCCCGAATCCCCCTATCCCCAGACGGTGGAGGCACAACCCCTCCCTGGTGTTGTTTAAACTGCTGGAATGTTCTGATTGTTCTACATCTGAATGAAGCATTTGCATTCCGTTTGAGACTACATTGAGATTCCATCTTGGTGCCCCATTTATATGGACTTATTATTTTCTTGTTTTTTCATTTTGTGGATTGATCTCCTTCTCTACACTGCATCACTTACCCACAAACATTTTTGTTTCTATTGAGAAACAGTATTTTTTGTTGTACATTTGTGCACATGATAGCGTCATTTCTATGTGGGATATATAATATTTTCCTGCATCACATCATTTTATGTCACAAATTTAATCTTTTTTATTTGTTTTTTGTGCACATAATAGGCACTGGTGACACGTCATTGTGTTATTTACATTGACTATTTCTCCACTTATACCTAGATCTCATATGTTTTAGGTTTTTTTTTGCATTTATTCATACCCTGTTTCCCCGAAAATAAGACCTAGCGTGATTGTCGGTGATGGCTGCAATATAAGCCCTACCCCCCAAATAAGCCCTAGTTAAAGTCCTTGTAGGTCTTGTTTTCAGGGTAGGGCTTATTTTCGGGGAAACAGGGTAGGGCTTATTTGGGGGGTAGGGCTTATATTGCAGCCATCACTGACAATCACGCTAGGTCTTATTTTCGGGGAAACAGGGTATGTACTTGGCACTAGCCACACATCACTGTGTTTGTAGACTACTCATTTTTTATTCATACACTGATCTGTATTTTTGTATATTCACTTATGGTCCTTTGACTTTTCAATTACCTGCCTGGTGTCATTCCCAGGTTGTCACGATAAATACTTTTAGCGCTACACATTCATTCACATACATCTGTGCTGGAAAAACAAGTCCGATCCATGGAGGCTCAACCTTGCACCTTTCCGAATTGGAAGGATCTGTTACTGGCTACTTGGTGCCACAGATACAACGGGATACCTTCAGAGATCTAGTTGAGTCCATGACTTGATGGGTCTGGACTGTTTTGGTGGCAAAAGGAGAGCCTACTCAATATTAGGCGGGTGGTTATAATGTTATGGCCGAGTGGTGTGTATGCCTAACCAATGACCTTTTCTGCTTAACATGCTGCCCCGACATCCCATCCTTTCCTTCCATGGCGTCTTGTTGCGGTGAGACAATATTATTCCTTGGAAGCTCCGGCTCTCTATAGATTAAATTATACGTGTTTTGACATGACACGTCATTATCCTCTGTTAATGAAGAGTCTGGATTTCAGCCTTCAGTCAGTTGGGTATTTTTTCAGTGTCTTTTCTCTTTAGTAATCTTCACCTTTGACTCATCCATAAGTAAGAGACCACATCCAGGCCAAGCTGCCTGTTCATGTTTACTCAGCAATGAGGAATTGAGCTGGCTCAGCGTCCAAGAGGAACTTTCAAACTGCAAGCTATTAATAATGCAGAGAGCAGATTTACTCCTGTGAATTTACAGCTCACAGAAAGACTTACTCAGCTCGGAGATAACTGGAATCCTGAGCACCAGCTCCTTCCAAGTGCTGGGCCACCGCAGGACAGCTGGGAGCTCTTCAACCAAGAAGAAGGGCACAGCACTTCCAATCACAAACAATTAACTCTTCTCTGGCTTCCTATCATTACTGCAGCGTGAACCTTCCCTGTCTCCAAAATTAACCTTCTCCATCTCCAAAATTAACCTTCTCCGTCTCCAAAATTAACCTACTCCATCTCCAAAGTGAACCTTCTCTGTCTCCAAAATGAACCTTCTCCATCTCCAAAATTAACCTTCTCCATCTCCAAAATGAACCTTCTCCATCTCCAAAATGAACCTTCTCCATCTCCAAAATGAACCTTCTCCGTCTCCAAAATGAACCTTCTCCGTCTCCAAAATGAACCTTCTCCATCTCCAAAATGAACCTTCTCCGTCTCCAAAATGAACCTTCTCCGTCTCCAAAATGAACCTTCTCCGTCTCCAAAGTGAACCTTCTCCATCTCCAAAATTAACCTTCTCCATCTCCAAAATTAACCTTCTCCATCTCCAAAATTAACCTACTCCATCTCCAAAATGAACCTTCTCTGTCTCCAAAGTGAACCTTCTCCATCTCCAAAGTGAACCTTCTCCATCTCCAAAATTAACCTTCTCCATCTCCAAAATGAACCTTCTCTGTCTCCAAAGTGAACCTTCTCCATCTCCAAAATTAACCTTCTCCGTCTCCAAAATTAACCTTCTCCATCTCCAAAGTGAACCTTCTCCATCTCCAAAATTAACCTACTCCATCTCCAAAATTAACCTACTCCATCTCCAAAGTGAACCTTCTCTGTCTCCAAAATGAACCTTCTCCATCTCCAAAATGAACCTTCTCCATCTCCAAAATGAACCTTCTCCATCTCCAAAATGAGCCTTCTCCATCTCCAAAATGAGCCTTCTCCATCTCCAAAACGAACCTTCTCTGTCTCCAAAGTGAACCTTCTCCATCTCCAAAATGAACCTTCTCCGTCTCCAAAGTGAACCTTCTCCATCTCCAAAATGAACCTACTCCATCTCCAAAGTGAACCTTCTCTTTCTCCAAAATGAACCTTCTCCATCTCCATCTCCATCTCTAGTTTTGCTCTCTCCTTGTCTTCCACCTCTTCTCCCTCCAACCGCCTAACAGTTACACGTAGAAACCTTTGCCACCTCAACCCTTCTCTTCTCTACTCTGCTACTGATCACCTCTATGACAAAATCTCCCCCCTGTCCTGCCCCAACCTAGCTACTTTCATCTACAACAGCTCACTGTCTTCCTCCCTAGACAAGCTGGCCCCCCTCACTACTCGCAGAATTAGGCCCCGACTGCTACAACCCTGGCAAACAGATGACACCAGAAGTCTCAGAAAACGTAGCCGCGCTCTCGAGCGCCTGTGGCATAAGACTAAGACCCAGGAAGACTTCACACAATATAAATCTGCCCTCCTAAAATACTACTCCTGCCTTCACACTGCCAAACAGACCTACTTTATCACACTCATTAACACCTTCTCATCCAGTCCACGTCAACTCTTCTCTACCTTCAACACTCTACTCTGTCCTCCACTGCCTCCACCCACCAACTCACTCACTGCCCAGGAGATTGCCAATCACTTCAAAACTAAGATTGATACAATTCATGAGGAGATCGCCAATGCGCAAAAACCTCCCCCATGCAACACCCCATGTCCACAGACACAATCATTACTTCCCTCATTAAACCCTGCTACTATTACTGAGGTTGCTAAACTTTTATCTAGCACTCATCTAACCACTTGCCCCCTGGATCCTGTTCCCTCGCAAATGCTACGCTCACCCTCTGACTCGATTCTACGCTCTCTAACTCACATTTTCAACCTCTCCCTCTCCTGTGGCATCTTCCCAAACTCTCTAAAACATGCGCTAGTCACCCCCATACTAAAAAAGCCCTCACTGGATCCCACCAATCTCAACAACTTACGTCCCATCTCCTTACTCTCCTTCTCCTCCAAACTTCTTGAAAGACTGGTCTACAACCGACTAAGCGACCATCTGACCATGAATAAACTTCTTGATCCCCTTCAGTCCGGTTTTCGCCCTCAACACTCCACGGAAACTACTCTCCTTAAACTCTCAAATGACCTACTAATGGCTAAAGCCAATGGACACTATTCTGTACTACTTCTCCTGGATCTCTCTGCTGCCTTTGACACAGTGGACCACCCCCTCCTCCTCAAAAAACTCCACTCCTTTGGTCTCCGTGACTGCACTCTTCGCTGGTTCTCATCCTACCTATCCCACCGCTCCTTCAGTGTCACTTACAACTCTACTTCCTCCTCTCCTCTCCCTTTTTCCGTTGGGGTCCCCCAAGGTTCTGTTCTTGGACCTCTCCTTTTCTCAATCTACACCACCTCCTTGGGTCAGTTGATTGCCTCACACGGCTTTAAATATCATCTCTACGCTGATGACACCCAAATCTATCTCTCCACCCCCCAGCTCTCTCCATCTGTCTCCTCACGCATTACCAACTTACTAGCAGACATATCAGCCTGGATGTCACATCACTTTCTCAAACTCAACCTCTCCAAAACCGAGCTCATGATATTTCCTCCCTCAGGTGCCACTTCCCCTGATCTCCCTGTCAAGATCAACGGCTCAACTATCAACCCATCCCCCCACGCCAAGGTCCTAGGTGTAATCCTGGACTCTGAACTAACCTTTCGACCCCACATTCTATCACTATCCAAAGCTTGCCGCCTCAGTCTTCACAACATCTCCAAGATACGCCCCTTCCTAACCAATGACACCACAAAGCTTCTAATCCACTCCCTGGTCATCTCCCGCCTTGACTACTGCAACTTCCTCCTCATTGGTTTACCTCTAAATAGGCTATCCCCACTTCAGTCCATCATGAACGCTGCTGCCAGGCTCATCCACCACACAAACCGCTCAGCGTCTGCTACACCCCTCTGCCAATCCCTCCATTGGCTGCCACTCAGTCATTAAATTCAAGATACTAACTATAACTTACAAAGCCATCCACAACCTGGCCCCCAGCTACATCTCTAACCTAGTCACAAAATACCAAACTAATCGTTCTCTTCGCTCCTCCCAAGACCTCCTGCTCTCAAATTCCCTTGTCACCTCATCCCATGCTCGCCTTCAGGACTTCTCCAGAGCCTCCCCCATCCTCTGGAATGCTCTACCCCAATCCGTCCGATTTTCTCCTACTTTATCCACTTTCAGACGATCCCTGAAAACTCATCTCTTCAGAGAAGCCTATCTGGCCCCCCACCTAACAACTGTAGATTTATCTTCTCAATCAGCACATCACCCACAGTTATTACCTCTTGTATCTCTTGACCTTCCCTCTTAGATTGTAAGCTCTAAGGAGCAGGGCCCTCTGATTCCTACTGTATCAAATTGTATTGTATTTGTACTGTCTACCCTCAAGTTGTAAAGCGCTACGTAAACTGTTGGCGCTATATAAATACTGTATAATAATAATAATAATCTCCAAAATTAACCTTCTGCGTCTATAAAATTAACCTTCTCCATCTCCAAAATTAACCTTCTCCATCTCCAAAATTAACCTACTCCATCTCCAAAATTAACCTACTCCATCTCCAAAATTAACCTTCTCCATCTCCAAAATTAACCTTTTCCATCTCCAAAATTAACCTACTCCATCTCCAAAATTAACCTTCTCCATCTCCAAAATTAACCTTCTCCATCTCCAAAATTAACCTTCTCCATCTCCAAAATTAACCTACTCCATCTCCAAAATTAACCTTCTCCATCTCCAAAATTAACCTTCTCCATCTCCAAAATTAACCTTCTCCATCTCCAAAATTAACCTTCTCCATCTCCAAAATTAACCTTCTCCATCTCCAAAATTAACCTTCTCCATCTCCAAAATTAACCTTCTCCATCTCCAAAATTAACCTTCTACATCTTCAAAATGAACCTTCTCCATCTCTGAAATGCATTTCCAAAAATGTTTAAAACACAATGGCAGGTCTATACGTTCTGTCTCAGTAATTCAAAAATGTTTCCAGTGGGATGTCCCTTTTTAGAAACGCCTGCGCTTAATTCAGGCAAACGTTTGTACCAGTTTCAGGAGCATTACCAACGCAGCCACCAAACCTTCTCCATCTCCAAAATGAACCTTCTCCGTCTCCAAAGTGAACCTTCTCTGTCTCCAAAATGAACCTTCTCCATCTCCAAAATTAACCTACTCCATCTCCAAAGTGAACCTTCTCCATCTCCAAAATTAACCTACTCCATCTCCAAAGTGAACCTTCTCCATCTCCAAAATTAACCTATTCCATCTCCAAAGTGAACCTTCTCCATCTCCAAAATTAACCTTCTCCATCTCCAAAGTGAACCTTCTCCATCTCCAAAATTAACCTTCTACATCTCCAAAATTAACCTTCTCCATCTCCAAAATTAACCTACTCCATCTCCAAAATTAACCTTCTCCATCTCCAAAATTAACCTTCTACATCTTCAAAATTAACCTTCTCCATCTCCAAAATTAACCTTCTCCATCTCCAAAATTAACCTTCTCCATCTCCAAAATTAACCTTCTGCGTCTATAAAATTAACCTTCTCCATCTCCAAAATTAACCTTCTCCATCTCCAAAATTAACCTTCTCCATCTCCAAAATTAACCTTCTACATCTTCAAAATGAACCTTCTCCATCTCTGAAATGCATTTCCAAAAATGTTTAAAACACAATGGCAGGTCTATACGTTCTGTCTCAGTAATTCAAAAATGTTTCCAGTGGGATGTCCCTTTTTAGAACCGCCTGCGCTTAATTCAGGCAAACGTTTGTACCAGTTTCAGGAGCATTACCAACGCAGCCACCAAATTCCGGTAGATCATAACATAGCAGCAAATGACCTTTCCATTTCAATCTGCAGCCACTGGAATTTTCTGTTAAATGCAATATGGGGCAACGTGGAGGCGAGCCAAGCACAGTTGGTATGGGGAACGCCCCCAGAAATGTCATTTCATGCTTGTTTGAGATTGGCTCACGGATTTTCCCAGAAGTCTGCACTAAAACACAAGTCAGATTTTAGGCATACCCTGCAATAGGAATTTCAGTTTTGGCTAATATGGAGAAGCCGCACTGTGAATAGCCTGATCTATGGTAATGAGGAGTCTCAGCTTTGGCTCCTCCCAGGCCACACCCCTGACATGTTTCACCCTGCCCTTGGGGCATGACCTGTGTGCCAAAACTCCTAGGGCGGGGGAGAAACATGTAAGTGGTTATGGCTTGGGAGGAGCCAATCCTGAGGCCACTCTTACCATAGATCAGGCTACTCCGAGTGAGGTGTCTCCATATTACCTACACATGTGACTTTTGGATGAGTAATCTGGATGCCAGCACCCACATTTAGTTGTGGATCACCAAAGCAAGGATCTTGGTGCTTAGAGCTGCTCTCCGAGCCATTCAATACAGGTAGCAGGAGTTTCAGTTCTGGTGAGTTACTCCCAAAGAGTTAAATGGATGCAGACTCTGCAGCTTTCCTCATTGGAACACTGAGGGTGCACCAGGTGATTATAATGAACCAGATCCTCCCATTCAGAATCAGTCTGCACAGGACAGGGAAACAAACAGCTATTTCATTTGAATAACAAAAGGTAGGAATCTGCTAAAAAGTTTGTTAAATTCCCTAAAATGTACACATATCACCTATTTATTTCTCAACAAGAGTGGAGTTATTCTTGAACCACTTGCCGACCAGCCACAGTACATATACTGCCATTTTGCCTGCTATGTGATCACATGATCATGTCAAGAATGTTGTTATGAATTAATTCATTTATAACAGCTCTGTTGACTATGCTGTAATTGGCCCACAGCTATCATGATACCTGGGCCAATCACAGCACCCCGTACCATGCGATTAGCTGTAGCCAATCACAGATCACTGGTGATCACAGCTGTCATGAACAGTTACCCATGCATGATGAAAACATGTGTATCGTTTCATTTAGATTTGTTATTTGTTAGTTATTTCGTTTAGTTAAATTCAGCTGATTCCTTCCATTTGTATTCGGAATTCAGAATTTTAATTCGTTTTATGTCTTCTTTCGAATTCTCTTCAAATATACTAATTTTTTTTTTTTCTATTCGAAACGATGAAGAGGAGGAGCCAGGAGCACCGCTGAGGGACCCAGAAAAGGAGGACCTGGCTGCTCTGTGTAAAACCCTTCCACAGAGCAGGTAAGTACAGTGGGGACGGAAAGTATTCAGACCCCCTTAAATTTTTCACTCTTTGTTATATTGCAGCCATTTGCTAAAATCATTTAAGTAAATTTTTTTTCTCATTAATGTACACACAGCACCCCATATTGTACACACAACACCCCATATTGTACACACAGCCCCCCATATTGTACACACAGCACCCCATATTGTACACACAACACCCCATATTGTACACACAGCACCCCATATTGTACACACAGCACCCCATATTGTACACACAACACCCCATATTGTACACACACAGCACCCCATATTGTACACACAGCCCCCCATATTGTACACACAGTACCCCATCTTGTACACACAGTACCCCATATTGTACACACAGCACCCCATATTGTACACACAGCACCCCATATTGTACACACAGCACCCCATATTGTACACACAGTACCCCATATTGTACACACAGCTCCCCATATTGTACACACAGCCCCCCATATTGTACACACAGCCCCCCATATTGTACACACAGCACTCCATATTGTACACACAGCACCCCATATTGTACACACAACACCCCATATTGTACACACAGCACCCCATATTGTACACACAGCACCCCATATTGTACACACAGCACCCCATATTGTACACACAGCACCCTATATTGTACACACAGCACCCCATATTGTACACACAGCACCCCATATTGTACACACAGCCCCCCATATTGTACACACAGCACCCCATATTGTACACACAGCACCCCATTTTGTACACACAGCCCCCTATATTGTACACACAGCACCCCATATTGACAGAAAAACACAGAATTGTTGACATTTTTGCAGATTTATTAAAAAAGAAAAACTGAAATATCACATGCTCCTAAGCAGGGCCGGTGCACCCACTAGGCGAATTAGGCAGCCGCCTAGGGGCGCATCTGACCCTTGCCTTCCCCTTCTTGTCGCCCCCCCAAGCTCCCGGCAGAGCCGCTGATAGGGGACCCAGACAGCAAGGAGTTCGGTGCGGCAGGCGGGCGGGTGGTAGCCTTGCTTGCAGTGCGGTGTGCAGCTTCTCCCCTCTCCCTCCTATCGGCTTTCACACATGCTGGAGGGAGAGGGACGTCTGTGTAACAGGGCAGGCAGCCAATAGCGCTGCTCTTCTGAGTGGGAGGGCGTGACTGCTAAGTTGCTCCGCCTCCCACTACCTCCTTAGCCAATCAGATTGCCCAGCCCGCCACATTTGACTAGAAGATGCTAGTGGCCAGAGCAGGGCGGGATGGAGAGGATCCGACATACCTGAGTATGATGAAGAAGGTATGGAGATCAAATATGTCACAATGCATTGCTGGCTGCAGACATTGATCAGTGTGTTCTCCTTCTCCCGTCCTGTGTGTAGAATATGCGGTGATCACACTGATCTCCCCTCTGTCTTCTCACACTGATCTCCCCTCCCTCTTCTCACACTGATCTCCCCTCTGTCTTCTCACACTGATCTCCCCTCTGTCTTCTCACACTGATCTCCCCTCTGTCTTCTCACACTGATCTCCCCTCTCTCTTCTCACACTGATCTCCCCTCCCTCTTCTCACACTGATCTCCCCTCCGTCTTCTCACACTGATCTCCCCTCTGTCTTCTCACACTGATCTCCCCTCTGTCTTCTCACACTGATCTCCCCTCTCTCTTCTCACACTGATCTCCCCTCTGTCTTCTCACACTGATCTCCCCTCTGTCTTCTCACACTGATCTCCCCTCTGTCTTCTCACACTGATCTCCCCTCTCTCTTCTCACACTGATCTCCCCTCTCTCTTCTCACACTGATCTCCCCTCTGTCTTCTCACACTGATCTCCCCTCTGTCTTCTCACACTGATCTCCCCTCTGTCTTCTCACACTGATCTCCCCTCTGTCTTCTCACACTGATCTCCCCTCTCTCTTCTCACACTGATCTCCCCTCTCTCTTCTCACACTGATCTCCCCTCTGTCTTCTCACACTGATCTCCCCTCTGTCTTCTCACACTGATCTCCCCTCTGTCTTCTCACACTGATCTCCCCTCTGTCTTCTCACACTGATCTCCCCTCTGTCTTCTCACACTGATCTCCCCTCCCTCTTCTCACACTGATCTCCCCTCCGTCTTCTCACACTGATCTCCCCTCCCTCTTCTCACACTGATCTCCCCTCTGTCTTCTCACACTGATCTCCCCTCTGTCTTCTCACACTGATCTCCCCTCTGTCTTCTCACACTGATCTCCCCTCTGTCTTCTCACACTGATCTCCCCTCTGTCTTCTCACACTGATCTCCCCTCTCTCTTCTCACACTGATCTCCCCTCTCTCTTCTCACACTGATCTCCCCTCTGTCTTCTCACACTGATCTCCCCTCTCTCTTCTCACACTGATCTCCCCTCTGTCTTCTCACACTGATCTCCCCTCTGTCTTCTCACACTGATCTCCCCTCCCTCTTCTCACACTGATCTCCCCTCTGTCTTCTCACACTGATCTCCCCTCTGTCTTCTCACACTGATCTCCCCTCCGTCTTCTCACACTGATCTCCCCTCTCTCTTCTCACACTGATCTCCCCTCTGTCTTCTCACACTGATCTCCCCTCCCTCTTCTCACACTGATCTCCCCTCCCTCTTCTCACACTGATCTCCCCTCTCTCTTCTCACACTGATCTCCCCTCTCTCTTCTCACACTGATCTCCCCTCTCTCTTCTCACACTGATCTCCCCTCTCTCTTCTCACACTGATCTCCCCTCTGTCTTCTCACACTGATCTCCCCTCCCTCTTCTCACACTGATCTCCCCTCTGTCTTCTCACACTGATCTCCCCTCCCTCTTCTCACACTGATCTCCCCTCCCTCTTCTCACACTGATCTCCCCTCCCTCTTCTCACACTGATCTCCCCTCTGTCTTCTCACACTGATCTCCCCTCTGTCTTCTCACACTGATCTCCCCTCTGTCTTCTCACACTGATCTCCCCTCTGTCTTCTCACACTGATCTCCCCTCTGTCTTCTCACACTGATCTCCCCTCTCTCTTCTCACACTGATCTCCCCTCTGTCTTCTCACACTGATCTCCCCTCTGTCTTCTCACACTGATCTCCCCTCCCTCTTCTCACACTGATCTCCCCTCCCTCTTCTCACACTGATCTCCCCTCTGTCTTCTCACACTGATCTCCCCTCCCTCTTCTCACACTGATCTCCCCTCCCTCTTCTCACACTGATCTCCCCTCCCTCTTCTCACACTGATCTCCCCTCTGTCTTCTCACACTGATCTCCCCTCTGTCTTCTCACACTGATCTCCCCTCTGTCTTCTCACACTGATCTCCCCTCTGTCTTCTCACACTGATCTCCCCTCTGTCTTCTCACACTGATCTCCCCTCTCTCTTCTCACACTGATCTCCCCTCTGTCTTCTCACACTGATCTCCCCTCTGTCTTCTCACACTGATCTCCCCTCCCTCTTCTCACACTGATCTCCCCTCCCTCTTCTCACACTGATCTCCCCTCTCTCTTCTCACACTGATCTCCCCTCCCTCTTCTCACACTGATCTCCCCTCCCTCTTCTCACACTGATCTCCCCTCTCTCTTCTCACACTGATCTCCCCTCTGTCTTCTCACACTGATCTCCCCTCCCTCTTCCCACACTGATCTCCCCTCTGTCTTCTCACACTGATCTCCCCTCTGTCTTCTCACACTGATCTCCCCTCCCTCTTCTCACACTGATCTCCCCTCTCTCTTCTCACACTGATCTCCCCTCCCTCTTCTCACACTGATCTCCCCTCTCTCTTCTCACACTGATCTCCCCTCTCTCTTCTCACACTGATCTCCCCTCTCTCTTCTCACACTGATCTCCCCTCTCTCTTCTCACACTGATCTCCCCTCTGTCTTCTCACACTGATCTCCCCTCCCTCTTCTCACACTGATCTCCCCTCTGTCTTCTCACACTGATCTCCCCTCTGTCTTCTCACACTGATCTCCCCTCTGTCTTCTCACACTGATCTCCCCTCTGTCTTCTCACACTGATCTCCCCTCTGTCTTCTCACACTGATCTCCCCTCTGTCTTCTCACACTGATCTCCCCTCTCTCTTCTCACACTGATCTCCCCTCCCTCTTCTCACACTGATCTCCCCTCTCTCTTCTCACACTGATCTCCCCTCTCTCTTCTCACACTGATCTCCCCTCCCTCTTCTCACACTGATCTCCCCTCTCTCTTCTCACACTGATCTCCCCTCTCTCTTCTCACACTGATCTCCCCTCTGTCTTCTCACACTGATCTCCCCTCCCTCTTCTCACACTGATCTCCCCTCTGTCTTCTCACACTGATCTCCCCTCTGTCTTCTCACACTGATCTCCCCTCTGTCTTCTCACACTGATCTCCCCTCCCTCTTCTCACACTGATCTCCCCTCTGTCTTCTCACACTGATCTCCCCTCCGTCTTCTCACACTGATCTCCCCTCTGTCTTCTCACACTGATCTCCCCTCTCTCTTCTCACACTGATCTCCCCTCCCTCTTCTCACACTGATCTCCCCTCTCTCTTCTCACACTGATCTCCCCTCTCTCTTCTCACACTGATCTCCCCTCTCTCTTCTCACACTGATCTCCCCTCCCTCTTCTCACACTGATCTCCCCTCTGTCTTCTCACACTGATCTCCCCTCTGTCTTCTCACACTGATCTCCCCTCTGTCTTCTCACACTGATCTCCCCTCCCTCTTCTCACACTGATCTCCCCTCTGTCTTCTCACACTGATCTCCCCTCTGTCTTCTCACACTGATCTCCCCTCCCTCTTCTCACACTGATCTCCCCTCTGTCTTCTCACACTGATCTCCCCTCCCTCTTCTCACACTGATCTCCCCTCTGTCTTCTCACACTGATCTCCCCTCTGTCTTCTCACACTGATCTCCCCTCTGTCTTCTCACACTGATCTCCCCTCCCTCTTCTCACACTGATCTCCCCTCTGTCTTCTCACACTGATCTCCCCTCTGTCTTCTCACACTGATCTCCCCTCTGTCTTCTCACACTGATCTCCCCTCCATCTTCTCACACTGATCTCCCCTCTCTCTTCTCACACTGATCTCCCCTCTCTCTTCTCACACTGATCTCCCCTCTGTCTTCTCACACTGATCTCCCCTCTGTCTTCTCACACTGATCTCCCCTCTGTCTTCTCACACTGATCTCCCCTCTGTCTTCTCACACTGATCTCCCCTCTCTCTTCTCACACTGATCTCCCCTCTCTCTTCTCACACTGATCTCCCCTCTGTCTTCTCACACTGATCTCCCCTCTGTCTTCTCACACTGATCTCCCCTCTGTCTTCTCACACTGATCTCCCCTCTGTCTTCTCACACTGATCTCCCCTCTGTCTTCTCACACTGATCTCCCCTCTGTCTTCTCACACTGATCTCCCCTCTCTCTTCTCACACTGATCTCCCCTCTCTCTTCTCACACTGATCTCCCCTCTGTCTTCTCACACTGATCTCCCCTCTGTCTTCTCACACTGATCTCCCCTCTGTCTTCTCACACTGATCTCCCCTCTGTCTTCTCACACTGATCTCCCCTCTGTCTTCTCACACTGATCTCCCCTCTGTCTTCTCACACTGATCTCCCCTCTGTCTTCTCACACTGATCTCCCCTCTCTCTTCTCACACTGATCTCCCCTCTCTCTTCTCACACTGATCTCCCCTCTGTCTTCTCACACTGATCTCCCCTCTGTCTTCTCACACTGATCTCCCCTCTCTCTTCTCACACTGATCTCCCCTCTGTCTTCTCACACTGCTTCTTATCTGTGTTTTTATTTACACTGAACACAGGACAGGAGAATGATGATTAGACTTCTGCAAGACGCTGCAACTTCAGCTCTTTCTATAGCTATATAGACCATCTAGGTTTTGTTTGAACTTTTATTTGTTATCTTTAAAGGCATTATTATCTGGTCAGGCTGGGAGAAGCTTCTCAGACCTGTTAACCATTTACTGTCCTCCTGTGCTTGAGAAATTACTTTTGTTTTTTTGGCACTTATATCTTGTAAACTCCTGTTTACACAGTGCAGTGATCAATGTATTTCCACACTGGTCACTGCTAGACTAGGAAACACTTGTACCATGTCCGCAGTCTCTGATCATTTCCTGTACCGTCTCTGATCATCTCCTGTACTATGTCTGCAGTCTCTGATCATCTCCTGTACTATGTCTGCAGTCTCTGATCATCTCCTGTATTATGTCTGCAGTCTCTGATCATCTCCTGTACTATGTCTGCAGTCTCTGATCATCTCCTGTACCATGTCCGCAGTCTCTGATCATCTCCTGTACTATGTCCGCAGTCTCTGATCATCTCCTGTACTATGTCTGCAGTCTCTGATCATCTCCTGTACCATGTCCGCAGTCTCTGATCATCTCCTGTACTATGTCTGCAGTCTCTGATCATCTCCTGTACTATGTCTGCAGTCTCTGATCATCTCCTGTATCATGTCTGCAGTCTCTGATCATCTCCTGTACTATGTCTGCAGTCTCTGATCATCTCCTGTACTATGTCTGCAGTCTCTGATCATCTCCTGTACTATGTCTGCAGTCTCTGATCATCTCCTGTATTATGTCTGCAGTCTCTGATCATCTCCTGTACTATGTCTGCAGTCTCTGATCATCTCCTGTACCATGTCCGCAGTCTCTGATCATCTCCTGTACTATGTCCGCAGTCTCTGATCATCTCCTGTACTATGTCTGCAGTCTCTGATCATCTCCTGTACCATGTCCGCAGTCTCTGATCATCTCCTGTACTATGTCTGCAGTCTCTGATCATCTCCTGTACTATGTCTGCAGTCTCTGATCATCTCCTGTATCATGTCTGCAGTCTCTGATCATCTCCTGTACTATGTCTGCAGTCTCTGATCATCTCCTGTACTATGTCTGCAGTCTCTGATCATCTCCTGTACTATGTCTGCAGTCTCTGATCATCTCCTGTATCATGTCTGCAGTCTCTGATCATCTCCTGTACTATGTCTGCAGTCTCTGATCATCTCCTGTACTATGTCTGCAGTCTCTGATCATCTCCTGTATCATGTCTGCAGTCTCTGATCATCTCCTGTACTATGTCTGCAGTCTCTGATCATCTCCTGTACTATGTCTGCAGTCTCTGATCATCTCCTGTACCATGTCTGCAGTCTCTGATCATCTCCTGTACTATGTCTGCAGTCTCTGATCATCTCCTGTACTATGTCTGCAGTCTCCGATCATCTCCTGTATCATGTCTGCAGTCTCTGATCATCTCCTGTACTATGTCTGCAGTCTCTGATCATCTCCTGTATTATGTCTGCAGTCTCTGATCATCTCCTGTACTATGTCTGCAGTCTCTGATCATCTCCTGTATCATGTCTGCAGTCTCTGATCATCTCCTGTACTATGTCTGCAGTCTCTGATCATCTCCTGTACTATGTCTGCAGTCTCTGATCATCTCCTGTACCATGTCTGCAGTCTCTGATCATCTCCTGTACTATGTCTGCAGTCTCTGATCATCTCCTGTACCATCTCTGCAGTCTCTGATCATCTCCTGTAGTATGTCTGCAGTCTCTGATCATCTCCTGTGCTATGTCTGCAGTCTCTGATCATCTCCTGTAGTATGTCTGCAGTCTCTGATCATCTCCTGTATTATGTCTGCAGTCTCTGATCATCTCCTGTAGTATGTCTGCAGTCTCTGATCATCTCCTGTGCTATGTCTGCAGTCTCTGATCATCTCCTGTAGTATGTCTGCAGTCTCTGATCATCTCCTGTGCTATGTCTGCAGTCTCTGATCGTCTCCTGTAGTATGTCTGCAGTCTCTGATCATCTCCTGTAGTATGTCTGCAGTCTCTGATCATCTCCTGTAGTATGTCTGCAGTCTCTGATCATCTCCTGTGCTATGTCTGCAGTCTCTGATCATCTCCTGTAGTATGTCTGCAGTCTCTGATCATCTCCTGTAGTATGTCTGCAGTCTCTGATCATCTCCTGTGCTATGTCTGCAGTCTCTGATCATCTCCTGTGCTATGTCTGCAGTCTCTGATCATCTCCTGTACCATGTCTGCAGTCTCTGATCATCTCCTGTATTATGTCTGCAGTCTCTGATCATCTCCTGTACTATGTCTGCAGTCTCTGATCATCTCCTGTAGTATGTCTGCAGTCTCTGATTATCTCCTGTACCATGTCTGCAGTCGCTGATCATCTCCTGTACTATGTCTGCAGTCTCTGATCATCTCCTGTACCATCTCTGCAGTCTGATCATCTCCTGTAGTATGTCTGCAGTCTCTGATCATCTCCTGTACCATGTCTGCAGTCTCTGATCATCTCCTGTAGTATGTCTGCAGTCTCTGATCATCTCCTGTACCATGTCTGCAGTCTCTGATCATATCCTGTAGTATGTCTGCAGTCTCTGATCATCTCCTGTACCATGTCTGCAGTCTCTGATCATCTCCTGTAGCATGTCTGCAGTCTCTGATCATCTCCTGTGCTATGTCTGCAGTCTCTGATCATCTCCTGTAGTATGTCTGCAGTCTCTGATCATCTCCTGTATTATGTCTGCAGTCTCTGATCATCTCCTGTGCTATGTCTGCAGTCTCTGATCATCTCCTGTACCATTTCTGCAGTCTCTGATCATCTCCTGTACTATGTCTGCAGTCTCTGATCATCCCCTGTAGTATTTCTGCAATAAAGGAGGGCTACAGGCACGGTAGGTGGTGAGGGAAGAGGGCTGTGGGTGCAGTGGGTGGTAAGGCAAGGGAGGCTGCAGGCACAGTAGATGATGAGGAAAGGGGTCCCAGGTGCAATGGGTGGTGATGGAAAGAATGCCTAGGCACAAGTGATGGTTAAGGCGGGGCTGTAGAGAAAATACAGGGCAAGGGGCTTCATGATCCAGAGCCCACCAAAGACCAAAGTCCTCAGCACCAGGCCCATGATGCTCTTAATCCAGGCCAAATGGCCAGGGTCGCAAAGGTCGCACTTGCAATCAGGCCCTGGTGTTCACAGTGAAATAATTAGAAAGTGCACTGTCATATTGTCACACAATACACACTGGGATCTGTGATCAAAGAGTGTGTTGTGCTATTATTTAATGACACTGCACAAAGCCATTCAGTGTGTTTTTTTTTTTTTTTTTGGGGGGGGGCGCAAGTTGCTGGTCTTGCCTAGGGTGCAAAATAGTCTAGCACCGGCCCTGGTCTTAAGTATTCAGACCCTTTGCTCAGTATTTAGTAGAAGCCCCTTTTGATGAGTCTTTTTGGGAAAGATACAACAAGTTTTTCACACCTGGATTTGGGGATCCTCTGCCATTCCTCCTTGCAGATCCTCTCCAGTTCTGTCAGGTTGGATGGTAAATGTTGGTGGACGGCCATTTTTAGGTCTCTCCAGAGATGCTGAATTGGGTTTAAGTCAGGGCTCTGGCTGGGCCATTCAAGAACAGTCACGGAATTGTTGTGAAGCCACTTCTTCGTTATTTTAGCTGTGTGCTTAGGGTCATAGTCTTGTTGGAAGGTAAACCTTCGGCCCAGTCTGAGGTCCTGAGCACTCTGGAGAAGGTTTTCATCCAGGATATCCCTGTACTTGGCCGCATTCATCTTTCCCTCGATTGCAACCAGTCGTCCTGTCCCTGCAGCTGGAAAACACCCCCACAGCATGATGCTGCCACCACCATGCTTCACTGTTGGGACTGTATTGGACAGGTGATGAGCAGTGCCTGGTTTTCTCCACACATACCACTTAGAATTAAGGCCAAAATGTTCTACCTTGGTCTCATCAGACCAGAGAATCATATTTCTCTCCATCTTGGAGTCCTTCATGTGTTTTTTTTAGCAAACTCCATGCGGGCTTTCATGTGTCTTGCACTGAGGAGAGGCTTCTGTCGGGCCACTCTGCCATAAAGCCCCGACTGGTGGAGGGCTGCAGTGATGGTTGACTTTCTACAACTTTCTCCCATCTCCCGACTGCATCTCTGGAGCTCAGCCACAGTGATCTTTGGGTTCTTCTTTACCTCTCTCACCAAGGCTCTTCTCCCCCGATAGCTCAGTTTGGCCGGACGGCCAGCTCTAGGAAGGGTTCTGGTCGTCCCAAACGTCTTCCATTTAAGGATTATGGAGGCCACTGTGCTCTTAGGAACCTTAAGTGCAACAGAATTTTTTTGTAACCTTGTCCAGATCTGTGCCTTGCCACAATTCTGTCTCTGAGCTCTTCAGGCAGTTACTTTGACCTCATGATTCTCATTTGCTCTGACATGCACTGTGAGCTGTAAGGTCTTATATAGACAGGTGTGTGGCTTTCCTAATCAAGTCCAATCAGTATAATCCAACACAGCAGGACTCAAATGAAGGTGTAGAACCATCTCAAGGATGATCAGAAGAAATGGACAGCACCTGAGTAATATATATGAGTGTCACAGCAAAGGGTCTGAATACTTAGGACCATGTGATATTTCAGTTTTTCTTTTTTAATAAATCTGCAAAAATGTCAACAATTCTGTGTTCTTCTGTCAATATGGGGTGCTGTGTGTACAATATGGGGTGCTGTGTGTACAATATGGGGGGCTGTGTACAATATGGGGTGCTGTGTGTACAATATGGGGGGCTGTGTGTACAATATGGGGTGCTGTGTGTACAATATGGGGTGCTGTGTGTACATTAATGAGGAAAAAAATGAACTTTTGAATGATTTTAGCAAATGGCTGCAATATAACAAAGAGTGAAAAATTTAAGGGGGTCTGAATACTTTCCGTCCCCACTGTATGTTTGTTATTTAACCACTTGCCGTGGCTCCATTATCCTGACTGGGCATCATATGACATTTAGCAGGATAAGCCTCTTGTGCGCGCCCCGTGCTGTGTGTCGCTCTGACACACCGCATCTCCGATTGCGGTAAAGAGCCTATGACATAGGCTCTTAACCACATGATCAGCCGTGACCAATCACAGTCAGTGTTACATGACTGCGCAATTCTCATTCAAAGTGTGACAGCGCTGAAAACTGAAAATTGGCCCGGTACTGAAGTGGTTAAAAAAAAAAAAAAAAAAACTTTAAATCACTTCAACTAAAACAGCATTATTTGCAAAATGTACTCTAATAACACACACAGTCTTTGATCTCAGAAATATTATGTTTACAGTTCGAATTTGAATGGAATTCAATGTAAAATTCTATTTGAATTTCAATTTGAAAAAAATTGTGAAAAAAAATACCGCATTATAGATGGAGCTGACAGTCATAGCCCAAATATGACAAAGCCCAAAATTGGAAAATAGGGCTAGTTCCCCATTGGATACACCTTGCTTTTGATTGACAGAGGATGGCAGTGGGCACATCCAAAAGCCGCTATCGGACTTTATGGTGGCTATGGATCCATCAACTGCCATCTGCTGCCAATCAACAGCAAGGCGGAACTGATGTGTATCTACAGCCGTGGCCAAAAGTTTGGAGGATGACACAAATTTTCACAAAGTCTGCAGCTTCAGTGTTTTTAGATCTTTGTGTCAGATGTTACTATGGAATACTGAAGTTTAATTACAAGCTTTTCATAAGTGTCAAAGGCTTTTATTGACAATGACATGAATGCATAATCAATGCTCGGAGTTTGTCAGAATTTGTGGGTTTTTTGGTTCACCCGCCTCTTGAGGATTGACCACAAGTTCTCAATGTGATTAAAATCTGAGGAGTTTCTTGGGCCTTGCCATGGACCCAAAGTTTCCAAGTTTTTTTTTCCCCAAGCCACTTACAGTAGTTATGACTTTTGACTTATGGCAAGGTGCTCCATCATGCTGGAAAAGCCATTGTTCCTCACCAAACTGTTCTTGGATGGTTGGGAGAAGTTGCTCTCGGAGGATGTTTTTGTACCATTCTTTATTCATGGCGGTGTTTTTAGGCAGAATTGTGAGTGAATGCACTCCCTTGGCTGAGAAGCAACCTAACACATGAGTGGTTTCAGGATGCTTTACTGTTGGCATGACACAGGACTGATGGTAGCGCTCACCTTTTCTTCTCCGGCCAAGGTTTTTCCCAGATGCCCCAAACAATCGGAAAGGAGATTCATCAGAGAAAATGACTTTCCCCCAATCCTCAGCAGTCCAATCTCTGTACCTTTTGCAGAATATCAGTCTGTTTCTGATGTTTTTCCTGGAGAGAAGTGGCTTCTTTGCTGCCCTTCTTGACACCAGCCCAAACTTTGCATTGGTGGTGCCCCGATCTCCCCCTCTACACTGGTGGTGCCCCGATCTCCCCCTCTACACTGGTGCCTCCCCGATCTCCCCCTCTACACTGGTGGTGCCCCGATCTCCCCCTCTACACTGGTGCCTCCCCGATCTCCCCCTCTACACTGGTGGTGCCCTGATCTCCCCCTCTGCACTGGTGGTGCCCCGATCTCCCCCTCTACACTGGTGGTTCCCCGATCTCCCCCTCTACACTGGTGGTTCCCCGATCTCCCCCTCTACCCTGGTGGTGCCCCGATCTTCCCCTTTACACTGGTGGTGACCCGATCTCCCAGTCTGCACTGGTGGTGCCCCAATCTCCCCCTCTGCACTGGTGGTGCCCCGATCTTCCCCTTTACACTGGTGGTGCCCCGATCTCCCAGTCTGCACTGGTGGTGCCCCGATCTCCCCCTCTGCACTGGTGGTGCCCCGATCTCCCCCTCTACACTGGTGGTGCCCCGATCTCCCAGTCTGCACTGGTGGTGCCCCAATCTCCCCCTCTGCACTGGCGGTGCCCCGATCTCCCCCTCTGCACTGGCGGTGCCCCGATCTCCCCCTCTACACTGGCGGTGCCCCGATCTCCCCCTCTGCACTGGTGGTGCCCCGATCTCCCCCTCTACACTGGTGGTGCCCCGATCTCCCCCTCTGCACTGGTGGTGCCCCGATCTCCCCCTCTGCACTGGTGGTGCCCCGATCTCCCCCTCTGCACTGGTGGTGCCCCGATCTTCCCCTCTACACTGGTGGTGCCCCGATCTTCCCCTCTACACTGGTGGTGCCCCGATCTCCCAGTCTGCACTGGTGGTGCCCCAATCTCCCCCTCTGCACTGGCGGTGCCCCAATCTCCCCCTCTGCACTGACGGTGCCCCAATCTCCCCCTCTACACTGGCGGTGCCCCGATCTCCCCCTCTACACTGGTGGTGCCCCGATCTCCCCCTCTGCACTGGCGGTGCCCCGATCTCCCCCTCTGCACTGGCGGTGCCCTGATCTCCCCCTCTGCACTGGTGGTGCCCCGATCTCCCCCTCTACACTGGTGGTGCCCCGATCTCCCCCTCTGCACTGGCGGTGCCCCGATCTTCCCCTTTACACTGATGGTGCCCCGATCTCCCCCTCTGCACTGACGGTGCCCCAATCTCCCCCTCTACACTGGCGGTGCCCCGATCTCCCCCTCTGCACTGGTGGTGCCCCGATCTCCCCCTCTGCACTGGTGGTGCCCGATCTCCCCCTCTACACTGGCGGTGCTTAGATCTTAGAGGTGCTTAGAGGAGACGGTCCTGACGCTTGCTGGACTTTTTGGGCGCCCTGACGCCTTCCTCACAAATGCAGTGGAAATGTTTTTATGGGATTTTCATGGCAAAGAGGAACATTACAATTAATCACAATTCATCTGATTGTTCTTCATTACATTCTGGAGTATATGAAAATTGCCATCATAAAAACTGAGGCAGCAAACTTTGTGAGAATTAATATTTGTGTCATTCTCAAAAATGTTGGCCAAGCCTGTAGTCTCTCAGTTTACCATCAGGGTTTGCTCACTGCACTACGAAACCTCTCGGCCATGCACCTGTCGGTGTGATGGACGCAATGGAGGCGGGGGAGCGCACTTGGGAAGGGATGTCCAGTATGGATGCTGCAACTACAGTGCCAGGCTCTGCCAGACTCATGTGCCTCGCTCCAATAGCTACATGACCTGGGTGCAAGCACCAACCATTTTTAAAGGGTGGCATGGCTTAGTGGGTACCTCCAGCTCTCCTGCTTGAGAGCCTGGCTCTGCACCTCCCACCTTCCTTACTATTGGCCCATCACTGTGATGAGCAGCCTCACTGGCCAATAATGAGACATAGTTACATAGTTACATAGTAGGTGAGGTTGAAAAAAAACACAAGTCCATCAAGTCCAACCTATGTGTGTGATTATGTGTCAGTATTACATTACATCAGGGGTTGACAAATTTGCTTGGAATCTAGGAGCCAGCTAAAAAAGTTAGGAGCCAGGTTTTTTTTTTTTTTTTTTTTTTTTTTAAACGACCGACAAAGCTTTATTCTTAATATAAAAATGAACCAATCTTAAATTTACACAGAGACGACTAGAACTAATGTGACTGCTTTTATTTCCTGCCATGCAGGGACATAAGACCACCATATTCCCGCTAAGGATCCAATCAGGTCCGCCTGAAAAACTGACAGGGGAACCTGATCAGACAGCCCGTGTGAAAGGGGACAAGCAGGGAGATGACAAATAATAAATTCATTTTAATTAATCACTTCCTTCCCGCAGGACGACTATATACGTCCTGTCTTTGAAGAGAAATACCGTTGTTATGGTAGCAGCTAGCTCCCATCACCCCGGTATCTTCAAGAGCCGGCGGTTCTCTTTCAGATAAAAGTGGTCTCTGCAGCAGATTAGCAGCGAGATCACTTTTATCGGCGGCAGGAGAGGGCCCCCCCTACCGCCGCGCTCCGGTGCCCTTCACCGCTTACCGTGGCCGTCTGTAACGGCGGAGGCGATCCGGATCTGTCCCTGGCCTGACATGGAGACGAGTGAGAGGAAGATGCCCCCCCCGCCCATCTCCAAGTCATTGCAGGGCGGAAGCGACGTCAAATCATCACTTCCACCCATAGCTCTTGAAGGGACATTTTATATATTTTTTTTTTTCAAATGACAACTTTTTTTTTATTTATTTTTTTTAATGCATTTTAGTGTAAATATGAGATGTGAGGTCTTTTTGACCCCAGATGTCATATTTAAGAGGACCTGTCATGCTTTTTTTCTATTACAAGGGATTTTTACATTCCTTGTAATAGGAATAAAAGTGACTTTTTTTTTTTTTTAAAAGAACAGTGAAAAAATAAAAGTTAAAATAAATAAGAAAAAAAAAAAAAATTAAATGTGCCACATCCCTTGTAATAGAAATAAAAGTGACACAATTTTTTTTTTTTTTTTTTTTAAACAGTGTAAAAATAAAAAATAAAAAGTAAAATATATAAGAAAAAATAATATTTTTTTTAAATGCGCCCCGTCCCGCCGAGCTCGCTTGCAGAAGCGAACGCATATGTGAGTAGCACCCGCATATGAAAGCGGTGTTCAAACCACACATGTGAGGTATCGCCACGATCAATAGAGCGAGAGCAATAATTCTAGTCTTAGACCTCCTCTGTAACTCAAAACATGCAACCTGTAGAATTTTTTAAACGTCGCCTATGGAGATTTTAAAGGGTAAAAGTTTGTCGCCATTCCACGAGCGGATGAAATCTTGAAGCGTGACATGTTGGGAATCAATTTACTCGGCGTAACATTATCTTTCACAATATAAAAAAAATTGGGCTAACTTTACTGTTTTCTTATTTTTTAATTAAAAAAAGTATTTTTTCCCAAAAAAGTGCGCTTGTAAGTCCGCTGCGCAAATACGGTGTGACAGAAAGTATTGCAATGACCGCCATTTTATTCTCTAGGGTGTTAGAATAAAAAATATATATAATGTTTGGGGGTTCTAAGTAAAGGGAAGGAGATGAGCAGGCAGTGAAAACAGGTAGGGAAAGTTCCATTAGCATTGGTGGATGTCTTGTCATACCAACGGCCACCACCAGAGGGCGCCCGATTGCAGAAGGAACCATAGGACTGCAGTAGGCCGCAAAGCCGGGGCCTCAATTACCGGCGCGGCCCAACGCGATCGCGGCGGGAGGGGGGGGTGGTGTCGAACGGACACAGGATACAACAGCTGTGCCGCCCCAGGCGCCAGGTCGCTAATTCTAGTCGCAAATGCGACCTGGCGCCCGGGATTTGTCGAGCCCTGCATTACATGAAATAAATATATAATTTTTATTGAAAGCTGTACCATAAAAGTTAAAGTTAAAACAATGAGCCCTTTTCACAGCTCCCACTTTTCCTACACCTTTTCACTTCCCCACCTATCCTCCACCTGCACACTTAAAGAGTATTTATCAATATCCCTATAGTTATATACTATCTATTTTACTAGCCTCCAAAGATATACCATATAAATATGGTTGGAAATCTTTTTGGTTTGAACCACATACACTATAGATATATACATACGGGTGACTTCGGTCCCTTGGTGGCTTTCTCTGCCCACTAAAATCTGATCATTATTCTTTTGGGTGTTTACATATTCTGTCCCACAAATTTCTCATCGTAGGTGGTTGTTGCGCTCTCCGGCCGGTTGTTTGCTTTGACGGGCGGTGCCTAAGTGTGTGGCCTCTCGCAAGTCACCTTGCCTCTCACTACCCTGGTCTAGGCTGAGATGGCGGTGGAGGCATCTAGAATTCTCCCTCGGGGCAAGAAGGTCAAGCAACATACTCTTTTAAGGGATCTCCATGTGGGAAGTTTTTCTCCTGTTGGACATACATTATTTGGTAACTATACCGTTTTGGCGCATTACATGATGAATGCAGTTACTGTTATACAATGTAAAGTTATGTATATATATACCAATGCTATCTATATGTTCTCTCTAGCAGACCGAACCTCTGAAGAAGACCCCAAGTATAGGGGTTGAAACGCGTCAGGTCTTATGTTCATAATAGGAATTATTGTTATGAATATATGTCTGCCAATGTATGTTCAGCCATTCAGTTTTTAAGTACTCCCCACTGGAGCTCATTGTTTTAACTTTAACTTTTATGGTACAGCTTTCAATAAAAATTATATATTTATTTCATACAATATTGATTACATTTATTACTGTGCTGCCTAAAAACCCCGCTGTGGGGAAACCTTTTCTTCTTTTTTGTTGCAATGCTTTAAGGGGTGAGCAGCAATTTCTTTCCTTTCTCTCTAGTGTCCCCTCCATTTTTTCGAGTATTACATTACATATCCCTGTATATTGCGGTCATTCAGGTGATTATCTAATAGTTTCTTGAAGCTATCAATGCTCCCCGCTGAGACCACCGCCTGTGGAAGGGAATTCCACATCCTTACCGCTCTTACAGTAAAGAACCCTCTACGTAGTTTAAGGTTAAACCTCTTTTCTTCTAATTGTAATGGCCACGAGTCTTATTAAACTCCCTTCTGCGAAAAAGTTTTATCCCTATTGTAGGGTCACCAGTACAGTATTTGTAAATTGAAATCATATCCCCTCTCAAGCGTCTCTTCTCCAGAGAGAATAAGTTCAGTGCTCGCAACCTTTCCTCATAACTAAGATCCTCCAGACCCTTTATTAGCTTTGTTGCCCTTCTTTGTACTCGCTCCATTTCCAGTACGTCCCTCCTGAGGACTGGTGCCCAGAACTGGACAGCATACTCCAGGTGCGGGCGGACCAGAGTCTTGTAGAGCGGGAGAATTATCGTTTTATCTCTGCAGTTGATCCCTTTTAATACATGCCAATATTCTGTTTGCTTTATTAGCAGCAGCTTGGCATTGCATGTCATTGCTGAGCCTATCATCTACTAGGACCCCCAGGTCCTTTTCCATCCTAGATCCCCCCAGAGGTTCTCCCCCCAGTGTAAAGATTGCATTCAGATTTTTGCCACCCAAATGCATTATTTTACATTTTTCTACATTGAACCTCATTTGCCATGTAGTCGCCCACCCCATTAATTTGTTCAGGTCTTTTTGCAAGATTTCCACATCCTGCGGAGAAGTTATTGCCCGGCTTAGCTTAGTATCGTCTGCAAATACAGAGATTGAACTGTTTATCCCATCCTCCAGGTCGTTTATGAACAAATTACAGTATTTATCGGCGTATAACACGCACCGGCGTATAACACGCACCCCAATTTAGGAGGGAATTTTAAGGAAAAAAAACTTTTAGGAGGGAAGTTGAAGGGAAAAAAAAACTTACATTTAAATGCCCATCATTGCAGCCTTCTCAGTGCAGCCTTGTCAGTGCAGCCTTCCCCAGTGCAGCCTTGTCAGTGCAGCCTTGTCAGTGCAGCCTTGTCAGTGCAGCCTTCCCCAGTGCAGCCTTGTCAGTGCAGCCTTGTCAGTGCAGCCTTGTCAGTGCAGCCTTCCCCAGTGCAGCCTTGTCAGTGCAGCCTTCCCCAGTGCAGCCTTGTCAGTGCAGACTTCCCCAGTGCAGCCTTGTCAGTGCAGACTTCCCCAGTGCAGCCTTGTCAGTGCAGACTTCCCCAGTGCAGCCTTCCCCAGTGCAGCCTTCCCTAGTGCAGCCTTCCCTAGTGCAGCCTTCCCCAGTGCAGCCTTCCCTAGTGCAGCCTTCCCCAGTGATCCCAGCCATTCTGGGCTTCAAAATCGCCGACCGCGATTTGAAAATGGCGCCGCCGGCGCCGAAATACACAGTGCCGGTCCTCGGCTCTTTCCGGCGGCTCTCGTTCATTTTCGGCTCCACTCGTAGTCCCGAGCGGAGCTATCCGAACCTAGCCGAGTAGGTTCGGATAGCTCCGCTCGGGACTACGAGTGGAGCCGAAAATGAACGAGAGCCGCCGGAAAGAGCCGAGGACCGGCACTGTGTATTTCGGCGCCGGCGGCGCCATTTTCAAATCGCGGTCGGCGATTTTGCAAATCTGACAGGTTGGGATCGCAGGGGATCGGCGTATAACACGCACCTGCGATTTTCCCCTGGTTTTAAGGGGAAAAAAGTGCGTGTTATACGCCGATAAATACGGTAAATAGGATTGGTCCCAGCACAGAACCTTGGGGAACCCCACTACCCACCCCTGACCATTCTGAGTACTCCCCATTTATCACCACCCTCTGAACACGCCCTTGTAGCCAGTTTTCAATCCATGTACTCACCCTATGGTCCATGCCAACGCACCTTATTTTGTACAGTAAACGTTTATGGGGAACTGTGTCAAATGCTTTTGCAAAATCCAGATACACCACGTCTACGGGCCTTCCTTTATCTAGATGGCAACTCACCTCCTCATAGAAGGTTAATAGATTGGTTTGGCAAGAACGATTCTTCATGAATCCATGCTGATTACTGCTAATGATATCATTCTTATTACTAAAATCTTGTATATAGTCCCTTATCATTCCCTCCAAGAGTTTACATACTATTGATGTTAGGCTAACTGGTCTGTAATTCCCAGGGATGTTTTTTGGGCCCTTTTTAAATATTGGTGCTACATTGGCTTTTCTCCAATCAGCTGGTACCATTCCAGTCAATAGACTGTCTGTAAAAATTAGGAACAACGGTCTGGCAATCACCTGATTGAGTTCCCTAAGTACCCTCGGATGCAAGCCATCTGGTCCCGGTGATTTATTAATGTTAAGTTTCTCAAGTCTAATTTTAATTCCGTCCTCTGTTAACCATGTAGGTGCTTCCTGTGTTGTGTCATGAGGATAAACACTGCAGTTTTGGTTACTGAAGCCCCCCGATTCACTCGTGAAGACTGAGGAGAAGAATAAATTCAATACCTTTGCCATCTCCCCATCCTTTGTAACCAGATGTCCTTCCTCATTCTTTATGGGGCCAATATGGTCTGTCCTCTCTTTTTTACTGTTTACATACTTAAAGAATTTCTTGGGATTTTTTTTGCTCTCCTCCGCTATGTGTCTTTCATGTTCTATCTTAGCCATCCTAATTGCACCCTTACATTTCTTATTGCATTCTTTATAAAGTCTGAATGCTGATGATGATCCCTCAACCTTGTATTTTTTTAAGGCCTTCTCCTTTGCTTTTATATGCATTTTTACATTGGAGTTAAGCCATCCAGGATGTTTGTTCGCTCTTTTAAATTTATTACCCAATGGGATACATTGGCTAATGCCCTTATTTAATATGCTCTTAAAGCAAACCCATCTCTCCTCCGTATTCTTTGTTCCTAATATTTTATCCCAATTTATGCCTTTTAGCAAGGTTTGTAGTTTAGGGAAGTTGGCTCTTTTGAAATTCAGTGTCTTTGTGTTCCCTTCATGTTTCCTATTTGTGTGATTTATACTGAAACTAATAGACCTGTGATCGCTGTTACCTAAATTGCCCCGTATTTCCACATCTGTGATCAGGTCTGTATTGTTGGTAATCAGTAGATCTAGTAATGTTTTATTTCTAGTTGGTGCGTCTACCATCTGAGCCATAAAATTGTCCTGCAAGACACTAAGGAACTGGTGAGCCTTAAATGAATGCGCGGTTCCCTCCGCCCAGTCTATGTCTGGATAATTAAAATCCCCCATTATGATAACACTTCCCATCCTTGCTGCTAATCCAATTTGTGATAGGAGATCCGTCTCCACTTCCTCCCTCAGGTTAGGGAGACAAAGGAAGTAGGAGGGGGCAGGGCCAGGCTCTCAAGCAGGCGACCTGGAGGTACCTCCTATTCCATGACACTAATACTAATAAACCCTAGGAGCCCTAAATTCGGGGGGGGGGGGGGCTAGTCTGTCATTTCTGAACCCGTAATCCATGACATCCGTATTTTAGCAATATCCACTAAGTGAGTCCTGTGTATTCCTCCTTAAATCTTGGGGGGGGGGGGGGTATATGTATAAAATGTTTGTGGTGCAGATATGACAAACATCTGCACAATCAGGATGGAAATGGCTATATTTTCTATATAATGAGTGGTTCCTATATCTTCAGTGCCATCTAGTGGCCATAATATGTCTTTGCTTCCTCATTGAAGGATTTTTGGAAAAAAACGCATTACAGCCACTAGGTGGTGCTTACTTTATAAGAGCTACGCACATTGGAGAAAATACAACAGTTTGCATCCTGATTCTGCATGTGCAGCAAGCGTAGAATGCAAAACTTCACTCCATAAAAGTAATCCCATTAGGTTTAACCACTTGCCGACCGCGCTATGGCAAAATGATGGTGCCATAGGTCGTCCTCCCATGATTGCGCCCACTGAGCGACCTTCAAACACAGCTGATCATAGATCGGGGGAAAAGAGCCAATCACAGCGGCTCTTTACATTATCAGCTGCGTTCAATAACAGTTGATCACAATGTAAATACACATGCCGGTTATTGTTATGATGTCACAGTGTGAGAAAAGGAGAGCCGGTAATCGGCCAGTGTGAAGGGGACATCTGCACTGATCATCAGTGCAGCCACAACAGTGCCCATCAGTGCTGCCTTATAGTGTCCATCAGTGCTGCCAATCAGTGCCCATCAGTGCTGCCAATCAGTGCCCCTCAGTGCTGCCAATTAGTGCCAATCAGTGCTGCCAATCAGTGCCCATCAGTGCTGCCAATTAGTGCCCATCAGTGCTGCCTATTACTGTCCATCAGTGCTGCCAATCAGTGCCCCTCAGTGCTGCCAATTAGTGCCAATCAGTGCTGCCAATCAGTGCCCATCAGTGCTGCCAATTAGTGCCAATCAGTGCTGCCAATCAGTGCCCATCAGTGCTGCCAATTAGTGCCAATCAGTGCCCATCAGTGCCGTCTATCAGTGCACTTCAGTGCTCCCTTTTAGTGCCCAGTGTTGCATATCAGTGCAGCCTATCATTGCCAATCATTGCCAATCAGTGCCGCCTATAAGTGACTAATGTGTAATGGGTGGAGCCTGCTGGGCCCCTCCCTCAGCTCTGCTCTCTGCGCAGGTTGTATACAGCAGAGTGATGATGTCACTGCTACTTTTACAATGTAATATCCGGGTTTACAAAGACATCTGGAGCACACAAAGTGGATTTATATCCTTTGTGGTTATTGAGAATTTTTTTTTTTTTTTTTAAATTAAATTACTTGTTCCTAAAATTCTGCTTCAAGTTGTGATTTCTCTGTTTCTGTATTTGCAAAGGTGAATATGTTTATTAAATCGTGTAATACTGCAGTGAAAAAGTATTCATACCCCTTGAAATTTCCCACATTTTGTCATGTTACAACCAAAAACGTAAATGTATTTTATTGGGATTTTATGTGATAGACCAACACAAAGTGGCTCATAATTGTGAAGTGGAAGGAAAATGAGAAATGATACAAATAAATATGTGAAAAGTGTGGGGGGGGGGCATTTGTATGGCGCCCCCCGGAGTCAATACTTTGTAGAACCCCCTTTCTCTACAAGTCTTTTTGGGGATGTCTCTACCAGCTTTGCACATCTAGAGAGGGACATTTTTGCCCATTCTTCTTTGTAAAATATCTCAAGCTCTGTCAGATTGGATGGAGAGCGTCTGTGAACAGCAATTTTCAAGTCTTGCCACAGATTCTCAATGTGATTTAGGTCTGGACTGTGACTGGGCCATTCTAACACATGAATATGCTTTGATGTAAACCATTCCATTGTAGCTCTGGCTGGATGTTTCGGGTCGTTGTCCTGCTGGAAGGTGAACCTCCCCCCCGGTCTCAAGTCTTTTGTAGACTCTAACAGGTTTTCTTCTAAGATTGTCCTGTATTTGTCTCCATCCATCTTCCCATCAACTCTGACCAGCTTCCCTGTCCCTGCTAAAGAAAAGCATCCCCACCACATGATGCTGCCACCACCATGTTTCACGGTGGGGATGGTGTGTTCAGGGTGATGTGCAGTGTTAGTTTTCCCCACACATAGCGTTTTGCTTTTAGGCCAAAAAGTTGAATTTTGGTCTCCTCTGACCAGATCACCTTCTTCCGCATGTTTGCTGTGTCCTCCACATGGCTTCTCACAAACTACAAACAGGACTTCTTATGACTTTCTTTCACCAATGTCTTTCTTCTTGTCACTCTTCTATAAAGGGCAGATTTGTGGAGAACACGACTAATAGTTGTCCTGTGGACAGATTCTCCCACCTGAGCTGTGGATCTCTGCAGCTCCTCCAGAGTTACCATGGACCTCTTGGCTCTTCTCTGATGAATGCTCTCCTTGCCCGGCCGGTCAGTTTAGGTGGACGGCCATGTCTTGGTAGGTTTGCAGTTGTGCCATACTCTTTCCATTTTCCGATGATGGATTGAACAGAGCTCTGTGAGATGTTCAAAGCTTGGGAAATATTAATATAACCTAACCCTGCTTTATACTTCTCCACAACTTTATCCCTGACCTGTCTGGTGTGTTCCTTGGCCTTCATGATGCTGTTTGTTCACTAAGGTTCTCTAACAAACCTCTGGGGGCTTCACAGAACATCTCTTTTTATACTGAGATTAAATGACACACAGGTGGACTCTATTTACTAATTAGGTGACTTCTGAAGGCAATTGGTTCCACTAGATTTTAGTTAGGGGTATCAGAGTAAAGGGGGCTGAATACAAATGCCCCCCCACTTTTCACATATTTATTTGTGTAGCAAAGTCTTTAGCCTCTTCCAGGCTAATGAGCTGACATTCTTCAATGTGTAGTGGGTTGTGAGGCATAGTGGGTGCAAAGATGGTGAAAGTCATTGGGCGCCAGACACTTCTTGGATGCAAAGTGTCTTTTAACAGTCCTTTTTGTATTTTTGGGGGAAAGAGGGTTGGGGCCAGGACACCCTTAAGTAGTTGTAGATACAATTGGCAGACTCCAAGACTTCAATAGGAAGACAACCATGCAGGGAAAGGCCCCAGCAAGGCACCACATCTGCACATGCAGGAATGCTGTCTCCCATGGCAACAGTCTTTAACAGATCCCAACACAAACGTAACAGTTCCTTCATCTTCGCTACAACTGCTTCTTGTAGTTCTTCAACACTGAGCTCCCGGTCTCTCACTAGACCCTCTGATTCTGAATCCCTTGTGCTCCTCCAAGGTTTTGCGGTGGTATCTTCCTCAAGCGTCACCCACACTTCTCTGCTGGGTCTCTAGCTTGGCACTCCAGATACTTCTCAAGCTTCACCCCTGCTAACCGGCTCGGTCCCTGGCTTGACACACAAGGCTGCTCTGCAAGCGTCACCTCTGCTGGTTGGGTCCCTGACTTGATCACCTCCTGAAGTTTCCCGATTCTCCACCGTGCCCGTTCGGCGAGAATGCTGCTCCGGTACTTGCTTCAGCTACTCACTGTGGTCCCTGGTAAAGGCGGTTGGTCCCTTAGTGGCGACAACTTCCCTTCTACCTCCGACCATAACAGGTTCTCCAGCCGGCAGAACCGTCACTTTTGGTTGGATTGCAAGCCTCAGTCCCAACCCTGTGCTGCCCTCTTACTTCGCGATAGGCCCTCACACAGCCTGGCAGCCAGATGCCCCCGGGATAGGCCCAATGTCCGGCTTAGCAGCCCGGGGCGTACGACACACGGCCACCCAGCCTTCCAAGTGGCACAGAACATCGATCACCTGACTCCGCCCAAATATATAGGTGCTCCCAGCAGGCCAAGGGATTCAAGACAACCCCTGCCCATTGGCTGAGATACCCCATATACCCATAACCTGACCTTGGGTTGCCCTTCCCATATCTAGTACCACCAAGTACCCGGCCACCTAGTGGTAGAAGATAGAAGTGCAACAAGGCCAAACTTAGGGAGAAATCAATAGATCCCTATCAATCAACCAGGATAACTACTCCTGGCAAGTAAATTTGTGAGGAGCTCCCTGACTAAACTCCAGGGTGCTACATTTGTAAATAATTTTGAAAACCATTTATCATTTGCCTTCCACTTCACAATTATGAGCCACTTTGTGTTGGTCTATCACATAAAATCCCAATAAAATATATTTACGTTTTTTGGTCGCAACATGACAAAATGTGGGAAATGTCAAGGGGTATGAATACTTTTTCAAGGCACTGTATGTAAATGCCTCCGCTCTGACCCCTTTTACCCACAATGCCCCTCTCTCTGTTGGCTGCAGAATGGAAATAATGGAAAGTCGTAGGAAATCACTCTGGCTGCCCGGAGTAAGCGGCGCTCTTATGTCAATATTTTCCCAGAGAGGAGTCACAAGTCGGCGTGGCACCTCTGTCTTATTACGCCGGGATTGCTTAATTATAGATTAATACTGTACGTTTAAACTCCGGTGGCAGATTAAGGTGTCAGCATTAATTATTATTACATGTTTGGAATATGTCACAATCTATTTAGATCACAGGCTGGGTTGGCTAACACGCGTCTGCTGGGTGCTGTCACTCCGCTAAATGACACGCCACTGAAAGACAGTTCCACTTTTCCATGGAGGAGGAGAAGGAGGGGGAGGGGGGGGGGGGGTTCAGGTATCAGAGGCACAGAAGGCTTTGCCAAGCAGGGCCGGGCGAGGAAAGCCAAGGAGTAACCCGTTCCTTGCCGCGGAGGAGCCATGACAGCTCTGACGTCTTCTCCTAAACATCTACCGCGAAGAGGGAATATTCAAGGACATGGCATTCCCTCGTAAACCCAGATATAGCCTGCCAGATATATGAGACACCTTCTAATTACAGATAATTAACAGGTGCAGGGGACCTATAAAAACCATAAAACTAATGAAGACTCCTACCGTGTTGTATATGCTTACATGACATTGCCCTCAGCAATTTAATTACTTGGGAGCAATCTTCGATGTGTGAGAAGACATTCGTCTCTCAGTAGCAGGTCCACCTGTTCACAAGCAGCTCATCTAGGCTTGGTGTCCTCTCATCATTATACCTGTTATATTCTATTTCATAGATACGAGATGGCCAACGCCAGCTCAGACTGCCAAACGGTTGCTCTTTAGAGTATTCCTACATGCTTGTATCAACTAGGTAGAGATATACACGCATCAGCTATGACTACCCACCATGACATTATGACTACCCACTATAGCTTATGACCACCCACCTAATATTAGGTAGGTTTCCCTTTTGCCACCAAAACAGCCCTGACCTGTCAAGGCATAGACTCCAATAGACAAAGCATCACACTGTCCCCCACCAGCTTGCCGTCTTCCCATACTGCCTCCTGCTGCCATCCTTTCCCCAGGTAAGTGACGCACTCACCTGCCCGTCCACATGATCATCAGACCCAGCACATCCCACAGATGCTCAATTAACCACCCACCTAATACTGAGTAGGCCCCCCTTTTCCTGCCAAAACAGCCCCTGACCCCTCGAGGTATGGACTCCACTAGACCTCTGAAGGTACGCTGTGGTATCTGGCACCAAGCTGTAACAGATCTTTTAAATCCTGTAAGTTGCCAGGTGGGGTTTCCATGGAATGGACTTGTTTTTCCAGCAGATGCTCGATTGGATTGGGATCTGGAGAATTTGAAAGCCAAGTAAACACCTCAAGGTCATTGTTGTACTCCTCAAACCATCCTTTCAAACCATTTTTGTAGTGTGGCAGGGTGCATCATCCTGCTGAAAGAGGCCACTGCCATCAGGGATAACCGTCCTTGGTCAGCAACATTGTTTAGGTAGGTAGTATGCGTCAAGTAAAATTCACATGAATGGCAGGAGCCAAGGTTTCCCAGCAGAACATTGCCCAAAGCATCACACTGTCTCCGCCGGCTTGTATTCTTCCCACACGGCATCCTGGTGCAATCTCTTCCCCAGGTAAGTGACGCACTCGGCCATCCACAGGATGAAAAAGAAAACGTGATTCATGAGACCAGGCCACCTTCTTCCATTGCTCCATGCTCCAGTTCTGATGCTCATATGCCCATTGTAGGCACTTTTGGCTGTGGACACTGGTCAGCATGGACACCCTGACTGGTCTGCAGCTATACAGCCCCATACACAACAAACTGGGATGCTCTGTGTGGTCTGGCACCTTTCTATCACATTACCTTTTTTTGCAATTTGAGCGCCAGTAGCTCTTCTATTGGATCGGACTACACAAGCCAGCCTTACCTCTCCACCTCCATCAATGAGCCTTCCCTCCCCCACCCCCATCAATGAGCCTTCCCTCCCCCACCTCCATCAATGAGCCTTCCCTCCCCCACCTCCATCAATGAGCCTTCCCTCCCTATCTCCATCATTGAGCCTTCCCTCCCCACCTCCATCAATGAGCCTTCCCTCCCCACCTCCATCAATGAGACCTCCCTCCCCACCTCCATCAATGAGACCTCCCTCCCCACCTCCATCAATGAGCCTTCTCTCCCCACCTCTATCAATGAGCCCTCCCTCCCCACCTCCATCAATGAGCCATCCTTCCCCACCTCCATCAATGAGCCTTCCCTCCCCACCTCCATCAATGAGCCTTCCCTCCCCACCTCCATCAATGAACCTTCCCTCCCCACCTCCATCAATGAGCCTTCCCTCCCCCACCTTCATCAATGAGCCTTCCCTCCCCACCTCCATCAATGAGCCATCCTTCCCCACCTCCATCAATGAGCCTTCCCTCCCCACCTCCATCAATGAGCCTTCCCTCCCCACCTCCATCAATGAGCCTTCCCTCCCCACCTCCATCAATGAGCCTTCCCTCCCCACCTCAATCAATGAGCCTTCCCTCCCCCACCTTCATCAATGAGCCTTCCCTCCCCACCTCCATCAATGAGCCTTCCCTCCCCCACCTCCATCAATGAGCCTTCCCTCCCTATCTCCATCATTGAGCCTTCCCTCCCCACCTCCATCAATGAGCCTTCCCTCCCCACCTCCATCAATGAGACCTCCCTCCCCACCTCCATCAATGAGACCTCCCTCCCCACCTCCATCAATGAGCCTTCTCTCCCCACCTCCATCAATGAGCCCTCCCTCCCCACCTCCATCAATGAGCCATCCTTCCCCACCTCCATCAATGAGCCTTCCCTCCCCACCTCCATCAATGAGCCTTCCCTCCCCACCTCCATCAATGAACCTTCCCTCCCCACCTCCATCAATGAGCCTTCCCTCCCCCACCTTCATCAATGAGCCTTCCCTCCCTACCTCCATCAATGAGCCTCCCCTCCCCACCTCCATCAATGAGCCATCCTTCCCCACCTCCATCAATGAGCCTTCCCTCCCCACCTCCATCAATGAGCCTTCCCTCCCCACCTCCATCAATGAGCCTTCCCTCCCCACCTCCATCAATGAGCCTTCCCTCCCCACCTTCATCAATGAGCCTTCCCTCCCCACCTCCATCAATGAGCCTCCCCTCCCCACCTCCATCAATGAGATCCCCCCCCACCTCCATCAATGAGCCTTCCCTCCCCACCTCCATCAATGAGCCTTCCCTCCCCACCTCCATCAATGAGCCTTCCCTCCCCACCTCCATCAATGAGCCTTCCCTCCCCCACCTTCATCAATGAGCCTTCCCTCCCCACCTCCATCAATGAGCCTCCCCTCCCCACCTCCATCAATGAGATCCCCCCCCACCTCCATCAATGAGTCTTCCCTCCCCACCTCCATCAATGAGCCTTCCCTGCCCACCTCTGCCAATGAGCCTTCCCTCCTGCCTCCATCAATGAGCCTTCTCTCCCCACCTCTATCAATGAGCCTTCCCTCCCCAACCTCCATCAATGAGCCTTCCCTCCCCACCTCCATCAATGAGCCTTCCCTCCCACACCTCCATCAATGAGATTTCCCTCCCCACCTCCATCAATGAGCTTTTCCTCCCCACCTCCATCAATGAGCCTTTCCTCCCTATCTCCATCAATGAGCCTTCCCTCCCCACCTCCATCAATCAGCCTTCCCTCCCCACCTCCATCAACGAGGCTTCCCTCCCTACCTCCATCAATGAGCCTTCCCTCCCCCACCTCCATCAATGAGCCTTCCCTCCACACCTCCATCAATGAGCCTTCACCTCCCTACCTCCATCAATGAGCCTACCCTCCCCACCTCCATCAATGAGCCTCCCCCCCTCCATCAACGAGCCTTCCCTCTCCACCACCATCAATGAGCCTTCCCTCCCACCCTCCATCAATGAGCCTTCCCTCCCCACCTCCATCAATGAGCCTTCCCTCCCACCCATTATCAATGTGCCTTCCCTCCCCACCTCCATCAATGAGCCTTCCCTCCCCACCTCCATCAATGAGCCTTCCCTCCCCACCTCCATCAATGAGCCTTCCCTCCCCCACCTCCATCAATGAGCCTTCCCCCTCCACCTCTATCAATGAGCCTTCTCTCTCCACCTCCATCAATAAGCCTTTCCATCTCCACCTCTATCAATGAGCCTTCTCTCTCCACCTCCATCAATGAGCCTTCCCTCCTCACCTCTATCAATGAGCCTTCCCCCCACCTCCATCAATGAGCCTTCCCTCCCCACCTCCATCAATGAGCCTTCCCCCCACCTCCATCAATGAGCCTTCTCTCCCGTCTCCATGAATGAGCCCATGATCCTGTCACCAGTTTTCCTTCCTTGGACCACTTTTAGTCAGTCCTGACCACTGCAGACCGTGAACATCCCACAAGAGCTGCAGTTTTGGAGTTGCTCTGACCCAGTCATCTAGACAATACAATGTGGTTCTTGTCAAAGTCCATGAAATCCTTACACTTGTCAATTCTTACTAATTTTAACACATCAACTTCAGGGACAACATGTTCACTTGCTGCCTAATATATCCCCCCCTTTCAGGTGCCATTGTACCCAGATAATCCGTTTTATTCAGTTTACCTGTCATTGGTCAGAATGTTATGGCTGATCGGTGTATATCCAATGTACAAACACCCCAACAATGGTAAGCTATATTTACAGCCTGGAACTTTGATGTAGAAAGCAATGTCACTATAAGTACCCATCCCTCATCATATATCGCCTTACAGTATACTTTCCCAATCCTTAGAACCTATACCATAAAATGGGCCCTAAACACTTAGGGGGTATAGTTATTTTAATAAATTGTTGGACAAATGTGACCAGCATTCGCCATTCCTTATGGAATTTTGCTCATATTTTGCTTAATACAGTGATTTCCTATGATCGGCAACTCCATCTAGTGGCCATAACACAGTATTTTTTTCTGATTGAGGTATTGCGGAAAAATAACACATTATTGCCACTAGATGGAGCTGACAATCATAGGAAATCACTGTAATACAGTGGTTGCAAACCCTTACATATACCTAGTGAAGTTACTATCCTTAGGTGATACACAGAGATGAAACAAATCATCCTAAATAAGTCGTACCTGTTTATCTGCAGCATTCTCTTTTTCACATCCATTCAAATTCCAGAATTTACACGTTATTTCTGATCATCAGAAGGCAAGCAACAGGGATCTGATGTTACACACTGCACAGCAAAGAGCAGAGAGCTGAGTGTAATCTGAAACCTGAGTGGAGGGAATGGAAACCTGCACAGCTGAGTCTGTCAAACACAGGCTGTGTGCTGGAGCTCCCTTCCCCCATCCCCATGGATCTCTTGGAGTCAGCATAAACCTCTCAGAAATGACTTACGCATGTGGCAGAGGAAGGACACAGCAGACAGAAATCACACAGGGTGCTTTGGACTGAGGTAAGTACACACCATAGTGGGAAATGCTCATTTTTCATTTTAGAGGTTTGCAACCACTTGTTCTCTCGCCGCCCGCGTAATTCCTATGGGCAGCAGCAAAAAGGGTGGGCTTTAACGTCCACATGCCGCATATATGAGTCCTCGAGTTTTCTATCCGTAACCAATTATTGGGAACTGCCGGGGCTAACTCCCGATCATGTGACCACTGTGACAGCCAATCACAGTGGTCACGTGATCGGCCAGTCCTTCCCACCCCCTAGGTGTACAGACCTAGTTAAAGGGAACCTGAGGCTTTACGGGAAGGGGTTAAACAAAATGCAGCCAGAATTTTTCAGGGATGGATGGATGTTCGTCACATTCGTCCAACAAATGTTTTATGACTAGTCCCGTTCTTCTAACTCCGAACAATTAAAGTCAGTCATTCGCTGAGACACATGGAGGTCATTTGGAATCTTCCTGCAGTTGACCTCCTTTAAGATGCTTCTGCATTCCTGTTTAGACTTGTATGGTGAGGGAAGGCGCCCTGAAATGACACCAGCCCTTACACTTACCTATTCATGTTCCACAGAGATATTTGTATTGTGCCTTCCTTCAGAGGAATGTGTTAACAACAGTGGACAGCACAGTCAGTGGCGTCACTAGGGTTGGTGTCACCCAGTGCCATAAAACATGCAGGTGTCACTATCTCCATACAAGAGATGGTCAGAGACTGCAGAGGCGATACAAGACATGGTCAGAGATTGTGGTCATAGCCGTTCTCACATTGGCATGGGAGTCTCTAGCAGGCATGGATGGAAGGTGTGGGGGTCCAGTCTCTGGGACTCCATTTGGCCGTGCTCACAGTGGTGTAGTGGGAGTCTCCAGCAGCCATGGATGGGAGGTCCGCAGGTCCGGTCTCTGGGACTCCACGTGGCTGTGCCCACAGTGGTGTGGTGGGAGTCTCCAGCAGCCATGGATAGAAGGTCAGGGGGTCTGGTCTCTGGGACTCCATGTGGCCATGCTCATAGTGGTGTGGTGGGAGTTTCCAGCATCCCTGGATGGAAGGTGTGGGGGTCCAGTCTCTGGGACTCCATTTGGCCGTGCTCACAGTGGTGTGGTGGGAGTCTCCAGCAGCCATAGATGGGGGGTCCACTCTCTGGGACTCCATGTGGCCGTGCCCACAGTGGTGTGATGGGAGTCTCCAGCAGCCCTGGATGGAAGGTGTGGGGGTCCGGTCTCTGGGACTCCGTGTGGCCGTGCCCACAGTGGCGTAGTGGGAGTCTCCAGCAGCTATAGATGGAAGGTTTGGGGGTCCAATCTCTGGGACTCCGTGTGGCCATGCTCACAGTGGTGTGGTGGGAGTCTCCACCAGCCATGGTTGGAAGATCCGGGGGTTTGGTCTCTGGGACTCCGTGTGGCCATGCTCACAGTGTTGTGGTGGGAGTCTACAGCAGCCATGGATGGAAGGTTCGAGGGTCCGGTCTCTGGGACTCCGTGTGGCCGTGCCCACAGTGGCGTAGTGGGAGTCTCCAGCAGCTATAGATGGAAGGTCCGGGGGTCTGGTCTCTGGGACTCCATGTGGCCATGCTCACAGTGGTGTGGTGGGAGTCTACCGCAGCCATGGATGGAAGGTCCGGGGTTCCGGTCTCTGGGACTCCATGTGGCCGTGCTCACAGTGGTGTGGTGGGAGTCTACAGCAGCCATAGATGGAAGGTCCGAGGGTCCGGTCTCTGGGACTCTGTGTGGCCATGGTCACAGTGGTGTGGTGGGAGTCTACCGCAGCCATGGATGGAAGGTCCGAGGGTCCGGTCTCTGGGACTCTGTGTGGCCATGGTCACAGTGGTGTGGTGGGAGTCTACAGGAGCCATGGATGGAAGGTCCGAGGGTCCAGTCTCTGGGACTCCATGTGGCCGTGCTCACAGTGGTGTGGTGGGAGTCTCCAGCAGCCATAGATGGAAGGTCCGAGGATCTGGTCTCTGGGACTCTGTGTGGCCATGCTCACAGTGGTGTGGTGGGAGTCTACCGCAGCCATGGATGGAAGGTCCGGGGTTCCGGTCTCTGGGACTCCATGTGGCCGTGCTCACAGTGGTGTGGTGGGAGTCTCCAGCAGCCATGGATTGAAGGTGCACGGCAGGGGTCCAGTTCATGGGACTCCATGTCCATGCTGCTCACAGTGGTGGGATGGTGGGCCAGGATCCGGTCTCGGAGTCGGGACTCGGGTGATGTGTTCACTGCCATGCTGCTGTGCTGCCATTCATTCAAACATGGCCCCAGGCAGCGCCATGACGTCACTGACTCACTGCGCATATGCCCGCCTGGCCAAAAATAGCCGAGCATGTCCGTGCCCGGTTGGCTTTGGAACTGCGCATGCACAGTTCCAAAGTCATCCTGCAGCCATATTTTTTACACATGGTTGGCAGCCCTGGTGTCACCCCTCTGGTGGGTGTCACCCAATTGTCGTCCGCTTCCCCATAGCGACACCACTGAGTGCAGTCTTCAGCCTGTCTGTTAGCTCTGAGAAGGCGGGAGAAGCAGAGGAGTGTCTTCCCATATTAGGCTATGGGGCTGTGTGTTTCTACTGGTGCACACAGACAGAAGTCTAATCACTGCAGGCAAGGGTGGCTCCAAAGGACGCTGCAAGAGAGGAACCACCCTGAGACAGGAAAGCTGGGGAAGCGGTCATGGCACCGGCTTATACTGGAACATAGGCAGGGACTGAAGATAAAGAAGCTGTATACTCAGTAAGGGGTTAAATCAGCTGCTGAAAATAGTTTTAATAAAGAATCAATAATAAAGGTTATTAGCAGGAAGGGGAGATCAGACGATCGCTGATCTCCCTCCTCTACACAGTGGAACCTGCCATGTCAGTCCTGGGTCCACAAATGGATGTGTGGAAACATGGCGGGGGCAAATACTAAGGGGGGGACACAAGCCCTTATCACTGATCCTAAAATAGGGAGGCGTGCTACTGCATGTATAACAGTAATATCTACTGAGTATGTTTGTTCTTTCTTTTTACCACTAGGTGGCAGCACTGCTGTTCAATAATGATACAATATATCCACACAATGTAATAGGATACAATATATCCATACAATGTAAGAAGATACAATATATCCATACAACACAAGAAGATACAATATATCCATACAATGTAAGAAGATACAATATATCCATACAACACAAGAAGATACAATATATCCATACAATGTAAGAAGATACAATATATCCATACAACACAAGAAGATACAATATATCCATACAACACAAGAAGATACAATATATCCATACAATGTAAGAAGATACAATATATCCATACAATGTAACAATATGTAATGGGGTTGATTTACTAAAGGCATTACCACTGTACACTACAAGTGCAGTCGCTGTAGATCTGAGGGGAAGATCTGAAATGAGGGGAAGCTCTGCTGATTTTATCATCCAATCATGTGCAAGCAAAAATGCTGTTTTTTTTATTGTCCTTGCATGACAGATATGCAGCGACTGCACTTCCAAGTGCACAGTGGATTTGCCTTTAGTAAATAACCACCAATATATCCATACAATGTATCAAGATGCAATACACTGTGTGCACAATTATTAGGCAAGTGAGTATTTTGACCAAATCATCATTTTTTAGGCATATTGTCCAACTCCAAGCTGTATAAACTTGAATGCTGATTGGATTTAGGTATATCAGGTGATGTATATTTGTGTACTGAGGGAGGGTGTGGCCTAAGGAGATCAACACCCTATATATCAAGGTGTGCATAATTATTAGGCAACTTCTTTTCCTCTGACAAAATGGGCCAAAAAAGAGATTTAACTGACTCTAAAAAAATCTAAAATTGTAAAAAGCCTTTCAGAGGGATGCAGCACTTTAGAAATTGCTAAGATATTGGGCTGTGATAGCAGAACCATCAAATGTTTTGTTGCAAATCGTCAACAGGGTCACAAGAAACGTGTCGAGAAAAAAACTTAACCACTTCCCACCCGGCCACTGCACATAAACGGCCGGGTGGGCTATCTCTCCTTCTGAGTGGACGTTCAGGATTGTCCCTCAGAAGGAGCGGGATCGCGCGCGTGCCCGCGCAGCGGCGTGATCCCGATGCGCTCGTGTCACCCGGACACGGCGCATCTCCGATCGGTAGGAGGGCTCTGTGATTGGCCCTCCTGATCACATGACGGCCGTGTCGAATCACAGCCGTCATGTGATGTAAACACAGAGCCGGTTGCTAGGCAATCTGCTCTCCTCTCCTCACACGGAAGTTGTCAGTGAGGAGAGGAGAGCGGACCGCTGCAGCCGGCTGGTGATCAGTGAGTATGAGCTGTTTTTTACAGCTTTTTACTCACTGATCACCAGTCTAGTGTCCTGACAATGTAAAAAAAACACAAAGTAAACACACAATGTCCCCAACACACGTCCCCAAAACACATGTCTCCAAAATACATGTCCCCAAAATACATGTCCCCAAAACACACGTCCCCAAAACACATGTCCCCAAAACACATGTTCCCAAAATACATGTCCCCAAAACACATGTCCCCAAAATACATGTCCCCAAAACACATGTCCCCAAAATACATGTCCCCAAAATACATGTCCCCAAAACACATGTCCCCAAAATACATGTCCCCAAAACACATGTCCCCAAAATACATGTCCCCAAAACACATGTCCCCAAAACACATGTCCCCAAAATACATGTCCCCAAAACACATGTCCCCAAAACACATGTCCCCACATAGTAAAAACACCTGTCCCCCACATATGTCCCAGTAAAATCACATGTCCCAATGATTATCTGCACACATATGTCCGTGATCACCTGTGCACATCTGTACATTATCATTTGCGCACATGTGTCCGTGATCACACGAACCAATTATTATACACTTAACGGGATTTTTTTTAACAAAAACATGTAGCAGAATACATTTTGGCTTAAATTTATGACAAAATTCGATTTTATTGGATTTTTATTAAAATAGAAAGAAGAAAATATTGTTTTTTTTCCAAATTTCCGCTCTTTTTTTCGCTTATATCGCAAAAAATAAAAAACGGAGTAATGAATAAATACCACCAAAAGAAAGCTCTATTTGTGTGAACAAAATGATAAAAATTTCATTTGGGTACAACATTGTATGACCGCGCAATTGTCATTGAAATTGTGAGAGCGCTGAAAGCTGAAAATTGGTCTGGGAAGGAGGGGGGCGAAAGTGCCCGGTATTGAAGTGGTTAACAGCCAAAGATTTGAGAAGAATCAAACGTGAAGATATCAGGAAGCCATTATCCTCCAATGCTGTCATATTCCAGAACTGCAACCTACCTGGAGTGCCCAGAATTACAAGGTGTTCAATGCTTAGAGACATGGCCTAGCCGCCTAGGTAAGGGAGGCTGAAACCCGACCACCACTGAACAAGACACATGTTGAAGTTGAAACGTCAAGACTGGGCCAAGAAATATCTGAAGACTTTCTGAAGAATTTGCAAAGGTTTTATGGACTAATGAGATGAGAGTGACTCTTGATGGACCAGATGGATGGGCCTGTGGCTGGTTTCAGTAACGGACACAGAGGACCACTTCCACTCAGACGCCAGCAAGGTGGAGGCGGGGTACTGGTATCGGCTGGTATTGGTAAAGATGAGCTAGTTGGATCTTTTCAGGTTGAAGATGGACTCAAAATCAACTCCCAAACCTACTGCCAGTTTTTAGAAGACACTTTCTTCAAGCAGTGGTGGAGGGAAAAGTCTGCATCTTTTGAGAAGACCGTGATATTTATGCAGGACAATGCCCCATGTATCACAGCCTTTGCCATGACACTCAAAACTGAGCTCAGGTGCATCTTGTTTCCACTGATCATCCTTGAGATGTTTCTACAACTTGATTGGAGTCCACCTGTGGTGAATTCAGTTGAGGTCCCAATGAGCACAGTGGCCTCCATCATCCGTAAATAAAAGAGGTTTGGAACCACCAGGACTCTTCCTAGAGTGGGCCGCCGGCCAAACTCAGTGATCAGGGCAGATGAGCCTTAGTCAGGGAGGTGACCAAGAACCCGATGGTCACTCTGACAGAGCTCCAGCACTTCTCTGTGGAGAGAGGAGAACCTTCCAGAAGAATAACCACCTCTGCAGCACTCTACCAATCAGGCCTGTATGGTAGAGTGGTCAGACAGAAGCCACTCCTCAGTAAAAGGCACATGACAGTCCGCCTGGAGTTTGCCAAAAGGCACCTGAGGGACTCTTAGACCATAAAAAACAACATTCTCTGGTCTGATGAAACAAAGATGAAACTCTTTGGCCTGAATGGCAAACATAATGTCTGGAGGAAACCAGGCACCGCTCATCACCTGGCCAATACCATCCCTACAGTGAAGCATGGTGGTGGCAGCATCATGCTGTGGGGATGTTTTTTAGCGGCAGAACCTGGGAGACTAGTCAGGATTGAGGGAAAGATGAATGCAGCAATGTACAGAGACATCCTTGATGAGAACCTTCTCCAGAGCGCTCTGGACCTCAGACTGGGGCGAAGGTTCATCTTCCAACAGGACAATGACCCGAATCACACAGCCAAGATCACACAGGAGCAGGCCCGGACTGGGACAAAAAATAGGCCCGGGCATTTTAGGCTGAGCAGCCCATTTTTTCTTTTTTTAATACAGATCAGGGAAGCATGAAATGTTTGTTATTTAACCAACAATGAATCTATCTATCTATGGTCACCGCTGCCACCCCCTATTCAGGTGCCTAACCCCTTTTCGGGCGCCAGGCACCTAAATTACAGCGGCGGAGGTGTTTTTTGAAAGCACCTGATTAGAGCCATAGGCTCTAATATATTAGAGCCTATTAGAGCCATAGGCTCTAATAGGCGTCCAAAAAGTTGAACAGCGGGGCGCCATGCTGGGCATTTACTGTTCACTCAGCGTTGTGTCATTTGCTATCCTAACACTGAACCGCTTCCTAGCCAATCAGGTGCTCGGGTCTGTTATCTGTCTGTCACCTGATTGGCTGACATGACAGGTGCTGTGATTGGACGGCGCCTATCAGGCGTTCAATCATAGCAGAGGATGGGAGAAGACATCAAGCGTGGAGGACATCCCCACCGTGACCCGCTGCCCCACCGAGACAGGTAAGTGGCGGGCGGGGGATGCACACTGGCAGAAATTGGTGGGCACAGTAGCGGCAGTTGATGGGCTCATAGCCGCAGTTGATGGGCACACTGGCAGCAGTTGATGGGCACAGTAGCAGCAGTTGATGGGCACACTGGTGGAAATTGATGGGCACACTGACAGCAATTGATGGGTACAGTAGCTGTGTTTGATGGCACAGTGGCTGCAATTTATGGGCAAAGTGGCTGCGTTTGATGGCACAGTGGCGGCAATTGATGGCACAGTGGCGGCAATTGATGGGCACAGTGGCGGCAATTTATGGGCACAGTGGCGGCAATTGATGGGCACAGTGGCTGTGTTTGATGGGCACAGTGGCTGTGTTTGATGGGCACAGTGGCTGCGTTTGATGGGCATAGAGGCTGCGTTTGATGGCACAGTGGCGGCAATTGATGGGCACAGTAGCTGAGTTGATTTGATGGGTTTTTTTCAGTTTGTTTGCCCCCCAAAAAAATTTTGAGCACCAGTTGCCACTGGTTCAGATTAGGATCCAAACACACCTAAGCTCACCCCTGCCAAGGGGAATGCTGCAGCTGGCTTTAAGGCTTCAGCCCGGGTTCACACTACTGCGGTGTGAGACACCACATGTAATTCGCACAGGAATCACAGCACGTTCCTGTGTGAAATACATGTGGTGTCTCTGGGGTGTGATTTGAGCCATGGATTTGTATGGCTCAAATCGCACTGCATTCACATCAAACTGGTGCAGAACCCTTTATTTTCCACACCAGAATCAGAATGCATGGGTGTTCACACCCATGCGATCTGATTTGGCAAACTGCGCTGCGTTTTTCAAATCGATTGCCGGGTGTTTTTAACTTAACATACACTTTGCAATTGGTTCACATGGACAGGTTGCGATTTTAGATGCAGTGCTGAAACCACAGCAAATTTGCTGTGAATTCGCACCACATCTAGTGTGAACCCAAGCTAAAAGATAACAGTGAATTTTAAGGCACATTAAAAATATATTACCCACAATTCTATATAATATAATCTAAAAGGTGTCCTGAATTTAAAGTGTATGTATAACACTGAACTTACCCAGCCAGCTAGTACTAAATATACCACAATTACAAACACAAAAGAAAAAAAAAATCATATATACACTTTAAATTCAGGACACCTTTTGGGCCCAAGAACTGTCCCTCTCTCACACAATGTTTTACACCTGCATTTACACACAGCATGATGAGAGCATGATTTGGTCTGGTTAGTGGTCTCTTTTACACAGTAAAGAGTGATGCTGAACTACCTGAGTGCTCTCATCATGCTGTGTGTAAAACTATTTTTTTTTGCAAAGAGGCAGGCTGGCATCACTTACTTTCTAGAAGTCCAGGCCCTGGTATCTGTGGCTGCAGATACACCATTCCGACATCAGGCAGAAGGAGATTCCTCCAGGCAGCTCCTCCCCCTTCATGGTCACCTGACCCCTTCATTTCCGCCCCCCTTGACTGAATAGTAGGACGGCCACGGAGCTGACTGTGGTGAGGCCGGGTGAGCTGCCCCGACCCACGGAGCAGCCCAGATGCCTTGGGAGTGGGCGGTGGGGACTGGTGACCCCGGCCAGATAGACATGGATGCGGCCCTCTCCGCGGAGCCGGCCGCGGAGAGGCCGGCAGCGCGTGAGCAGGGCCGGCTCAAGCAGCTGCCCAGCAAGTCAGTCAGGCCCGATATTGACATGTGGCCCGGCAGCCCCGGCCCACCGGGCATATGCCCGGTGTGCCCTATGGCCAGTCCGGGCCTGCACAGGAGTGTCTATGGGACAACTCTGTGAATGTCCTTGAGTGGCCCAGCCAGAGCCCAGACTTGAACCCGATTGAACATCTCTGTAGAGATCTGAAAATGGCTGTACACCGACACTCCCCATCCAACCTGATGGAGCTTGAGAGGTCCTGCAAAGAAGAATGAGAGAAACTGCCCAAAAATAGGTGTGCCAAGCTTGTAGCATCATACTCAACAAGACTTGAGGCTGTAATTGGTGCCAAAGGAGCTTCACCAAAGTATTGAGCAAAGGATGTGATACTTATGTACATGGGAGGAGTCTGTGATACTTATGTACATGGGAGGAGCCTGTGATACTTATGTGCATGGGAGGAGTCTGTGATACTTATGTACATGGGAGGAGCCAGTGATACTTATGTGCATGGGAGGAGTCTGTGATACTTATGTACATGGGAGGAGTCTGTGATACTTATGTACATGGGAGGAGCCTGTGATACTTATGTACATGGGAGGAGCCAGTGATACTTATGTACATGGGAGGAGTCTGTGATACTTATGTACATGGGAGGAGCCTGTGATACTTATGTACATGGGAGGAGACTGTGATACTTATGTACATGGGAGGAGACTGTGATATTTATGTACATGGGAGGAGCCTGTGATACTTATGTACATGGGAGGAGCCTGTGATACTTATGTACATGGGAGGAGTCTGTGATACTTATGTACATGGGAGGAGCCTGTGATACTTATGTACATGGGAGGAGTCTGTGATACTTATGTACATGGGAGGAGTCTGTGATACTTATGTACATGGGAGGAGTCTGTGATACTTATGTACATGGGAGGAGTCTGTGATACTTATGTACATGGGAGAAGTCTGTGATACTTATGTACATGGGAGGAGTCTGTGATACTTATGTACATGGGAGGGGCCTGTGATACTTATGTACATGGGAGGAGCCTGTGATACTTATGTACATGGGAGGAGCCTGTGATACTTATGTACATGGGAGGAGCCTGTGATACTTATGTACATGGGATTTTTTTAGTGTTTTTTATTTTTAATAAATTTGTAAAGATTTCAAATAAACTTCTCTCACGTTGTCATTATGGGGAAATGTTTGTAGAATTTTGAGGAAAATAATGAATTTAATCCATTTTAGAATAAGGCTGTAACATAACAAAATGTGGAAAAAGTGAAGCTCTGTGAATACTTTCCGGATGCACTGTATTTACCGCATGCGATCATTTATGAAAATGAGTAGCATAATACCCTGATCGCATGCGGTAAAGCTTAGACCTTTAAGAGGGATTTAATTCACCTAAACAACATGGCGCCTACCGCAGCCTGGAAGAAGCCTCAGAATGTTCTCCATCTCCCTCGCACAATCTCGTATTTTTCCGCCTTTCCATCAATCTGCGGATCCGAGACCCGAAAGCGTTAATAAAAAGATTTTGCTGGCTGGCCCCGGCTCCTGGGGGACGGTAATTTCGTTTTTTTGGTAATGCAGTTTAAATTTTTTTTTAAGCTGCCAACATACGGCGAGTAATTGAAAGTGAAGGTTTGGATACAGAGAACAGGGAAAGTGTTCATCCCGAGAGGTGTTTAATAAAACTCTTGTTCAATTACAAAGAATTACATTACTACGGAGACTGGCAGAATGCTTAATATTGCATTTTCACTCCGGGCTGATGTCAGAGAGGGGAAGAGACAGCCGTCCAAACACATGAAAGCCATATCAGCCCAGCCGACGCTGTTTGTGCTTCCATACCCTCAAAAACACATTTTTCCTGTTCTTTCCGCCGCTCGCAACTCTACAAAAAAATATGCTAATTGCTTTGTAGTTCTGATTAGAAAAAAAAAAAAATTGAAATGGGAAACACATGGCCATCAGGCCGGAGCTGATCATACGTTTCGGAAGAGTTTTTGATGAGGATTGGATGACGACTGGGGCTATCGGTACTCATGACCTTACCAGATCACTTTGAGGGACCCGAGTCAAGGAAACAGACTAAGAACTCATGTACACCACAGCTTCTAAACTTGAGTTTAGGAGTTTTTGCTGTTTTTTTGCCGAAGCTCCCAAACTCAACTCCATGAAAGCCTATGTGTCCATGTCCACATGGGCATCTACAAGAGTTTAGAAGCTGCTGCGGTTAGGTGAAGTTCAACCAGTGGCGGCCGGTGTAATTTTTCTTTGGGGGGGGGGGGGGGGGCAAACAGTATGCCCCCTGGTCGGTTGGTAGCACTTACTCCATCACCGGCGGCTTTCCCTGCTCAGTGGCAGCGGCCTCCCATTCTCCTGCTCTCCACGGGCCATCACAGCGTCAGCGGTGGCTTCTGTTTCCTCCCTCCTCTTCGGCAGCCAATCGGAAGTCTTCTCCTTTCGGCCAATCAGAAAACGGGTCTCACACCCCCTTCTGATTGGCCGGATTGAGGATTGACGAATATTTATACGCTTTTGTAACACACCTGGGTGGGATCGGAGCGCATCCTCTGCGACCCAAGCCCACCCTATTTTGAAGCGTATTAGAACCTCTGGCTCTAATCAGGTGCTTCAAAAAAAAAACTGCCGCTGTAATTCATGCGCCCCAATTTCCTGAAAGGGGCCAGATGCATGAATAAGGGGTGGCCGCGGCGACCCTGGATAGCTTTATGCTATGCATGAATCTATCGATTGCATATAGGGGGGTGGCTTGGAGAGAGGGGGCGTCCCCCAGGCGCCCCTGAAGGATGGGTCACCACTGGGCTCAACCTCCCTCCCTCTCCTGAACGTGGAAGAATCGTGTTAAGAATAGGAACGTTTTGACCATTGGCGGCCAGCGGTCAACCTAGTCTGTGTGTACATGAACCCTTAGAGTATATTGACACCAGATGTGGTGGGGCAGCACTGGGTGGCTCTTCCAGCGCAGTCCCACCACAAGACAAGGCAAATTGTAATGAAAAACATTATTCTATAAGAGGTAACTCCCATGGTGTCCATTAGTACTCGGGACCGATACTGAGCATTTACACGGGTACTTGTACTCGCACAAATGCTCCCGATGCCTGATCCGATACTTGGTCTGCGGGCGGCGTCAGCGGGCGAAAAGGGCGGATGGAGTCAGTGGGCGGAGTCGGTGGACTGAGAGGGTGGGCGGAGTCAGTGGGCAAAGAGGGCGGACGGAGTCAGTGGGCGTAGTCAGCGGGCGGAGTCGGTGGACGGAGAGGGAGGGCAGAGTCAGCGGAATGGAGAGCGAGTCCTCACCTTCAGTGAACTAGCTAGGTAAGCTGTCAGGGGTGCAGGGCGCAACTGTATCAGGATCGGTGACCAGAGCCATCACATTCGGTCGAAGTCAGCGGCTGAACATCCCGACGTCCATCTTGGTACACCCTGCACTTGGCTGTAACAAGCCAGCAGTGGACATCTTGTTACACCCAGCCCATAGAGTTCAGGCTGGGTGTAATAAGATGTCTGCTGCTGCTTACTGCGGCCGAGTGCAGGGTGTACTAAGATGGGCGTTGCAGCATAGCATTTCAAAATAAATTATTTCCTCATGTCATTTATTGCTGCATTTCAGTGCCAGCCACCTGTCAGTGCCCATAAGTGCTGCCTATCAGTGCCATCTATCAGTGCCCATAAGTGCCAGCCATCAGTGCCAGCCATGAGTGCCCATAAGTGCCGCCTATCAGTGCCAGCCACCTGTCAGTGCCACCTATCAGTGCCATCTATCAGAGCCCATAAATGCCGCCTATAAGTGCCACCTATCAGTGCCATCTATCAGTGCCCATAAATGCCGCCTATCAGTGCCAGCCACCTGTCAGTGCCCATAAGTGCTTCCTATCAGTGCCATCTATCAGTGCCCATAAGTGCCATCTATCAGTGCCATCCATCAGTGCCAGCCATCAGTGCCCATAAGTGCCGCCTATCAGTGCCAGCCACCTGTCAGTGCCACCTATCAATGCCATCTATCAGTGCCCATAAATGCCGCCTATCAGTGCCACCTATCAGTGCCATCTATCAGTGCCCATAAATGCCACCTATCAGTGCCAGCCATCAGTGCCAGCCACCTGTCAGTGCCCATACGTGCCACCTATCAGTGCCATCTATCAGTGCCCATAAATGCCGCCTATCAGTGCCACCTATCAGTGCCATCTATCAGTGCCCATAAATGCCACCTATCAGTGCCAGCCATCAGTGCCAGCCACCTGTCAGTGCCCATACGTGCCGCCTATCAGTGCCATCTATTAGTGCCACCCATCAGTGCCAGCCATCAGTGCCCATAAGTGCTGCCTATCAGTGCCAGCCACCTGTCAGTGCCACCTATCAGTGCCATCTATCAGTGCCCATAAATGCCGCCTATCAGTGCCACCTTTCAGTGCCATCTATCAGTGCCCTTAAATGCCGCCTCTCGGTGCCAGCCATCAGTGCCAGCCACCTGTCAGTGCCCATAAGTGCCGCCTATCAGTGCCATCTATCAGTGCCAATAAGTGCCATCCATCAGTGCCAGCCATCAGTGCCCATAAGTGCCTCCTATCAGTGCCAGCCACCTGTCAGTGCCACCTAACAGTGCCCATAAGTACAGCCTATAAGTGCCATCTATCAGTGCCCATAAGTGCTATCCATCAGTGCCAGCCATCAGTGCCCATAAGTGCCGCCTATCAGTGCCAGCCACCTGTCATTGCCACCTAACAGTGCCCATAAGTGCCGCCTATCAGAGCTATCTATCAGTGCCACCTATAAGTACCCATCAGTCAAACTGTCACATGACATTAAAAAAAGTATCGGTAATCGGTATCGGCGAGTACTTGAAAAAAAGTATCGGTACTTGTACTCGGTCTTAAAAAAGTGGCATTGGGACAACCCTAATCTGAGGCCATGGGACTGTTGAAGGACGCCAGTTAAATGCTATGGCCCAATGAATGGTGCTTAATAATGTATGTATTAGTCTGGTGTGTGCTATGGGTCAATCTGCTATGGGGGAGAATAAGAGACATATTTCTGGTGTTAAATTTATTTTCCTACCTGTTATTTGTTCTATTTTGTTGTTTGCTTTAGCTGTATATGTCTTGCTACTACCATACCTTACTGCTAAAGAACAACCCAATATAAATTCCCCCGCTCCTGACGATCGCAGCGACACCACATATGTGTATGTTAGTTGGTATTTGTACCCGGAGTACAGCCCGGAAACAAGAGTGCGCATCTTTCTCCTTTTTTTTATTTCTATCCTACTTAAAACACACCGACACTAATTAACCGCTTGCCGGCCAGCCGCCGTCATTATACTGCGGCAAGTCGGCACGATCCCGCGAGCATTTGTAGCTGCACATTGGCTCCTTTAGGTGGGATAGCAGGCGCGCGCACGCCGCTGCACTCGGGGGGGGCGATGCTCGTGACCGTCGGTCGCGATGACCGCCGGCCATGAGCGATCGCGGGCACGAGAGGCAGAACAGGGACGTGGTGTTTGTGTGTGTAAGCGCACAAATCCCCGTTCTGTGAGGAGAGGAGAGGCAGATCGTGAGTTCCTAATAGCTAGGAACCACGATCTGTCATCTCCTATAGTCAGTCCCCTCCCCCTACAGTTAGAACACACATAGGGAACACATTTAACCCCTTGATCGCCCCCTAGTGTTAACCCCTTCCCTGCCGGCGACATTTATACAGTAATGAATGCATTTTTATAGCACTGATCGCTGTATAAATGCCAATGGTCCCAAAAATGTGTCAAAAGTGTCCGATGTGTCCGCCGCAATGTCCCAGTCCAGATAAAAATCGCAGATCGCCGCCATTACTAGTAAAAAATAAATAAATTATCATAAAAATGCCACAAAACTATCCCCTATTTTGTAGATGCTATAAATTTTGCGCAAACCAATCAATATACGCTTTTTGCGATTTTTTTTTTTTTTTTTTACCAAAAATATGTAGAAGAAGAATACATATCGGCCTAAACTGAGGAAAAAATCGCTTTTTTAAAAAAAAAAAATGTGGGATATTTATTATACCAAAAAGTACATAATATTGTGTTTTTTTTTCAAAATTGTCGCTCTTTTTTTGTTTATAGCGCAAAAAATAAAAACCACGGAGGTGATCAAATACCACCAAAAGAAAGCTCTATTTGTGGGCAAAAAAAAGGACGTCAATTTTGTTTGGGTGCAATGTCGCACGACCATGCAATTGACAGCTAAAGCGACGCACCGCCGTATCGCAAAAAATGGCCTGGTCATTGAGCAGCCAAATCTTCCGGGGCTGAAGTGGTTAAAAAAAAATCCTACCCCCAAAAAAAAACTGACCCTGACTTTTAACCCAAACACTAACCCTGGCACTGGCCTGGATCAAACCTGGATCTAGGTATTTTTTTTTCTTTTTTAGATCGGGTCTCATTCAATAGAATACAATCAGAAAATTAGGTAAATACCCAGGAAAGACTCCCCCCCCCCCCCCCCCCCGTACCCTACAATAATACAATAGCGGACTATAGTGGCCACAGAGCAAAGACATGTTAAAATATTACAAAATCTTTTACTATACAACTTAAAAATTATTTGTTACTTAAAGAAAGAATCCCCCTCCCAAAATTGGGGGGGGGGGGGTGTACAATACAAATGATAAAACACTGTATATGGTTGGCACGATACACTCATTTTGAAACAATTTTTCTCTGGTATTGTCTGTAGAGTTGATGTTTTGCCAAAAAAAAAAAAAAAAGGCTTAGAATAAAATAGAATAGAGTAGAATAGAAAATAAAAATAGAATAGAGTATAAAAGAATAGACTAGAGTAAAGCAGAATAGAGTAAAATAGAATAGGAAAAAGGTAGAATGGATTCGTATAGAATCAAACAAAGAATATAGTCATCTTCCAAAATTCGAATTTCAAAATCCGAATTTCTCATAGATTAGAATCAAACAGAAAGAATATAGCTGTCTTCTGAAATTCCAATTTTGAATAGAATAGAAAGAATATAGCTGTCTTCTGAAATTGTATTTTAGAATAGAAATAGACTAAAATAGAACATGATAGAAGAGAAAATAAAAGAATAGAAAATAATTTGAAAATAAAGGAATAGAAAAGAATAGAATAGAATAAAATAAAATAGAAAGATTATAGCCATCTTCTGAAATTCGAATTTCGAAAAGAATAGACTAGAATAAAATAGAATAGAACAGAAAATAAAAGAATAGAATAGAACAAAATAGAATAGAATAAAATAGACTATAGCCATCTTCCGAAATTCAAATTTCGATTAGAATAGAACCAGTTATTCTTCACAATGAATTTGTATCAATTCAACAGAATAGAATAAAATAGAAATAATATAGCCGTCTTCTGAAATTATAATTTAGAAAAGAATAGAATAGGACAAAATAGAATAGAATAGAAAATAATATAAGAGAAAATAAAAGGATACAAAAGATTTAGAAAATAAAGGAATAGAAAAGGATAGAATAGACTGAAACAAATGAAATAGAATAAAATAAAATAGAAATACTATAGCTGTCTTCTGAAATTCAAATTTCGAAAAGAATAGAATAAATTAGAATAGAACAGAAAATAAAAGAATGGGATAGAATTAGAAAATAAAGGAATAGAACAGAAAAAAATAGAACAGAATAGAAGAGAAAATAAAAGAATAGAATAGAACAAAATAGAATAGAATAAAATAGAATATAGCCGTCTTCCGAAATTCGAATAGAGTAGAACCAGCTATTCTTCACAATGAATTTGGATTGGTTCCATATTTTTGATTCTAATTCAAAACCATTGGAAAAATATGAATCTGGTTGAAAATGAATACTTGAAACTAAACTAAATTAAATTAATTTTGTTATGAATGCAACTTTATTCAGCACATATTTAGTGTATATGCCTTTAATAAAAAAAAAGATTATTAGAAAACTTTATTTTAAAAAAATTGTCTAACTAATAAATGTAAGATGATGTCAGAGCTGCATGCTGATGTGATTTTTAATGAAGGGGGAGGGGGAGTCCTCTTCAATAACCAATGCGGCATGCAATGCACACATCATAGTATGGAAGCCCCCTGTGGAAAATGTTTAGTTATAAATAAGGGTTTTATACAAATAATACAAAAATGATATGTGGCCTTCCCGGGTCCACAATGCTGCTCTGTCTGGAAGCAAAGAATAGGCTACTATCTTTGCTGTTGCCCTGCACTCCCTCTCCTTCTCTCAAGCTGTCAAGCACAGGAGCAGCTCTGTGGAGGAATAGAGGGAGGACACTGATCAGTGCTGAGCTGTGGAGAGACAGAGAGCCGGAGGGAAGCCCTGCCCACCACCTGGAGAACACAGAGGAAAGGTATGTGGACTGCTGTGCATCCTGGGACAAGAGCCTGCTGAGAGAAACTGAGACTTGTGGGAGATGTAGTCCCCGGATAGACCGAGCCCGTGTATCAGACTGGTAAAGGAACTACATGTCCCATCATGACCGGGGCTCTGTGGTGAGGAAAAGGAAGCTCTGTTCCTGGGCTCAGGGCAGAGGTGATGAGGACATTGTGGGAGACAGACCGTGCTGAAGCAGAACTTTTTGCCACAGCATCAGGGAAGCAGAGAGGCGGCATAGCGGACATCTCTTGTTACATGAGAACGCCACTGTCGCCGACTGATGCTGTTGTCTGATCATTAGTGAGAACACAGCTGCCACTGACTTCACTGAGCCAAGGAAGGATAACAGAGATAGACCAGCTGTCACCCCAGGAGTTGGTAAGAGGCCACCATCAAACCCTACTCCATCCTATTAGAGAGGAGCAGTATTATTGCTTGGGACAGGTGCAGACACAGCCACCTATACACAGATTTGGAGGAACTTACCTTGAGCTTTCCATTTGTGGATCTGGGCCCCAATGTGCTGGCTAGCATGGAAAGGGTTTAATTTGAGGTTTAACTACAATAACAAACTGTTATTGTAACATTGTACTTTAGATAACACCATCCCCAGTATAGGGCTTAGGGGTCATCCTCTGGACCATTGGGTTACTACTAACTGTATACCCTATTTTCTGTTTATATATGCAGTATTTAATAGCCAACTATATCCTATTTGCTACAGATCTATGTAGTTGAGGGGTTGTTGCCATTTTGATTGATATGGTTGTGGTTGCTATATATATATATATACAGTGGGAAAATAATGATTTGATCCCCTGCAGATTGTGTAAGTTTTGGCCACTTACAAAGAAATGAAGGGTCTATAATTTTTATCATATGTGTATTTTATATGATAGAGACAGAATATCAACCAAAAATCCATAAAAATCACATGATACAAATGTTATAAATGGAGTTGCAGTTCAGTGAGTAAAATAAGTATTTGATCCCCTACCAACCAACAACAATTCTGCCCCCCACAGACTGGCTACAGTAGATGCTCATGTGGTACGACAACTGGTTATGTGTATAAAAGACACCTGTCCACAGAATCTCTTTCTTCCATCCAATCCTCACCATCATGGGGAAGACCAAAGATCTGTCAGAGGACGTCGGGGAGAAGATTGTAGACCTGCACAAGGCTGGAATGGGCTACAAGACCATCAGCAAGAAGCTTGGTGAGAAGAAGACAACTGTTGAAGCGATTTTTCGCAATTGGAAGAAATACAAAATAACCATCAATCGCCCTCAGTCTGGAGCTCCATGTAAGGTTTTGCCTCATGGGGTGAGGATGGTCATGAGAAAAGTGAGGGATTAGCCCAGAACTACACGGGAGGAGCTTGTGAATGATCTCAAGAGGATCGCAGTCACCAAACAAACCATTGGTAACACAATACACCGCCATGGATTGAAATCCTGCAGCGCCCGCAAGGCCCCCCTCCTCAAGAAGGCCCATGGATAGGCCTGTCTGAAGTTTGCCAATTAAGATCTAAATCAGGGGTCTCAAAGTACCGGCCCGCGGGCCATTTGCGGCCCACGCACCGGTTAAAAATGGCCCGCAGGCAGGGCCAATCCAGGACTAGAGGTCGACCGATATTTGGCCATTAGGCCGATATATAGCACTGGCCGCCGTTCCTCCTCCCTTCTCCACACTCAGCGCTTGATGCTTGTGTGAAACTGACACGTAACAGGAGGAGAGAGACAGAGGGATCTGTCAGATTTAAGGGTTGATGTCGGGGGTGGGCGGGACCCGGCCGGGGTGGGCGGGACCCGGCCAATATCAAACACCAGCCAATGGGATCTGGGCGGGCCGCTACGTGTATGTGGCCCGCCCCTTTTCTTAAGCAGCCCAATCATTGGCTGGTGTTTGATAGCTGCTGGTCCCGCCCACCCCGGCCGGGTCCCGCCCACCCCGACATCAACCTCAATTCTGACAGATCTCTCTGTCTCTCTCCTCTGTGCTATGTGTCAGCTTCACACAAACATCAAGCGCTGAGTGTGGACAGCTCCTTGTCAGTTTCACACATGGTTACACTCCGCTCAGTGTGAAACCTGCCAGTGCCACCTGCCAGTGCCAATCAGTGCCATCTGTCAGTGCCAGCTGCCAGTGCCACCGCCAATCAGTGCCACCTGCCAGTGCCAACCAGTCTGCCAGTGCCACCTGCCACCTCCAACCAGTACCACCTGCCAGTGCCAATCAGTGCCATCTGTCAGTGCCAGCTGCCAGTGCCACTGCCAATCAGTGCCACCTGCCAGTGCAAACCAGTCTGCCAGTGCCACCTGCCACCTCCAACCAGTACCACCTGCCAGTGCCACCTGCCACCGCCAACCAGTGCCTGCCAGTGCCACCGCCAACCAGTGCCCCTGCCAATCAATGCCACCTGCCAGTGCCAACCAGTGCCACCTTCTGCCACATGCCAGTGCCACGCCAATCAGTGCCACCTGCCAGTGCCAACCAGTGCCTGCCAGTGCCACCTGCCGCCACCGGCCAGTGCCACGCGAATCAGTGCCACCTGCCAGTGCCACGCCAATCAGTGCCACCTGCCAGTGCCAATAGTGCCACCTGCCAGTTTCAAACCAGTGCCACCTGCCAGTTCCAAACCAGTGCCACTTGCCAGTGCCACCTTCTAGTGCCAACCAGTACCAGTGCCAATAAGTGCCACCTGAGTGTGGACAGCTCCTTGTCAGTTTCACACATGGTTACACTCCGCTCAGTGTGAAACCTGCCAGTGCCACCTGCCAGTGCCAATCAGTGCCATCTGTCAGTGCCAGCTGCCAGTGCCACCGCCAATCAGTGCCACCTGCCAGTGCCAACCAGTCTGCCAGTGCCACCTGCCACCTCCAACCAGTACCACCTGCCACCTCCAACCAGTACCACCTGCCAGTGCCACCTGCCACCGCCAACCAGTGCCTGCCAGTGCCACCGCCAACCAGTGCCCCTGCCAATCAATGCCACCTGCCAGTGCCAACCAGTGCCACCTTCTGCCACATGCCAGTGCCACGCCAATCAGTGCCACCTGCCAGTGCCACCTGCTGCCACCGCCAGTGCCACGCCAATCAGTGCCACCTGCCAGTGCCACGCCAATCAGTGCCACCTGCCAGTGCCAATAGTGCCACCTGCCAGTTTCAAACCAGTGCCACCTGCCAGTTCCAAACCAGTGCCACTTGCCAGTGCCACCTTCTAGTGCCAACCAGTACCAGTGCCAATAAGTGCCACCTGAGTGTGGACAGCTCCTTGTCAGTTTCACACATGGTTACACTCCGCTCAGTGTGAAACCTGCCAGTGCCACCTGCCAGTGCCAATCAGTGCCATCTGTCAGTGCCAGCTGCCAGTGCCACCGCCAATCAGTGCCACCTGCCAGTGCCAACCAGTCTGCCAGTGCCACCTGCCACCTCCAACCAGTACCACCTGCCAGTGCCAATCAGTGCCATCTGTCAGTGCCAGCTGCCAGTGCCACTGCCAATCAGTGCCACCTGCCAGTGCCAACCAGTCTGCCAGTGCCACCTGCCACCTCCAACCAGTACCACCTGCCAGTGCCAATCAGTGCCATCTGTCAGTGCCAGCTGCCAGTGCCACTGTTAATCAGTGCCACCTGCCAGTGCAAACCAGTCTGCCAGTGCCACCTGCCACCTCCAACCAGTACCACCTGCCAGTGCCACCTGCCACCGCCAACCAGTGCCTGCCAGTGCCACCGCCAACCAGTGCCCCTGCCAATCAATGCCACCTGCCAGTGCCAACCAGTGCCACCTTCTGCCACATGCCAGTGCCACGCCAATCAGTGCCACCTGCCATTGCCAACCAGTGCCTGTCAGTGCCACCTGCTGCCACTGGCCAGTTCCACGCCAATCAGTGCCACCTGCCAGTGCCACACCACTCAGTGCCACCTGCCAGTGCCAATAGTGCCACCTGCCAGTTTCAAACCAGTGCCACCTGCCAGTTCCAAACCAGTGCCACTTGCCAGTGCCACCTTCTAGTGCCAACCAGTGCCAGTGCCAATAAGTGCCACCTGAGTGTGGACAGCTCCTTGTCAGTTTCACACATGGTTACACTCCGCTCAGTGTGAAACCTGCCAGTGCCACCTGCCAGTGCCAATCAGTGCCAGCTGCCAGTGCCACCGCCAATCAGTGCCACCTGCCAGTGCCAACCAGTCTGCCAGTGCCACCTGCCACCTCCAACCAGTACCACCTGCCAGTGCCATCTGTCAGTGCCAGCTGCCAGTGCCACTGCCAATCAGTGCCACCTGCCAGTGCAAACCAGTCTGCCAGTGCCACCTGCCACCTCCAACCAGTACCACCTGCCAGTGCCACCTGCCACCGCCAACCAGTGCCTGCCAGTGCCACCGCCAACCAGTGCCCCTGCCAATCAATGCCACCTGCCAGTGCCAACCAGTGCCACCTTCTGCCACATGCCAGTGCCACGCCAATCAGTGCCACCTGCCAGTGCCAACCAGTGCCTGCCAGTGCCACCTGCCGCCACCGGCCAGTGCCACGCGAATCAGTGCCACCTGCCAGTGCCACGCCAATCAGTGCCACCTGCCAGTGCCAATAGTGCCACTTGCCAGTTTCAAACCAGTGCCACCTGCCAGTTCCAAACCAGTGCCACTTGCCAGTGCCACCTTCTAGTGCCAACCAGTGCCAGTGCCAATAAGTGCCACCTCAGTGTGGACAGCTCCTTGTCAGTTTCACACATGGTTACACTCCGCTCAGTGTGAAACCTGCCAGTGCCACCTGCCAGTGCCAATCAGTGCCATCTGTCAGTGCCAGCTGCCAGTGCCACCGCCAATCAGTGCCACCTGCCAGTGCCAACCAGTCTGCCAGTGCCACCTGCCACCTCCAACCAGTACCACCTGCCAGTGCCAATCAGTGCCATCTGTCAGTGCCAGCTGCCAGTGCCACTGCCAATCAGTGCCACCTGCCAGTGCCAACCAGTCTGCCAGTGCCACCTGCCACCTCCAACCAGTACCACCTGCTAGTGCCAATCAGTGCCAGCTGCCAGTGCCACTGTTAATCAGTGCCACCTGCCAGTGCAAACCAGTCTGCCAGTGCCACCTGCCACCTCCAACCAGTACCACCTGCCAGTGCCACCTGCCACCGCCAACCAGTGCCTGCCAGTGCCACCGCCAACCAGTGCCCCTGCCAATCAATGCCACCTGCCAGTGCCAACCAGTGCCACCTTCTGCCACATGCCAGTGCCACGCCAATCAGTGCCACCTGCCAGTGCCACCTGCTGCCACCGCCAGTGCCACGCCAATCAGTGCCACCTGCCAGTGCCACGCCAATCAGTGCCACCTGCCAGTGCCAATAGTGCCACCTGCCAGTTTCAAACCAGTGCCACCTGCCAGTTCCAAACCAGTGCCACTTGCCAGTGCCACCTTCTAGTGCCAACCAGTACCAGTGCCAATAAGTGCCACCTGAGTGTGGACAGCTCCTTGTCAGTTTCACACATGGTTACACTCCGCTCAGTGTGAAACCTGCCAGTGCCACCTGCCAGTGCCAATCAGTGCCATCTGTCAGTGCCAGCTGCCAGTGCCACCGCCAATCAGTGCCACCTGCCAGTGCCAACCAGTCTGCCAGTGCCACCTGCCACCTCCAACCAGTACCACCTGCCAGTGCCAATCAGTGCCATCTGTCAGTGCCAGCTGCCAGTGCCACTGCCAATCAGTGCCACCTGCCAGTGCCAACCAGTCTGCCAGTGCCACCTGCCACCTCGAACCAGTACCACCTGCCAGTGCCAATCAGTGCCATCTGTCAGTGCCAGCTGCCAGTGGCACTGTTAATCAGTGCCACCTGTCAGTGCAAACCAGTCTGCCAGTGCCACCTGCCACCTCCAACCAGTACCACCTGCCAGTGCCACCTGCCACCGCCAACCAGTGCCTGCCAGTGCCACCGCCAACCAGTGCCCCTGCCAATCAATGCCACCTGCCAGTGCCAACCAGTGCCACCTTCTGCCACATGCCTGTGCCACGCCAATCAGTGCTACCTGCCATTGCCAACCAGTGCCTGCCAGTGCCACCTGCTGCCACTGGCCAGTTCCACGCCAATCAGTGCCACCTGCCAGTGCCACACCACTCAGTGCCACCTGCCAGTGCCAATAGTGCCACCTGCCAGTTTCAAACCAGTGCCACCTGCCAGTTCCAAACCAGTGCCACTTGCCAGTGCCACCTTCTAGTGCCAACCAGTGCCAGTGCCAATAAGTGCCACCTGAGTGTGGACAGCTCCTTGTCAGTTTCACACATGGTTACACTCCGCTCAGTGTGAAACCTGCCAGTGCCACCTGCCAGTGCCAATCAGTGCCATCTGTCAGTGCCAGCGCCACTGCCAATCAGTACCACCTGCCAGTGCCAACCAGTCTGCCAGTGCCACCTGCCACCTCCAACCAGTACCACCTGCCAGTGCCACCTGCCACCGCCAACCAGTGCCTGCCAGTGCCAACACCAACCAGTGCCCCTGCCAATCAATGCCACCTGCCAGTGCCAACCAGTGCCACCTTCCGCCACCTATCAGTGCCACCTGCCAGTGCCAACCAGTGCCTGCCAGTCCCACCTGCCGCTACCTGCCAGTGCCACGCCAATCAGTGCCACCTGCCAGTGCCACGCCAATCAGTGCCACCATCCAGTGCCAATAGTGCCACCTGCCAGTTTCAAACCAGTGCCACCTGCCAGTTCCAAACCAGTGCCACTTGCCAATGCCTGCCAGTGCCACCTTCCAGTGCCAGCCAGTGCCAGTGCCAATAGGTGCCACCTGCCAGTGCCATTGCCAATCAGTGCCACCTGCCAGTGCCATCTGTCAGTGCCACCTGCCAATCAGTGCCACATGCCACCTGCCAGTGCCACCTGCCAGTGACAGACAGTGCCACCTGCCTAAGCCAACCAGTGCCATCTGTACTGAGGACATCAAGTGTGTGGTAGAGTTACAGGAGCAAGCAGGGAGGAGTGGAGTGGGTGAGGTTTTTTTTTTTTTAAATCGGCCTAAAATATCGGCCATAAAAATCTGCATCATACATCGGCCGCCCCGATTTCTAAATATCGGCATCGGCCAGAGAAAAACCCATATCGGTCGACCTCTATCCAGGATGTCTTTTTGAACTGCACCCAGGCACCGCAGAGGGGGAGGTGCCAAAGAGCTTTACCTCTCCATCTCTTCTGTCCTCTCCGCTGCGCGCTGCTGCAGCCCTGAGAGAGAACAGAGCAGAGGAAGGAGCAGAGGAAGGATCCGCTCATCGATCCGCCCACCTAGGCATTGACGATCGACCAGAGCCCCAAACCAGGGTCCTGCTGCCACGTCAGGGCGGGAGATTGTTCTCTGGGTACCCTGTCACTAGGCCTGTATGGAAGCCAGGAGGAGAGGACTCGGGAGGCAGATGATCCTGACTGCCAGGAGAGGTGAGTGAGCCATCACACTGAGGCAAAGTCCTTAGGGGGGTGACTGGGGTAGAAATTTGTGCAGTGTGGGGGGGTATTTTATGCAGTGTGGAGGGTGATTGTGCAGTGTGGGGGGTAATTGTGTAGTGTGGGGGTAATTATGGAGTGTGCGGGGTATTTTATGGAGTGTGGGGGGTAGTTTATGGAGTGTGTGGCTATTTGTGCAGTGTGAGGGGGGGGGGGGGGTAATGCTGGGGGTTAATAATGCGTTTGCTGACACCAATGCTGGGTTAATAATGCGTTTACTGACACCAGTGCTGGGTATAATGCGTTTGCTGACACCAGTGCTGGGTATAGTATATTATTGCTGGTATAATTTATTGCTTTTGAAGTTTTAAAAGTTTGCATGCGGCCCCCATGGGATATAAAAACTTGTCATGTGGCCCTCAGGCAATTTGAGTTTGAGACCCCTGATCTAAATGATTCAGAGCAGGATTGGGAGAAAGTGCTGTGGTCAGATGAGACCAAAATTGAGCTCTTTGGCATTAACTCGACTCGCCGTGTTTGGAGGAAGAAAAATGCTGATTATGACTCTAAGATCATCATCCCTACAGTCACACACGGAGGTGGAAACATGATACTTTGGGGCTGTTTCTCTGATAAAGGTTCAGGCCGACTTTGCCGCATTGAGGGGCCAATGGACGGGGCCATGTATTGTAAAATCTTGGATGAGAACCTTCTTCCCTCATCCAGAACACTGAAGATGGGTTGTGGATGGGTCTTCCAGCATGACAATGACCCAAAACAAAGGCAACAAAGGAGTGGCTCAAGAAGAAGCACATTCAAAAATTTATGGAGGGAGCTGAAACTTCGAGTTGCCAAGCGACAGCCAAGAAACCTTCAGGATTTAGAGAAGATCTGAAAAGAAGAGTGGAACAAAATCACTTCTGAGTAGGGATGAGCGGAACACCCCCCCCCCGGTTCGGTTCGCAACAGAACATGCGAACAGGCAAAAAATTCAGCAGAGCACATGAACACCGTTAAAGTCTATGGGACGCGAACATGAATAATCAAAAGTGCTCATTTTAAAGGCTAATATGCAAGTTATTTTCATAAAAAGTGTTTGGGGACCTGGGTCCTGCCCCAGGGGACATGCAAAAAAAGTCATTTAAAACTGATTGCGGCTGTAATGTATTGTCGGGTCTCGGCAATATAGATGAATATCATTGAAAAAAAGAGCATAGGTACCCCCCCAGTCTGACCCCAAAGCACCTTGTCCCCATGTTGATGGGGACAAGGGCCTTATCCCCACAACCCTTGTGGTTGTAGGGGGTCTGCGGGCAGGGGGCTTATCGGAATTTGGAAGCCCATTTTAACAAGGGGACCCCCAGATCCCGCCCCCCCCCTGTTTGAATTGGTAATGGGGTACACTGTACCCCTACCTTTTCACAAAAAAAGTGTCAAAAATGGTAAAAAAGACAAGAGAAAGCTTGGGACAAGACCTTTGTTAAAAAATAAAAAAATAAAAATGTCCCGCGATGTAAATTCACGCTGTCTGACTGACCGAAAAAGTAAAAAAAAACCTGCAACCGATCCGCCTCCATGGGAGGCTCCGGCCAACTGACGCGTCTTCGCTTTGACAGTTCTTATATAACTGAGGGCGGGGCCACCCAGTGACGTAAACGGGTGACCCCGCCCCCCTTTGAGGCCACGGGGGCTTCCCCGTGGCTTCAGAGGGGGCAGGGTCACCCTCTTACATCACAGGGTGGCCCCGCCCTCAGTTATATAAGAACTGTCAAAGCGAATCTTTTTTTTTTGCATTGATCCATGTCCCCTGGGGCAGGACCCGGGTCCCCAAACACTTTTTATGACAATAACTTGCATGTAAGCGTTTAAAATGAGCACTTTTGATTTTTCATGTTCGTGTCCCATAGACTTTAGCGGTGTTCCAGCGGCTTTTGAATTTGCCGGGAACACCGCATATTGTTCGCTGTTCGGCAAACAGATGAACACCCGATGTTCGAGTCGAACTTACGTTCATCTCGAACATCGGGGCAATCCCTACTCCTGAGATGTGTGCAAACCTGATCACCAACTACAAGAAACGTCTGACCTCTGTGCTTCCCAACAAGGGTTTCTCCACCAACTACTAAGTCATGTTTTGCTTGAGGATCAAATACTTGTTTTATATATATATATATATATATATCTCCCCTCTTCAGCCTGGGTGTGTTGGTGAGTGTAGTGCTGTGTACAGAGGATACAATGGCTCCTTTGCGGGTAAGTGCTACATATATTTAAAAAAATCAGTTCATAAACTATCACAAAGATTGGCCAAACACCACCAGAATTTCCCATTAAAATTGATATGTAAAATGCAAGACAAAAATATGAATAAAAATAAATGACAGGACGTAGCGGTAATGGTCTGTTGAAGTCTCATAAGCAGCTAATAAACACGATTTCAGCGTTTCCCTTGAAATAACTTGGAAATGTTGAAAGCGATGTATTTCCTGAAGGAAGTCCGGGTGCGAGCTGCCCATGCCTTACATTTTATTATTAAGACTAGCAGATATTCTTCTGATACAAGTTCTGCAAGGTGTGAGCGGTGACGGGTCCTAGAACATTTCAGCAAGACGTCTGCCTATAATATAATGTCATAAAAACGTATTTCTAGTCCATTCTCTCTCTCTTCATTATAGATCTCTGTACCTCCCGCCCGCCAGCCAGCTGGTCAATGTTAATGAATAAAACTTCTGTACAAATCTAATGACAAAACCAGCCAATCCCGAGGAATACTACGATCCGTGGGTTTTCTTTGTTCTGTCCCTTTTTTTCCTTTGGCTGTGTATACAAAACATTCATTTCATATTTTAAGATTAAGATTTCCATAAGTAAGTGAGTGAAAAGCTGCGCTTACCCTGTCTGCAAAATACTGCGTGCAAAAGAGCAATATAATAAAAGTTCCTTGAATACTTTAAAGAGCAAAAAACATAAATAATATAAGTCCTTATGATGAAATAAAATAAAAGTCCATCAAGGTTCAAAAACCTATTGGTGACAAGTGCTGTAGGAACTTTCTTTATACTAAGAATGATCCGTACTTGCACAAATTCACCACCTGTGCCCCACCAGGGCGTGCACTCACCCGATGCTCTAGACCCCCTGAGTCTACACTCAGGTGGGGTTCATCTGGCTTTTGGTTACTGTTCTATCATCAACCACATGCAATGGGTCCACGTCTCACTGGGAAACCCAAGGAAGGAGAGACCCCAAAAGAGACAGCATAGCGTAACTCTGTATTTTATTGAAAAAAGAAAGAAGGGGGTTGGGGTAAGATTATACCTGGGACTTTTAAGGTGCTTATCAATGTTACATTGTTACATCTGTATTTTATTGTTAGAAATGAATAAAAATATGTAAGACGAAACACGTGGGGGCGGGGACTTCCGGTTACATCATATCCGCAGGTGGAAACAAATGCTGGCTCTAGGGAACACAGAGCAGTGGCAGCCATCTTTCTTTGGTGTATCAGAAGACAATTCCTGGTGCCAGGATAGGGCACCTTGTTTGTAAGTGCACACATGTTGTTTTTTTGTATATGCAGAGCGGACACGGACGTGTCATTCGCCCGCTCTGCTAATTGTGTCCCATGACCGCTTATCAAGTCGCTTAAGTGGCCCTCGCTCTTCAAAAGGTTGGGCACCCCTGCCATAAAGGGTAACTCACGATGGCCTGCTCTCTACTTTTAATTCTCCATCTTTCCTGCTCTGCACATCACATCCAACAGATACACATAGAGTAGAGAAGAAACTTATAGCGCTCACTGTCATACTTAACAAAAGTATATATATACTCTCATAATAAAATTTTAAAAATCGCTCCAAAAGCCAGCATACTGGTGCCGGGATGATTGAAGCGCTAACAGCAGGTGTATGGAATATCTTTATCTGCTGATTGTTAAACTTTTTGAAATACACATATTTATATTGTTGTGTAGGATCTGGGCCTGCTGTCCCTCCATCTCTCTCTACCTCTATCCCTCCCTCTCCCTCCATCCCTCGTTCATCTCAGACGCTAACCACACCCCCTTAGAGCCACACCCCTTTAAGTCATTATTCACTGAAACCACGCCCATTTTCGCTAAGTGGGAGGGGTCAAAAAGGAAGGGCGGGGTCTGGCGCCCCCCCATCCTAAGACTTCACCAGCCACCACTGCCCCCACTGCTTCAACCTCTGCATCAATGCTGGCAGCACTCATACGTCTATTTCCCAAAGACAACCTCTGGATATGACGCTGAGCACGTGACCTCAACTTCTTTGTTGGACCATGGCGAGGCCTGTTCTGAGTGGAACCTGTCCTGTTATACCGCTGTATGGTCTTGGCCACCGTGCTGCAGATCAGTTTCAGGGTCTTGGCAATCTTCTTATAGTCTAGGCCATCTTTATGTAGAGCAACAATTCGTTTTTTTTCAGATCCTCCGAGAGTTCTTTGCCATGAGGCGCCATGTTGAACTTCCAGTGACCAGTATGAGAGAGTGAAAGCGATAACACCAAATTTAACACACCTGCTCCCCATTCACACCTGAGACCTTGTAACACTAACGAGTCACATGACACCGGGGGAGGGAAAATGGCTAATTGGTGAACTCCATGCCCAAGAGGGTTAAGGCAGTACTGGAAAATAATGGTGGCCACACAAAATATTGACCTTTTGGGCCCAATTTGGGCATTTTCACTTAGGGGTGTACTCACTTTTGTTGCCAGCGGTTTAGACATTAATGGCTGTGTGTTGAGTTATTTTGAGGGGATGGCAAATTTACACTGTTATACAAGCTGTACACTCACTACTTTACATTGTAGCAAAGTGTCATTTCTTCAGTGTTGTCACATGAAAAGATGTGACTGAGGGGTGTACTTACTTTTGTCAGATACTGTATGTCACAAAGAATGAAGGCCAAAGGGGGTCCAACCCGCTACTAGCAAGATGACCAGTGAGTGTATATTGTTCACTTGCTAATATTGGATAGTTATAGGAGAGCGTGATATTTTTTTTATTCTTTGGGTGGCGCTGCACTTTTTGATGATATTTCGATCTATCGGCGATGATGTGAAATCCCTTCTTTGGTGTAAGCTTGCATCGCACCTTATTGGCGTTTCTTGGACTGCGCCGATTGATTTTTGGCTGTCAAGCTGCAATATATAAAATTTTTGGTTTTAATACCGCTTTAAATGTCTCCAGTTTAAAGTCCTTAAACACTGCAATGGTTCCTCGCACAGCGGCGCCGCCGCCACAAGTAAACGCTCACGTCCTGATACACTCGTATCTACAAAGTTTTTTTTTTTTTTTTCTGGCAGTCTCTCCTCTACAAAACCCAGACAGGTTTCCCGTTAATTGAGGGCGCAGGATAGTCTGGGCACCAGGCGGCATTTCGCAGGCCATGGTCTCCCAACGTGTAAATCCAGACATACAGCGGCGTTAATTTATACATTATGAAGAAGAGCCGCGTCTGACACTGACACTCCTAATATCCTCTGATAAGTATAAAGTATCTGCGGCTTATTAGCTCATAAATCCTCCGCTATTCAATTAGAATGGTGGCGAGATTTACAGCGAGCTCCGGGGACGATGGAGAGCCATTAGCGTTTATTATCATAAGTAAAGGCATTTGCTGGAACCTAGTTGTAGGTCACCAGCCGTTCGCTCTGCGCACAAATACACACGTAGGATCTCACCGACTCTGCCAGCCAGAAACCAGCCATGGTTCATTAATCCCCCCCCTCCCCCCAACCACAGCGCTTATGATGATTATTAACCTCCATTCTCTATCGCCAAAATAATGACCATCCCCTCGTCATCCATTACTCAGCTACTACTCGTTTATAAATGGAAATTAAAGTTAAATGCTACTTCCTTTATAATGGAATGGAATGGACTTTAATCGGCCTCCTCGTTTCCAGGAGCGCCGTGTATTAATTGGAGTAATTTAGCTCGCCCTTGGGACTCCCGCGATGCGCATACCTCTCTCCAGTCCGGTACAACCTCCTCTAAGTGATGTGTAATTATGACGCACGAACGAATGGAATTACCCCATAACAACTTGTCACATCGGAGGAGAAATATGGAGCTGGGGCTTCATTAGGGAGTCTCGATGGGGAGGAGCAAAGGACTTTAAAAATCGCACCTCGATGATGATACTATGGCGAGAGCAACCATATGATAAGCTTCTTCAAGTACCAGGGAATGAATTGCAGAAGACCTGGCAAATATGCCAATTTCCAGCATGGCCACGCTAATTTGTGCAAAATTGTGCACATGCACTCATGGACGCATCTACGTGCTGGCACCCAATGGCCTTTATAAGGACTGCAGTTCTGCCCATTAGTTGCTGGATTATCATCAGACTTTGTATCCCGAGTTCCTGTGTTTGCTGCTCTACTTTGATTACCCGTTACCGGTTTGCCCCTGACCTGTCTTGGCTTCCCTCCTGGCTCTGACCCCGGTTTGCTTCCACGGACTTGCTACTGCCTACTTTCCTGAGTATGACCCTGGCCTGCTGGGCCGGGACAAGGGGTGGGCAGGAGAGGAAGCTGCCCTGGGCACTGTGGTATCATGTGAGGAGTGAGATTGGGGGGGGGGGATTTGTGCTGGTTGGGAAAATTTGGGGGGGAAGCAGGGGGGAAGAATTGCTCTAGGAGGGGAAATTTGAAGGTGTGTGGTAGTTCAGGTGATGGATTTGTGTTGAGCTAGGGGATCGGGTAAGAGCATTTGTGCTAGAAGAGGTGATATAGTAAAGGGGGGTGGTGGACGTGTGCTAGAAGGTGGCTTTTTTTTTGGGGGGGTGCAGGCACCTATACACGGATTAAGGGAAACTTATCTTGAGCGTTCCATTTGCGGATCGGGGCCCTAATGTGCTGGCTAGCATGGATCTAATGCCCCGTACACACAATCTGAAAATCGTACGAAAAATGCCGCATTCTAATCGATCGTACGATAATCATTAATACAGAGCTTTCGAGAGCCGATTAGGACAGTTCATCCGATATTATTCTATCGGACATGCACGGAAATTTTTTTTGTACGATGCCAGATCATACGATTTTCGTTTCATCAGTACACCTATCGTTCGAAAATGCAATACAAATGCATTACAACACATGACATCACTTCTGAATTTTTATGCTGTCGTACAGGAATTTTCGTGACTTTAGTAAACTCATCAGATTCGACGTGAGATCAGCATGCAAAAAAAAACGGCCGATCATTCGTCCGATAATCGGATCGTGTGTACGTGGCATAAGTATTCAGACCCTTTGCTGTGACACTCATATATTTAACTCAGGTGCCGTCTATTTCTTCTGATCATCCTTGAGATGGTTCTACACCTTCATTTGAGTCCAGCTGTGTTTGATTATACTGATTGGACTTGATTAGGAAAGCCACACACCTGTCTATATAAGACCTTACAGCTCACAGTGCATGTCAGAGCAAATGAGAATCATGAGGTCAAAGGAACTGCCTGAAGAGCTCAGAGACAGAATTGTGGCAAGGCACAGATCTGGCCAAGGTTACAAGAAAATTCTGCTGCACTTAAGGTTCCTAAGAGCACAGTGGCCTCCATAATCCTTAAATGGAAGACGTTTGGGACGACCAGAACCCTTCCTAGAGCTGGCCATCCGGCCAAACTGAGCTATCGGGGGAGAAGAGCCTTGGTGAGAGAGGTAAAGAAGAACCCAAAGATCACTGTGGCTGAGCTCCAGAGATGCAGTCGGGAGATGGGAGAAAGTTGTAGAAAGTCAACCATCACTGCAGCCCTCCACCAGTCGGGGCTTTATGGCAGAGTGGCCCGACGGAAGCTTCTCCTCAGTGCAAGACACATGAAAGCCCGCATGGAGTTTGCTAAAAAACACCTGAAGGACTCCAAGATGGTGAGAAATAAGATTCTCTGGTCTGATGAGACCAAGATAGAACTTTTTGGCCTTAATTCTAAGCGGTATGTATGAAGAAAACCAGGCACTGCTCATCACCTGTCCAATACAGTCCCAACAGTGAAGCATGGTGGTGGCAGCATCATGGTGTGGGGGTGTTTTTCAGCTGCAGGGACAGGATGACTGGTTGCAATGGAGAGAAACATGAATGTGGCCAAGTATAGGGATATCCTGGATGAAAACCTTCTCCAGAGTGCTCAGGACCTCAGACTGGGCCAAAGGTTTACCTTCCAACAAGACAATGACCCTAAGCACACAGCTAAAATAACGAAGGAGTGGCTTTACAACAACTCCGTGACTGTTCTTAAATGGCCCAGCCAGAGCCCTGACTTAAACCCAATTGAGCATCTCTGGAGAGACCTAAAAATGGCCGTCCACCAACATTTACCATCCAACCTGACAGAACTGGAGAGGATCTGCAAGGAGGAATGGCAGAGGATCCCCAAATCCAGGTGTGAAAAACTTGTTGCATCTTTCCCAAAAAGACTCATCAAAAGGGGCTTCTACTAAATACTGAGCAAAGGGTCTGAATACTTAGAACCATGTGAGTGAAAAATTTAAGGAGGTCTGAGTACTTTCCGTCCCCACTGTATATATATGTGTGTATATATATATATATATATATATATATATATATATATATATATATATATATATATATATATATATGTAGCAATAACTCACGGTGGAGCTGGTTTAAAGCGGGCTGTTACCTTCACTCTCGCCACCTCTGTTTCACCGGCACCAGGTCTAGGGTCCCGTTGAGTTTACCTCTGGACGATGTAGGCACCAAACACTGGAGTATGTTTTGTAATGCTTTAATGAACAAGTAATAAAGAAAGTAGCAGGAAAGAGGCAGAAGAAAAGTTGCAGGGAAGCTCAAATACCTTTTCTTAGTATTCTTCAGAACATCATTCGGAATTAACCACTTGTAGTTGGATGCACTCCCCTTGTGGGACTCAATCTTTGCTCGCCTGGATAGGCCTCTCTCACTTGTCTAGCAGCCAGTACGTAGCACGAACAAAAGTCTCTGCCACAGACTTGTTTGTGATAAAACCCGTACGATCCTCTGCCATAGGATGTATTGGTTTGCAATGAATGTCAGACACAGTACTTGAACCTTTAAGCCAACCCGGCAGTACTATGCAGTAAGATTACTTCAGGATACGTCCTCCAACTGAGTCACCAGGCCCCTCTCCAGACCAGCACTCTGCATGATCCTTCCATGAGGGGTCCTCCCTGGGATCTCCTCAGTTTTCCAGCTTCTTCACTTCAGACAGCTCAGGACCATTCCTCTGCCGCTGTGGTAGGCCCCAGACAGACCTCTGGGCCCACCCACACGCCGCAGCGACGCGGGCCTCCGTAACGGAGGACCACGAGGTGGTATTCCTATCGCATACCTGACGGCCAGGAGGGCCAGCAGGTGGCTGAAAAACGAACCCCTAAACATGGCGTCTGTCTCATAAATACCCTCTCCCAGAATGCAACTCGGAGGACCACCTCCACGAGTTGTCTCCGGGACAGAGGAGCACTCATACACTTCAACACAGTGCCTTTCCAACACCGGCCTATGGGGACAACGACACCCACCGGCGTAGTGTGGAATCACACGCAACTCAGCCAAGCTGGAAAAAAGGCAAACCTAACTTCACCTAGACAGTAGAGAGACATTACAATTTCAACATTTTTCTTTTAAACAATATGTTCACATCGGTAAACAAAACCACATTATGACTGTTGCAACCCCACTATCTATCTAGCTGAAAAGCCTAACATCTTGATAGGAGGTCTACTTGCTCCTGAAAAAAAAACTAAGTTAAACACACACACAAGATATATACAGTTTAGGAGCAAAGTCTCATTCCTAGAGAAAATGAAACTCTCTTCCCATAATCTTTCTTATGTTCCCACTAAGGAACCAACTAAAATAACTTGAGGAGTCCATCCCTATATATATTTAGGTATGTCATTAATTTTAAACGAAAGAAGTCCAGCTAGCGAAGAAAAACACTCGGCCCTTGGATTTAGAAACACAGAATTAAACACCAAATCTTGATCACGAAGATCTCTGAACACTGACACTATCTATCTACATACCCTACAGTTCTTTATCCATAATCACCAGTAGAACCGAGGATCTGGCAATGTCAGGTTCTTTCCCATTTTGTCCACTGTAGTAATAAAGTACACCACGTCATCTTCTCAAGGTCTGCAAATGACCACTCTGTCAGCATAGATGTTGCGACCATAGTTCCAGCGTAGAAAACATCCACTGAAGCGCCCATCCATAGCGACGGAGCATCCAGTTTTCCGGAAAGGCTTAGGCACAGACAAATAGTCCCAAACAGCTTTACTGTACCAGAGCTCCCGGTTGGCTTCAATCTCTTGCATAATGTCCTGGGTAATATATGGGAACTCCAGACCATATTCTGTGGCCACACGCTTGTTAAGCATTCTCTGTAAAAGTGCAAGTTTTGGCAACGATCTATTTTTCCCCAAACCAGGGGGCACACAAGAGTTCAATGACTTGCTCACCATCGACCTGACGGGTGTCGGCAACAAAGTAATAACTTTAGGCAATGTCTCCTTGATAGCGCTGTGTGTCTCCACACAAGGTGATGTTCTCCCAGAATCCAGGGCTGACCACTCCGAGAAAGTTAAGGCAGAAGCAACATCCTCTCCCTGAGCCCATAACCGTTCCTCCGACATTTTCTCAAATAAATCATCATCACCAGAGAGATCCGACATGGAATCTATCTCCGAATCTCTCACCTCTTCTGCCGGCAAATATTTACACAAAGTCCCAGATATATTCCCCTGTGAACTCTCACCCGTCCCTGACGTGGACTTCTCCGGTTCAGGCAGTCTCTGGGGTAGGCCTCAACCACGGCCACAGGAAGCCTTTATGCATCCCACCTTCCTCTGGACAGGTACAACGGGGATAGGCGTAGTGGACGCGGAAATTAAAGTAACGTCCGCTGATGAATCAGTTATCGTAGTATCTTTCTCAGGGACACTTTCTGTGACAACAGGCGAAATCACGGCCTGCCGCTCTCCCTCAGCAGCAGCAGCAGCTTCTACTGTGGCGATACCTGTAGCCCAGTCCATACGATAAGCACGGGGGGACATGGTAGGTTGTTCTACCACAAACAAATATTCTCCACTTTGCTGGCAGCGGACAAATGGACGGAGATGTATGACCAGTCCCTCACACTTGTGGCAAAGCATGCCCAGTCCCTCGATATCTCAGACTGTATAAAGAACAAACCTCCCCTGCGGTTTCAGATGAATACCGGTATCTGTCAGCAAGGTTCCCGGTCAGCATAGCACCCGCATCGGTGCTAGTAGGGAACATCTTAGGTCCCACAGTTGGTTGCATCACCGAAAAAGACATGGCCACACTCTGATCTTCTCAGCACGATCACGAGGCCTCTCTTCTCCTCTGGCGCCAACACACGCGCGTCCCACGCGGTATCAAGTAGGCTAGGCTCCTTCCACTTGTTCCTCTGCTCACGTAGCTCCCGGGCTTTTACTGGCGCCCGCCGCCTAGGCAGTCAGAAATAAAGTCCTACAACTTTTAACCTCTTCTCCTGAGAAATTAACAAAGTCCAGCTTTCACCGTAAACTCCCGGCGAAACACTCCTTTAGGTTGCTGGAGGTTGATGGCTAACAAATCCGGGACGAGGCCCCCACATGTAGCAATAACTCACGGTGGAGCTGCTGGTTTAAAGCGGGCTGTTACCTTCACTTTCGCCACCTCTATTTCACCGGCACCGGGTTTAGGGTCCCGTTGAGTTTACCTCTGGACGATGTAGGCACCAAACACTGGAGTATGTTTTTCAATGCTTTAATGAACAAGTAATAAAGGAAGTAGCAGGAAAGAGGCAGAAGGAAAGTTGCAGGAAAGCTCAAATACCTTTTCTTAGTATTCTTCAGAACATCATTCGGAGTTGTAGTTGGATGCACTCCCCTTGTGGGACTTAATCTTTGCTCGCCTGGATAGGCCTCTCTCACTTGTCTAGCAGCCAGTACGTAGCACGAACAAAAGTCTCTGCCACAGACTTGTTTGTGATAAAACCCGTACGATCCTCTGTCACAGGATGTATTGGTTTGCAATGAATGTCAGACACAGTACTTGAACCTTTAACCACTTGCCGACCGCCTCACGCCTATATACGTGAGTAGAGCGGCACGGGCAGGCAAAATCACGTACCTGGAACGTGATTGCCTTCCCGCGGGCGGGGGGTCCGATCGGACCCCCCCCCCCCGGTGCCAGCTGCGGTCGGCATTTGGCTGGGAGAGTTGGGAGACGAGGGGGAGGCCATCCGATCGTGGCCCCCCCCTCGCGATCGCTCCCAGCCAATGAGAAACATCCCCTGCCTCTGTATAGTACACAGAGGCAGAGGATGTGATGTCATCTCTCCTCGGCTCGGGAGTTTCCGTTCCGGCCCGAGGAGAGATGACATGTAAGTAAGTGCACAACACACAAACATACACAGTAGAACATGCCAGGCACACTAAACACCCCGATCCCCCCCCCGATCGCCCCCCCGATCCCCCCCAATCACCCCCCCCTTTCACAAACTGACACCAAGCAGGTTTTTTTTTTTTTTTTCCTGATTACTGCATAGTGTCAGTTTGTGACAGTTAGCAGTGGTAGGACAGTTAGTATTACCCCCCTTTAGGTCTAGGGTACCCCCCTTACCCCCCCTAATAAAGTTTTAACCCCTTGATCACCCCCCCTCACCAGTGTCGCTAAGCGATCATTTTTCTGATCGCTGTATTAGTGTCACTGGTTCCGCTAGTTAGGGACGTAAATATTTAGGTTCGCCATCAGCGTTTTATAGCTTCAGGGACCCCCATATACTACCTAATAAATGTTTTAACCCCTTGATTGCCCCCTAGTTAACCCTTTCACCACTGATCACCGTATAACCGTTACGGGTGACGCTGGTTAGTTCGTTTATTTTTTATAGTGTCAGGGCACCCGCCGTTTATTACCGAATAAAGGTTTAGCCCCCTGATCGCCCGGCGGTGATATGCGTCGCCCCAGGCAGCGTCAGATTAGCGCCAGTACCGCTAACACCCACGCACGCAGCATATGCCTCCCTTAGTGGTATAGTATCTGATCGCATCAATATCTGATCCGATCAGATCTATACTAGCGTCCCCAGCAGTTTAGGGTTCCCAAAAACGCAGTGTTAGCGGGATCAGCCCAGATACCTGCTAGCACCTGCGTTTTGCCCCTCCGCCCGGCCCAGCCCAGCCCACCCAAGTGCAGTATCGATCGATCGCTGACACTTACAAAACACTAAACGCATAACTGCAGCGTTCGCAGAGTCAGGCCTGATCCCTGCGATCGCTAACAGTTTTTTTGGTAGCGTTTTGGTGAACTGGCAAGCACCAGCCCCAGGCAGCGTCAGGTTAGCGCCAGTACCGCTAACACCCACGCATGCACCGTACACCTCCCTTAGTGGTATAGTATCTGAACGGATCAATATCTGATCCGATCAGATCTATACTAGCGTCCCCAGCAGTTTAGGGTTCCCAAAAACGCAGTGTTAGCGGGATCAGCCCAGATACCTGCTAGCACCTGCGTTTTGCCCCTCCGCCCGGCCCAGCCCAGCCCACCCAAGTGCAGTATCGATCGATCACTGTCACTTACAAAACACTAAACGCATAACTGCAGCGTTCGCAGAGTCAGGCCTGATCCCTGCGATCGCTAACAGTTTTTTTGGTAGCGTTTTGGTGAACTGGCAAGCACCAGCGGCCTAGTACACCCCGGTCGTAGTCAAACCAGCACTGCAGTAACACTTGGTGACACGGCGAGTCCCATAAGTGCAGTTCAAGCTGGTGAGGTGGCAAGCACAAGTAGTGTCCCGCTGCCACCAAAAAGACAAACACAGGCCCGTCGTGCCCATAGTGCCCTTCCTACTGCATTCGCCAATCCTAATTGGGAACCCACCACTTCTGCAGCGCCCGTACTTCCCCCATTCACATCCCCAACCAAATGCAGTCGGCTGCATGAGAGGCATTTTTATGTCCTCCCGAGTACCCCTACCCAACAAACCCCCCCAAAATAGATGTTGTGTCTGCAGCAAGCGCGGATATAGGCGTGACACCCGCTATTATTGTCCCTCCTGTCCTGACAATCCTGGTCTTTGCATTGGTGAATGTTTTGAACGCTACCATGCACTAGTTGAGTATTAGTGTAGGGTACAGCATTGCACAGACTAGGCGCACTTTCACAGGGTCTCCCAAGATGCCATCGCATTTTGAGAGACCCGAACCTGGAACCGGTTACAGTTATAAAAGTTATAAGTTTGCAAAAAAAACACAAACAAAAATAAAAAAAAATAGTTGTTGTTTTATTGTTCTCTCTCTCTTTTCTCTCTCTATTGTTCTGCTCTTTTTTACTGTATTCTATTCTGCAATGTTTTATTGTTATTATGTTTTATCATGTTTGCTTTTCAGATATGCAATTTTTTATACTTTACCGTTTACTGTGCTTTATTGTTAACCATTTTTTTGTCTTCAGGTACGCCATTCACGACTTTGAGTGGTTATACCAGAATAATGCCTGCAGGTTTAGGTATCATCTTGGTATCATTCTTTTCAGCCAGAGGTCGGCTTTCATGTAAAAGCAATCCTAGCGGCTAATTAGCCTCTAGACTGCTTTTACAAGCAGTGGGAGGGAATGCCCCCCCCCCCCACCGTCTTCCGTGTTTTTCTCTGGCTCTCCTGTCTCAACAGGGAACCTGAGAAAGCAGCCGGTGATTCAGCCAGCTGACCATAGAGCTGATCAGAGACCAGAGTGGCTCCAAACATCTCTATGGCCCAAGAAACTGGAAGCTACGAGCATTTTATGACTTAGATTTCGCCGGATGTAAACAGCGCCATCGGGAAATTGGGAAAGCATTTTATCACACCGATCTTGGTGTGGTCAGATGCTTTGAGGGCAGAGGAGAAATCTAGGGTCTAATAGACCCCAATTTTTTCAAAAAAGAGTACCTGTCACTACCTATTGCTATCATAGGGGATATTTACATTCCCTGAGATAACAATAAAAATGATTTAAAAAAAAAATGAAAGGAACAGTTTAAAAATAAGATAAAAAAGCAAAAAAATAATAAAGAAAAAAAAAAAAAAAAAAAAAGCACCCCTGCCCCCCCTGCTCTCGCGCTAAGGCGAACGCAAACGTCGGTCTGGCGTCAAATGTAAACAGCAATTGCACCATGCATGTGAGGTATCACCGCGAAGGTCAGATCGAGGGCAGTATTTTTAGCAGTAGACCTCCTCTGTAAATCTAAAGTGGTAACCTGTAAAGGCTTTTAAAGGCTTTTAAAAATGTATTAATTTTGTTGCCACTGCACGTTTGTGCGCAATTTTAAAGCATGTCATGTTTGGTATCCATGTACTCGGCTTAAGATCATCTTTTTTATTCCATCAAACATTTGGGCAATATAGTGTGTTTTAGTGCATTAAAATTTAAAAAAGTGTGTTTTTACCACAAAAAATGCGTTTGAAAAATCGCTGCGCAAATACCGTGTGAAAAAAAAAATGAAACACCCACTATTTTAATCTGTAGGGCATTTGCTTTAAAAAAATATATAATGTTTGGGGGTTCAAAGTAATTTTCTTGCAAAAAAAAATAATTTTTTCACGTAATCAAAAAGTGTCAGAAAGGGTTTTGTCTTCAAGTGGTTAGAAGAGTGGATGATGTGTGACATAAGCTTCTAAATGTTGTGCATAAAATGCCAGGACATTTCAACCCCCCCCCCCAAATGACCCCATTTTGAAAAGTAGACACCCCAAGCTATTTGCTGAGAGGCATGTCGAGTCCATGGAATATTTTATATTGTGACACAAGTTGCGGGAAAGAGACAAATTTTTTTTTTTTTTTTTGCACAAAGTTGTCACTAAATGGTATATTGCTCAAACATGCCATGGGGATATGTGGAATTGCACCCCAAAATACATTCTGCTGCTTCTCCTGAGTACGGGGATACCACATGTGTGAGACTTTTTGGGAGCCTAGCCGCGCACGGGACCCCGAAAACCAAGCACCGCCTTCAGGCTTTCTAAGGGCGTAAATTTTTGATTTCACTCTTCACTGCCTATCACAGTTTCGAAGGCCATGGAATGCCCAGGTGGCACAAACCCCCCCCAAATGACCCCATTTTGGAAAGTAGACACCCCAAGCTATTTGCTGAGAGGTATAGTGAGTATTTTGCAGACCTCACTTTTTGTCACAAAGTTTTGAAAATTGAAAAAAGAAAAAAAAAATGTTTTTTTCTGGTCTTTCTTCATTTTCAAAAACAAATGAGAGCTGCAAAATACTCACCATGCCTCTCAGCAAATAGCTTGGGGTGTCTACTTTCCAAAATGGGGTCATTTGAGGGGGTTTTGTGCCATCTTGGCATTTTATGGCCTTCAAAACTGTGATAGGTAGTGAGGCGTGAAATCAAAAATTTATGCCCTTAGAAAGCCTGAAGGCGGTGATTGGTTTTCGGGGCCCCGTACGCGGCTAGGCTCCCAAAAAGTCCCACACATGTGGTATCCCCATACTCAGGAGAAGCAGCTGACTGTATTTTGGGGTGCAATTCCACATAGGCCCATGGCCTGTGTGAGCAATATATCATTTAGTGACAACTTTTTGTAAATTTTTTTTTTTTTTAAATTTGCTGTCCCCTCAAAATAACTCAACACACAGCCATTAATGTCTAAACCGCTGGCAACAAAAGTCAGTACACCCCTAAGTGAAAATGTCCAGATTGGGCCCAATTAGCCATTTTCCCTCCTCTGTGTCATCGTTACAAGGTTTTAAAAGGTCTCAGGTGTGAATGCGGAGCAGGTCTGTTAAATGTAGTAACAAATTGGTAAAACCTTGTGAGCTGGCACACTAAGCCTAAAATAACCTAAATTAGATAAATTAAACTAAAATCAGCTGCCCGCACTTCCCACACTTCCCCAAAATGTGATAATGAAATATATATGACACACTGTGCAGCGCTAATTCTTAACAATTAAAACCAAGTCTTATAGAAAATTGTGTATCCAGTAAAAATGATATATATCGTGTAACAATTAAAACGTGACATTCAGTAAAATATGTAAATAAAGTACTCCGTGAATCACACACAGTCCATATTAATGTGTTCAACTGAACAGCAACAGTCCATAATGACAGCATCACCCATGTGATAATAGTGTCTTCATACGGTGTGCACACATCCCCCACCAGGTGTACCTTTACCTCAGGGGCTTAATAAATAAGCCTTTAATTAATAGCAAGAGCCTGCTGAGATCCTTCTTTAATGCCTTTATCCTATGTTGGTTGTAAAACACAGACCACTTCCTTCTCCCGGTAATAGCCCACCTCAAAAGCCACTATTTTCTCCTGATATGTTCAGGGATTCTCCTCATATATATCACATGAAGAAAATTAAAGAGGCATGCAAATAGCGTGATATCGTTTTAAAAGATTTAATTGCGAACAAGCTCCACATACAATCAACTCACATTTCACATGAATAAAAACTGCTTTTAAAGTGCTGTAGTGCTGAGGGGTGATAAAGTCACCTGTGGTCCGGTTCTGCAGCCACAGCGTTCACCCCGTCCTGTGCCTGCTCTGCAAAACACTTCCTAGTACCTCACACGTCAGCCAATCAAGCTCCTCCTACTGGTTTCGTCACAGGTTTCGTGACTTCCTCTGGGATTTCTGTGTTTTAGGAAGCCTCTCTCTTCAGCCTGGGTGCGTTGAAGAGCGTAGTGTTGCATTCAGAGTTTAGGACCCTAGAAACAGGGGACCTAAGGAAACAATGGCTCTCTTGTAGGCAAGTGCTACAAATATAAAAAATAAATACATTCAAAAACATAAAATATCACCAAGATTGGCCAAAAACCACCAGAGTATATTATTAAAACTTGTAGAAGACCAGTAGATTTGCCAGAAAAGACCTGGCAAGTATGCCAATTTCCAGCATGGCCACGCTAATTTGTGCAAAAAAATTGCTCATGCACACATCGGCGCATCTACGTGCTGGCACCTAATGGCCTTTATAAGGACTGCAGTTATGCCCATTAGTTGCTGGATTATCGTCAGCCTTTGTATACCATGTTCCTGTGTTTGCTGCCCTACTTGGATTACCCGTTACCGACCCGGCTTGCCCCTGACCTGTCTTGGCTTCTCTCCTGGCTCTGACCCCGGCTTGCTTCCACGGACTTGCTACTGCCTGCTTTCCTGAGTATGACCCTGGCCTGCAGGGCCAGGCCAAGGGGTGGGCAGGAGGGGCAGCTGCCCTGGGCACTGTGGTATCATGTGAGGTGCGGGGGTGCCATGAGAAGATTTGGGGGGGGACTTGTGGTGGGTGGCAACATTTGGGGGGCCGCAGGGTGTAAGAATTGTTCTAGGAGGGGAAATGTGGGGCTGTGTGCTAGGAAAGTCTGGGATTTGTGTTGGGCGAAGGGGATGGGGTAGGAGGACTTGTGCTAGAAGAGGTGATATAGTAGAGGGTGAAGGGGATTTGTGCTAGAAAGCGACTTTTTTGGGGGGGGAATAGTTCTGGAGTGTGGGGGGGGGGGATACATGCTCAGAGGGGAAATTTGAGGGGTAGAGGATTTGTCCTAGGAGGAGTGATTTTTTTGGGGGGGGGCGGGGGTTTGTAATGGAGGGGGGTGATGGGGCAAAGATTTGTGCTGGGAAGGGGAATTTCAGCAGGGGGGGTGGATTTGTCCTGGGAGGAGGGAAAATTTATGCTTGGGGGGGTAAGGGGTAAGCATGCAGATTAGTGCTCAATTTTTTTTGGTTGGGGGGGATTTTAGCTAGCACATAATGCTCCTACTTCTTGGGGGGGAGGGGATGGGGGCCCTGGGCTCTAGATAACGTTGTCCCAGCACTGCTGACCTGATCTTGACCATGCTTCTGCCTCTGTTTCTGATTTATCTCCTGTGTTTGACCCCGGCTCTGGCTTCTGACTCTTCCAGAGAGTAATTTCCATTGACTGATGTCCCTGCTCTCTGGTGTCCTTTCACCTGAAATCACTAGGCAACTACATCAATGGAAAGCCGTGTTTCTTTGGGTGCAACACCATCTGTTATCATCCTCAGGGGTGTTCTGCACTCAGCTGCAACGGGAGCCCTCTCATCACTTCAGCCTCTGGCCAGGTATGTGACATCAAGGCAATAGTCACATCATTCTTTTGGTGAGCTACTATTAATAAAGTCTGAACGGTGCCATATACATGGGCCAAAGACCAGCCAAAAATACCAACATTCGGACAGTGTGCAAAGGTTCTTGTTTGACAGAAGCTGATCTCATGACTGTTCTATGATGGCTGCCTCTGGAGGACATCCTGCCTCTTTGGGGTTTTGCCTCCCCCTCATTCCTCTACTGCTCTATCAGGCACCCAAGTCGAGTCAGTGACCTCATCATCATCACCCCCTCCATCCTTATTATCACTGGAGCCAATTTAGCAATACGCTGCGGCTGGGGGAACATGACTGCCAATTTGTGTACCAGTGTTCTCCCCTACCTGTAGGCTCATGTTCCTCCCTTCCTCAACCTCAGAACCAACATCAGAATCAAGTAATGGCTGTGCATCCTCAAGGAGCAAGTGGCTGACGCTGTGTTCAAAAAACTCAGCTGACTCCTCCATATCTGATGCTGGGGCTATGGCAGGAATAGCTGTGGACAAGGAGGTAGAATAAGCCACTCTGGCAGCTGTGGTGGACTACGTAATGACAGATACAGATAATATTAGAAAATATAACAAGAATACTTAACTAAAGATGCTGTTTCACCATGGAGTCCCCACCCGCTTTTTTGCAGCATGGCCGACCAGTTTCAGACACATGCCTCATGGCAGTTCTGATGTGGGACTAAGATCTTACCAGTTTTGTCTGTGGTAATATAGAGCTTGAATGTAAAGGAAATGGCCAATCATAGAGAAGAAAGTGGGCTTGGCCACATCCTGGTCAGTTAACAATAAGATTTCTTTGGTGTGAGTCAACTAAGGTAAAACCATACTTGTGTCCTTATATGGCTTGTATGGCCCCTCAACCATGTATTAGATCAACGTTTCTCAACTGCAGTCCTCAAGGCATCCCAACAGGTCATGTTTTCAGGATTTCCCTCAGATGAAACAGCTGTGGTAATTACTAAGGCAGTAAAACTGATCAAATCACCTGTGCAAAATAAAGGAGAGCCTGAAAACATGACCTGTTGGGGCGCCTTGAGGACTGGAGTTGAGAAACACTGTATTATATATTTGTGAGACCACCAGACAACTTTAACAAAGGAAATATGTAATATGCAATTTCCCTATCCAATGCCACTGCTATAGAGCGCCACCTGCAATGGAGACAGCAGACTGCACCTGCCTACACCCTCATAACCCCACTCACACGCACGGCTCAGAGCCCTCACACTGCATATAGGAACCAGACCAAGGTGGTGAACCACGCCTGGTTAGGATTCATCCAGAAACTATGAGTACACCCTAAAGAGCAGATCACTATCATCTTCTCAGAAACCTTACAGGTACTTTAAAAAAGCAATTTTGCCTTGGCAAATCCTGTAGTCCTCTAGGACCTGTGATGTGTCCCAGAAGGCTGCGGGGGGAAGGAGGGGGGGACTTCCGGCTCAGATCACTGTGGAGCATCTGACCAGAAGTGGGAGCGGGTACCTGTCAAAACCAGGTACCTTCTCCTCCCTCTCCTCCCAAAAAGTGCTAAATGTGGCAATGGAGGAGGGCAGGATGCAAACATGTGGAACTTCCCCTTTTAGGTGAAGTTCTGCTTTAATCTATCTTTCAGAAACCCTAGAGGGTTTCTTTTGCTCATGCCTTCCTCTCCCTCTGCATTGTGGTTGTACCATGGCCACGTGATAGTTTTTGAGGTTGTATTCGATATGTGCAAAGAGAGATCACACAAATACTTCTAAGTAAAATATTTATTAAAAGTAATTTCAGATATACTAAAAAAATAAGACAAGAATACTTAACTAAAGATGCTGTTTTGCCGTGGAGTCCCCATTGCTTTTTCGTGGCAGGGCCATTCAGGTTCAGACAGCTCTGATGTGAGACTTATGCCGCGTACACGCGATCGAAAATGCCGCCAGCAAAACTCCGATGAGAGCTTTTTGTCGGAAAATGCGACCGTGTGTACGCTCCATCCGTCTTTTGCTGGCGGAATTCCAGCCAGCAAAATATTGGGAACATGTTCTCTATTTTTCGGTCAGGAAAAGTTCCTATCCGAAAATGCGATCGTCTGTATGAAATTCTGATGCAAACAAAATCACGCATGCTCAGAAACAACTTGACGCATGCTTGGAAGCATTGAACTTCATTTTATCGGCTCGTAGTGTACGTCACCGCGTTCTTGACGGTCGAAAGTTCAGAGAACTTTTGTGTGACCGTGTGTATGCAAGTCAAGCTTGAGTGGAATTACGTCCGAAAAACCATCCAAGATTTTTCGGACAGAAACTCCGCTCGTGTGTACACGGCATAAGATTTTACCGTTTTGGCTGTGGTAATATAGCACTTGATTGTAAAGGAAATGACCAATCGCAGAGGCTTGGCCACATCCTGGTCAGTTAACAATAACATTCCTTTGGTTGTGAGTCAACTAAGGTAAAACCATACTTGTGTCTTTATATGGCTTGTATGGCCCTTTAACCAATTATTCCATATTTGTGAGACCACTAGACAACTTTAACAAAGGAAATATGTAATGCAATTTCCCTATCCATTTCCACTGCCGTTGAGCGCCACCTGCAGTGGAGACAGCAGACTGCACCTGCCTACACCCTCATAACCCCACTCACATGCACAGGTCAGGGCCCTCACACTGCATATAGGAACCAGACCAAGGTGGTGAACCACACCAGGGTAGGGTTCATCCAAAAGGTATGAGTACACCATAAAGAGCAGATCACTATCATCTTCTCATAAACGTTACAGGTACTTAAAAAATCGATTTCACACCTGTAAAGTCTATACAGGTGATGTACAAACACTATAAAACTTTTCTCTTTATCATTTACAGAATCCAAGCAATTTACAATCTTTTCTATACAGGGAAGGTTATTTGTTTCCAAATTTAGAACATGAGCTCACACTTTAACGAGCTTCATATTTTACACACAGATTCCACAAGAGTCGTTGCCTCATCAGCTGGACCCTCATGTCTTCTCTTGGTTGTTTTTTTTATGATGTGTCAATGACTAATATCATCACATCATCCGTCCCGGACAAAAACTTTTGCAGCATCTTGACAGCGCCATCTTCTCTTTAAAGGTTGGCTGCCAAGCCTTGCCCAGATGATCCATAAGAGTCTAATGAGGAACAAAGGGACTGGTGAGTCATGTAACCTTTCACCCCATGGCTACAAATCCAAAAACTGTAGTACTGTCTGGGGGCTATATAAATCAGCACTATATTGTTTACTGCCTGTAATAATGTGCTAGAGACAGACAATAACAGCTCTGTTGGTGGATTTCACAGTGCATGTTCTCTGTGCATTATGTCTAATTGATTTAGTTGCCCTGAAGGTCTTGTTTCATTGGTCCTTCTATGCCGCTTATACTGTTTTACTGTTAGGTTTTATGGGGCATAAACACCTCCCTCCTCTGATCCATTAAGTGTACCTCTCTAACAACATTCCTCAGCCAGGACTCTTATGTTACCATATGTTCATAAAGTGTGTTCTAATGGAGCTTTGTTCATTTCTATTTCCAGCACTACCAGACACAATCAAATTAGATAATGGGACCGATTTGTTAAGTGCTCAATATCCCCCTAATGCCCGGACTCAGTCGCGGGATCACAATAAGTGGAGCTAAAAAGTACATAAAAGTTTTAATATTTAATTACACAGAGACGTCAGTCAACACAAAAACAGCGGGGAACGTGCGCAGTAAACGGAAGCCTATTTGGTGTTGCTTTGCTTTAAAACGTGATCACCGGAAGATCTTAAAATGAAAGCTTGTCTAAACCTAAAAACATAAAATTTAAAGCTGAATTCCAGGTATTTTCGAATTTTACATTGGTCCGGCTTGGACCAATGTAAGTATGTATGTTCCATACCTATTGGATCGCTCTTGAACAGGGGTGACAAACTCCATTTCATTGAGGACCGCATCAGCATTGTGGTTGCCCTCAAAGGGCTGGTTGTATCTAAAAGACTAGATATCAAGAGCACCCCCTCCCTTACATCAGATGTCAAAAGCCCCCCCCCCCCCCGTCAGAAGTTAAGATGCTCCCACCTTTCCTTACAATACAGTGAACCCCCCCTTACCTTATGCTGCTGGCGGGAAGAAGCTGAAGGCGTAGCTGGGAAGCAGAAAGTGCAGGGTCTGGAGGAGGACAATAGGAGGGCTGGAGTTGGCTGCTGGAGTCTGCTAAATGCTAAGAGCATAGGAGGCGGAGATGAGGGGGTGCTGTGGTTGCACAGAGAAGCACAGGATATGGTGGAGGAGTTCTGTCCTCCTATCTCCTGGAGGGGGGGGGTACTGCATCTGCAGGAGAGGTGCGAGGGCCACATGAAAAGGCCTGATGGCCTGGTTTTCAGCCTAGGGACGGTTTTGGCTTGCAGGTCTTGTGTTCGACAAGTGCTCTAGAAACTGGAAATCACTGTAGTAGACACCACTACTACACCGTTACTACACCACTATTAAAGCGGAGTTCCACCCTAAAGTGGAACTTCCGCTCATCGGATTCCTCCCCCCCTCCGGTGTTACAATTGGCACCTTTCAGGGGGGAGGGGGGTGCAGATACCTGTATAATACAGGTATCTGCACCCACTTCCGGGTACAGCTAGCCGCAGCTAGCCGCAGACTCCCCGCCCACCCCCGTTGTGTTGTGGGAAATACACAGTTCCCACAACACAACGGGGACCAGTGAAGACGCGCAACGCGACTCGCGCATGCGCAGTAGGGAACCGGGCAGTGAAGCGGTAACGCTTCGCTTCCTGATTCCCTCAGTGTGAATGGCGGCGGCAGCACCCGAGGATCGAGGGACGGCTCGGTCTCGGGTGCCGACATCGCTGGACCCCGGGACAGGTAAGTGTCCTTATTTTAAAAGTCAGCAGCTGCAGTATTTGCAGCTGCTGACATCTAATTTTTTTTTTTTTGGTGAAACACCACTTTAAAGTGATCTCCACTAGCTTCTCGAACCTATGCTGAGTGGCTCCCCTGCTGCACTGTAAATACAGGAGGTCACTCATTCAGCATGAGCGCCATTTAGGGAACACTTTGCATTTTCTCAATGAATGCAAATCATTTTCTGATTGGAAGAGGCATTGTGATCTCTATATCGTCCAAACAACTCTGCATACAACACTACACACAAGTGGCTCATCTCTAAGTTGGGGGACTGCCCTAAGGTTTGACTTTTCACATGACCATTGCCCCGCCTGGTCTGTGCATTGGTGAGCACGCCTTCGCACGAAGAGTTACACCTGTGCTGGGACAAGTGACTCGCTTGACTTAGCCTAAAGAACCCACCCTGGGGTAGGCCTCCTGTGTGATCCACACTTGGTGCTCAACAAGTTAATGAGGAACGCAGAGGACATGAAAAACAACACCACCCTACCCTGATGTAGCACCCTGGAGTTTAGTCAGGGAGCTCCTCAAAAATGTACTTGCCAAGAGTAGTTATCTTGGTCGATTGATAGAGATCTATTGATTTCTCCCTAAGTTTGACCTTGTTGAACTTTTGCACCTTCTACCTTGGGTACTTGGTGGTAATAGATATGAGAGGTCAGGTGATCTATGTTCTGTTCCACCTGGACGGCTGTCTGGATGGACGTGTGGCGTACGCCCCGGGCTGCTAGGCCGAAGATTTGACCTATCCCGGGGGCATCCCCCCCGGGCTGCTAGGCTATCCAGAAGTGAGAGAGCAGTGCAGAGTTGAGATTGCGGCTTGCAGTCCAACCAAAAGTGATGGTTCTGCCGGCTGGAGAACCTGTCAGTGGTTGGAGGTAGAAGGGAAGCTGTCAGCACGAAGGGACCAATTGCCTTTACCGAGGACCACAGTGAGTAACTGAAGCAAGTACCTGAACCATATTCTCACTGAAAGGGCACAGTGGAGTATCGAGAAACACCAGGCGGTGATCAAGCCAGGGACCCAACCAGCGGAGGAGACACTTGCAGAGCAGCCTTGTGAGTCAAGCCAGGGACCGAGCTGGTTAGCAGGGGTGAAGCTGGAGAAGTATCTGATGTGCCAAGCTAGGGACCCAGCAGGGAAGCTTGGGTGACGCTTGAGGGGATACCACCGCAAACCTTGGAGGAGCTCAAGGGAATCATAGTCAGTGAATCAGAGGGTCTAGTGAGAGGCCAGGAGCTCAGTATTGAAAAACTACAAGAGGCAGTTGTAGTAGAGCTGAAAGAACTGTAACATTTGAGTTAGGAACTGTTAAAGGACTGTTACCATAACAGACAGCATTCCTGCAAGTGCAGATGTGGCTTCTTGCTGGGGCCTTTCCCTGCATGGCTGTCCTCCTATTGAGGTCTCGGAGTCTGTCAATTGAGTTTGTAACTATCTAAGGGTGTCCTGGCCCTAACCTTCTTTCCCCCAAAATATATATAAAGGACTGTCAAAAGAAATAAAACCTCTTTTACATCCAATAAGTGTCTGGCGCCCAATGACTTTCACCATCTTTGCACCCGCTATAGCTCACCATCCACCACATATTGAAGGATGTCAGCTATCTTTGGCCTCGGAGGTTCTCATTAGACCAAAAGAGGTAAAAGACTCTACTAAACTTACATGTGTAGTACCCCATAGCGTTGCTAGAGTAGGATGTTTGTGTTAACTGTCGTGTAGGTAAATTTTCAGGCTTGGCTGGCAGCTAAGCCTGTGTGTGTTTTCTGGGTTGGGTGAGTGACTCAGGCAGGCTGGATGACTCAGAAGCAGCTTCTCAGGTAACTCCTCCCTGCTTGCTGGAGCTTCGAGAAGGTTCCAGAAGCAGTTAGGAGGTGTCTAGGAGGAACTAGCTGGAGTATTCTGAGGGCCTTCACCAATCCCCAACAGAAGGGTTGGCAGGGGGTAGGCCTCCTCAAATACTCAGGATCAGCCCTGAGGCAGTGTGGAGTTCTGGTGGAAGATGGAGATGGAGTGTTAGTCTGTCGGAGGCCTTTGAGAGTAGCTCCCCAGTCTGGGAGGAGGTGAACTCAGGCCTGGGCTCAGGGACCCTACTCCCTACACACGGAGGGATCCTGACCAGGAGGCATAGGAGCAAGGAGAGGACAGCAGGAAGACACTGCCGAGAAAAAATCCTTGGAGGAAGACAGCCAAGAGGGCCGGTGAGTGTTGCAGCCAGAGGACTGAGAGGCAGCCTGAAGGGACTGGGTGCAAGCAGTCTGGGATGGATGCAGAGTGGGAGGACTGTATAGAAGTAGCCAGGCGGGCTAGTAAAAGGGGAAGCTGCAGCCAGACGGGCTGGCAGTGCCTGAAGTGGTGGTACTGGGAGCAGTAGCCACAGGAGAGGACAGCTACCACCAAAGACCTCTATTTTTGCTGCACTACTAAATGGGCCGCGATCCTTGCCTGCAAAGGGCATTCACAAGGATCTAACTGAGTCTATGTTAGATCAAATAATCAGTGCTAGCTGGTCCTGGGAGTTGTAGTTCTACAAGAAAGTATGTGCTGGGGTAGAAGAAGAGGAGTGTGTGTGTATACCAGATTTATATAGTTTGTGTCCCTGAAGAATTTCTACTGATCAAGTGGGCATCCCATAACAGCCCTTTCCCATCCAAGTTTAACCCCCCCTAATAAAAAAAAAAAAAACAAAGCTGCAAGGACTGTTTCTTGTCTCAGGAGGGATTGAGAAATTCATGTGCCTGGCTGTGCAGGGTGGGAGATAACCAACATTCACCACGGGGGTAATGCTACACAAGCTTGTCTGAGCTTTCAAAAAACAGGGGTCTGGGAGCTGAAGCTACACACTGCAGAGCTGAGCAAAGAGAGGTGAGAACTGATTGGAGGGAAGGGACACACCCCCTTCACACAACACACAGGAGCAGAGCTGAGGCTGTCAATTAAAGGCTGTGTGCTGGAGATCCCTCTCCTGTCACCTTTGTACAGACAGAAATGACACTTATGTAGCACCCTCTAGTGTGCTAGAAGGATAGTACATGTTTTGTGAGAGTAGGTACATTTCCAGGCTTGGCTGGTTTGTTTTGATCTGGGTTGGGAGTGACTCAGAGTAGAACTGGGTGACTCACAGGCAGCATCAATAAGACCTCCCACTTCTTTCCAGAATGTTCTGGTGTTTTCTGGAAAGGAAGGAGGAGAGGAAAGATGGAGCTACATGGGGTATTCTGAAGAGTGCTGACCAATCCCCCAACTAGGATTGGCAGGGGACAGGCCTCCTTAAAAACCCAGGGTCAGCCCAGCAGGGGAAGAGTTGATCGGGTGGAAGATGGAGTGTTAGGCTGTTGGGGGGAGCTTTACAGTAACTCCCAGGTCTGCGGGTGGGTGACCTTGGGCCTGGGCCTGGGCTCAGGTGCGGATGGGACCCTCTTACAATCCACAGAGGTGTGCTGACCAGGAGGCATAGGAGGAGCAAGAGAGGACAGCGGGAGAACATTGCCAGGCAAGTCTCCAGGAGTTCCACAGAGGCAGGTGAGTGTTCACACAGTCTGGAGGACTGGGAGGCATGCCTAAGAGGACTGGGATGAGCAGTCCGGGATGGGTGGAGAGCTGGTCTGGAGGATTGTGGTGGCATGGGCAGCGGAGAGGGGCAGCTGCAGCTAGGAGGGCTGGCAGTGCCTGAAGAGGTGGTACTGGGAGCAGTAGCCATGTGGGCAGCCAGCACTGGGATTTTCTATATTTTTGCTACACTAAAGAGGCCCACGGTCGCTGCATGCAAAGGGCATCTGCTTTAGGCCTGGCTGAGCCAGTGCCAGGCCTACCAATCAGTGCTAGCTGGTCCGGGAAGTGCAAGCAAGTGATGTGCTGGAGGTGTTGAGGAGAGATAGTCTACAAGCAAGTGAAGTGCTGGAGGAAGAGATGAGATTGTATATACTGTGAGTGTATATAGTTTTCCCAACATTGACTTTCAATCATCTGGGCATCTCATGATTTGCTTATCCCTATCCAAGTTAATTCCCCTCAATAAAAATACTAAAAAACAAGTGCAAGGACTGTTTCATGTCTCTGGATGCTTGAAATTGTATGCCTGGCTGGGCAGGGTGACAGACGGACCAGAACACTAAGCAACCCCTACGGGGGTACCGCTACACTTAGTACACACTCATGTCTGAGTTTTACAACCACTTTTAGGGTAAAACTAGTGGTCTTGCCATTGAGAAGCAAATCATCAGACCATTGGGCAATCCCTCCTGCAAATGTTCGACAGCTCACTTTACTGATGATGGTGCAAAAAAATTCAACACTAGGGATGAGCCAACGTTTCAGGCGTTCTGATAATCATTGAAACTTTAGCCCATTTAGCCTCCTGCTCATTGGGAGCCAACAAACATATAGAAGTGAGATTTCTACCTTTTCTATATACAGCATAATTGCTTCCCACTCCACTATCACTGGTTTCTAAGGAAGCTGTGGGTCCTAGAACTTGTGGCATCCCTCGGAACTACTGACATCAGAGGAAGTCCTTGATCCATTTAAGCCAAGGGACAGGGATAGCAGTGACATGGACACTAGCCATATTTTGAGCCATATCTGGGCACTGACATTGACCAAATACGCCCATGGCTATATTTGGTCAATGGTGTCACCACTGTCCCTACCAATTCACTTATGTAGCTTATATTTTGTGGAGCTGTCAGGGAGCTTATAAATCGAGGAGATGTCATTTGCCTAGTATTTCTGTTGGGATCAGTCATGAGCTATGTACCCCATACTCATTCTTGTTGGGGGTGGTATCTGGGGGCTTCTAGATTCCTGCAGACCCCCATAACAACCAGGAAAGGGTTGTGGGGAAGACGCACTTGACCTCATCAACATGTGGAAAAGGTGCTTTGCCGGGAAGGAGTCGATCCTGACAAGGCACCTCTACATATTGTGTTGAATAGTAAAGAGCCAACCTATCCTGGTTTAGGTTCCAGCGGGGTTCAGCAAACAGTTACCAAAAATGGCCATGGCTTATTTTGGTCAATGATGTCACCACTTTCCTCGGCCCTTCCCTTATATAGCTTATCATTTAGGGAGCTGTAATTTGTCTAATAGTTCTGTTGGGATCGGTCGTAAGCTTTGTACCCCATACTCATTCATGTCAGGGGGTAGTATCTGAGGGCCCCCTTAGTATAAAAGAGGCCTTCTAGATTACTGTAAGCCCCCGTTTGTAGACTACCACAACACTTAGGAAAGGGTTGTGAGCAGGAGGCCCTTGCCCTCATCAATGTGGGGACAAGGTGATTTACCAGTAGGGAGTCTCCAATGACAGGGCACCCCTACATACTTGTGCTGAATAGTTATGAGCCAACCTGCCTTGGGTTAGGTTTCAGAAGGGTTTAGCAATCTTCAAAGTTTGAATGCTGAACCTGAACTCCACTGACATCAATGGGAGCTTTTACAGCTTCAGCCTTATTAGAAGATTTTTCGTAGCCAATACAGACTGATTGCCACACAGTTACGCCATAAAAAATCTACATGGGGAAAATTGGTTTACGGGTATGGCCAGCTTAAGGAGAAGAGCGAGGGAGGGTTGACACAAAGTGGTTAAACTCTTGAATATTCGCTCATCAGCACAGCAGTAAAGGTATCCTATTTACAACATCGTTTAGCCATGAATACAAATAACACATATTAAAAGATCTTCTTTGATTGAACCCGTTTCATTATCGTTGACTAATGAATCCCTATCAAGCCTTTAATCTCATTGGCCTGAAGTCCGACCATCCGTCTCCTGAATGAGACAGACTGCTCAGTAAAATGAAGCTTATCTTAAAAGAGACAAATGGATTGATTATTAGCCAGAGTCTCTCGGAGAAAAGGTATAATTCCACAATTAATATGAGTGATGAGAATTAAGGCTCATTGATAATTAACTGGGTTTTCGGGCTGTTTGTTCTACTTGCTTAGCATAATGTTTATATTCCAGCAGCAGATCCTTCATCCTAAGTATTTCTTAGACAGTCGGGGAAGTGAATGTGAATCGCTTATGTGTTGTATTGTGGGAATTATGGATTTCTTGGTGGCTTATGTAAGGCTACAGATAAAAGGAGCATTCGGAGCACTGGATTTACAAAAAAACACCCGTTGGGGTGGTATCAAGATGACAATTCTAGCATGTGCCTAATCCAACCAAGAGCTGATCTGGATCAGTGGAGGCCAGTCATACAGGGCGCAGGGGCGCCGCCCCCCTAATCTATGGGCCCGGCCCCTAATCTCAATGCAGGGCGCCGGACGTATGGATTTCAATGGGGTTTTTTTTTTGTTTATTTATAAGCACATGAATAGAGCCTAAGGCTCTAATTGGCTTCAAAAAGGGTGGGCCCGGGGTGCAGAGAACTACACCCCGAGCCCACCCAGTTGTGTGACGTTAGCGAAGTAATATTTAGTAATGTCTTCCTGCTTCTCCTGCCGGCCAATCAGGAAGCGGGTACTGAGACCCAATTGACCGGGAGTCCTAAGACCCGATTGGCCGCGAGTCCTAAGACCTGATTGGCCAGGAGAAGAAGCGACCGCCGGGACTAGGAAGGAGACGCAGGGGGGAGCTGCCAAAGTCACGACCTGAATGGGGTAAGTGCAGGGCTGGCGGGGTGCCTGACGGGCAAGCGAATTAGCGATCGGTTGAGCTATGGGAGGAGCGGCACTCGATCGAGTCATGCGGTGTGGTTGGCTAGCTGGGTGGGGGCCATGGGCTGCCCCCCCCAAGAAAATTGAGCACCAGCCGCCACTGGTCTGGAGAGGAAATTAAAGCTGAATTCCAGGATTTCAGCCACTTTGTAAAAAGTGTAGGCGCACTATAAGTTGAGTCCATGGAGGTGCATGGCATCTACTGAACTTATCTCTATTATTTAACTCTGACAAGTCTATGGCTCTGCCAGAGCATACACTAACATTTGGGGCTGTGAGAGAGGAGAGGGAGGCAACACTGAGCAAAAGGAAGCGAGAGAATCACGAATCAGAAGGGGTAGCAGATAACTAAGTTAACAGGAGCTGCATATATATTCTATTTTAAGAAAGAGGCTCATCTCAATATACAGTATACTGCAAGGTGACCACTGCACACATTAACCTAGCTATCTAGCACTGTGCTTGTGAGATAATAACAACAGGACAGAAATATTTCTCTCACCAGCCTTCAGACACATTCACAAGCTGCAACAGTTAAACTATTAGAACACAGGAATTATTGCCTAATAGTCTCGGCTTCTGGTCCGGATAAATACAGCAGCAACTCCTGCATGGAAAGTCATGGGGGTGGAGCTTAGCTTAGAGGGTGGAGTCCAGCTGAGCTGATCCTCCCTCTGGTGAATGAGATGCTATTACTTACCTTCTGAAATCAGTACTCTCAATCCCTGGCATTGTAGGCCAGGGATTAAGCGAATCAAACACAGCCTGTGCTTTATCAGCTTCATTGAGGCCTATAGCTGACATTAAGAGGGTTATTTACTAAAACTGGGGAGTGTAACATCTGGTGCAACCCTACATGGAAACCAAACAGCTTCCATTTTTTTTTTTTTGTCAACGTTTAATTGGAGAAGCTGAAGTTTGAAGCTGATTGGCTGCCATGTAAAGCTGTACCAGATTCTATGTGCTCCCATTTTAGTAAATCTACCCCTAAGATTCTAAAGGATCCCTGATATTACCCCTACTGTACACTTTCTCTGTCCAAAATATTGTGTAAAAAAATAACCACACATATAAAATACAATAAAAATAAAGTGCCTTGAATAGTTGTTTAAAGTGCAGACAAATATATACATTATATATAAATCCATACAGAGTAATAATGTCCAACAGGTTCAAAGACATTCTAGTGACTGTGCTTTAGTGGCTATCCTTATAAAATAATCTTCAAGAAAAAGCACTCCGTGAATCCACAAAATCACCATCTGTGCCCCCACCAGGGTACGCACTCATCCGCTACTGTAGACCTGCTGAGCATATACTGATTCCTCCAGATGACGTCCCAGTGACAAAATACGTAGGGGTGGGGATTTTTGGTACGTCACATCCGCCTATTAGAACACACGCTGGTTCCAAGGAACCCCCGGAGCAGAGGCGGCCATCTTTTTGGTTTATTGGCAGACAATTCCTGGTGCCAGGACAGGGCACCTTCTTTGTAAGTGCATATTGCTTTTATTTGTTTTTAACAATGTAATACAGAGTTATGCTATAATGCCCTCCCTGGTCTCTCTCCTCCTATGAGTTTTACATTGAGATGTGGATCCATGGCATTGGACTGGCAATACAGCAGTAATCTGAAGCCTGGTTGACCCACCTGAGTATATGCTACCCAGCCTAAGTTATAACAAAAAAAAAGTTTCATAAATAAAAAAATAAAAAAATAAAAAAACAAATAAAGCTTTACCTATGGACAATTTTGGGCATTGAAGTATGCCCGCTGTTTCATGGGTACATGCAATTTTAAGGTTTTGCCATGTTTGGTATCTAATGACTCGGTACATGGGTAATATATTGTGATTGTGTGCACTATATTCCATGGGGTCCCTGCCTTTATCAATTATATAATGTTTGGGGGTTTTAACTAATCTTCAGGCCTAAAATGTGCATTTTAAAAACGTGTAAAAAAATAAATAAATAGCAAAAATGACCCAGGTGGTGAAAGGGTTAACTCAGCAATGCCCCTTACTCCACCAACAATTGGAACGTTATCTTCTGCTAAGGGTTCTTCCCGCAGCCTAGGCACATAAGCTCCTTTCCATGCGTACATTATTATACATGGCCAGACACGGTCCGATGTGGCTGCTATAAGGGAGTGGCTTCACACCAGTGGTGGCTGGTGCTCAAATTTCTTGGGGGGGGGGCTAGCTAGCCCCCTCCCCCCAGCCAGCCATCCATCCGACCACCACCAATACCCCCTGAATCTATCCCCCCCCCCGTTGCTCAATCGCTGCTACCCTCCCACCACCCACTTCCACTCCCAGCGATTGCCGCTTCGCTCGCTCGCCAGTCGCCCGCCAACCCCGCACTTACCTTCACCCCTGCGTCACTTTCCCGATTCCCGGCTCCGAGTCCTAGCAGTCTCCTCCCAGCCAATCAGGAGTCCTTGAATCCAGGCCAATGGGGTCTTAGGACTCCCGGCCAATTGAGTCTCAGGACCCACTTCCTGATTGGCCCGGGAGGAGAAACAGGAAGACATGTCACACAACTGGGTGGGCTCTAGGGTTGCCACATCATCCCTTTAATCCTGGACACGCATTAGTTACACGGGTTCTGAGGCTGATTAAGGTGGTAATTAAACTAACTTGGTTGCTTATCTGCATTCAATCAGCCTCAGAACCCGTGTAATTCATATGTGTCCTGTATTAGAGGGATGATGTGGCAACTCTAGTGTGCTCAGGGCACAGTGCTCTGCACCCCGAGCCCACCCTTTTTTTAAGCCAATTAGAGCCTCAGGCTTTAATCATGTGCTTCCAAAAAAAAAAAAAAACCCCATTGGAATCCATGCGTCCGGCGCCCTCCATGTAGATTAGGGGGCTGGGCGCATGGATAGGGGGGCTGCGCCTTTGCACCCTGCATGAGTGGCCGTCACTGCTTTAAAGGGGTGGACTATGCCAGGGGAACCCAGAACAGGATTACCGCCATCCTCTCCCATGGCCGTGATCCTCCAACTAAATAGGCCGACATGACAGTTTGTTTCTAGTAATGCAATCAGCACTGCGGAGGACCAATTTCACTTGAACACTGTGAGACGTTTCAATGGACTAATAACATTAAATAAAGACTAAAACACACTTTTACAGTGATGGATGATTCTCATCTGACACGGCTGCTCCTTGATGACACCGTCCAGATTTAACGTGACCTCAGAATAAAGCTTTCTTTAAAAATTGATTAGACATTCGTTCTGTCTTTTGAACCCTTTCCTGAACAAGAATACGGCAAGATCCATGACCGGAGGTGAAGGGGCTTCCGCACTGTTCTCTAATAAAGAGCCGGAATAACTCTTGTGAAATGACATTTTTTTAAAACTTTTTTTGGCATTGCTCCATGTCCCCTGGGGCAGGACCCAGGTCCCCAAACACTTTTTATGACAATAACATGCATATTAGCCTTTAAAATTAGCACTTTTGATTTCTCCCTTAGACTTTTAAAGGGTGTTCCGCGGCATTCGAATTTGCCGCGAACACCCCAAATTGTTCGCTGTTCGGCGAACTTGCGAACAGCCAATGTTCGAGTCGAACATGAGTTCGACTCGAACTCGAAGCTCATCCCTAGTCATGAGAATAGACCACTGGCCAGAACTTGCCCATTATGCAATTGAGCTGCTGGGCTGCTCTGCATCTAGCATGCTTTCCGCAGGGGGATTCAGTGCTGCTGAAGGTTTTGTGAAAGATAAAACAGGGCATCTGTCCACAGAATCCGTTGACCGGCTGACATTTGTCAAAATTATTCAGCCCTGGATTAGCAGAAGCTATCAAGCCCCTGATGCCAATGTCACTGATTAAGTGTTTTTGGGATCTTGAATCTCTGCAAGACTGTCTAGGCTGCCTAGCTTTGTGGGTGTCGATTTAATCTTGAAGTGATTTTTTTTGGTATAGGTTTCATGGGCACAATTAACACCTAAGGACCAATTTTTCCAAACCTGTTTGACAGGTGCATATCATTTACAGTTTTTACAGCAAGGCAAAATCAAGCTATACATAATGCCCAACTCATCGACGTGTGGCGCCTTCAGCACTCGGGTGAAAGGGACTACTCATTTTATTCTCCACCCCACAAGGTGTACTCGAGAATTGATTTTTTTTTAATCCCCCATGCTCAGCTGCACGCTGTTCGTGAAACCTCTATTGGTTTGATCACGTGGTCTGACCATGCCCCTATATCAATGACATATGCCCTATCACAGGTTGCTTCACATGCGACACGCATGTGGAAATTGAATGAGAGCCTCTTACAGATCCCAGAAGTAGTATCAGAAATTACCAAAGAACTGCCTCTATACTTTCAGACAAATCAAACTCTTGACAGTAATCCAGGCATAGTATGGGAGGCTCACAAGACAGTCATACGAGGCATTTTTATTAAACACGGCTCCAGAATTAAAAGAGACAAGGAACGACAATTAAATCTGCTTCTGACTAAACTTCAAGCTACAGAATCTGAACACAAAAACGCACCCTCTCAGGTAATAGAACGAGAATTAGTCGAAATTCGGACACAAATCAACGACCTTCTACAATACAGAGCTAAGGCGGCACTACAGAAATGCAGGAAAACCAGTTACGCATATGGGGATAAATGTGGGAAAATATTAGCCAGGTTAACTAAGGAACAAAGACTTCAATCATACATACCACATATTATGTCCTCAAAAGACCAGAAAATAGCTTTGCCATTGGAGATTTCGGAGGCTTTCCGAGATTTTTACGCATCCCTTTATAAAATACCATCTGCTACAAATCCCCAATCACTGATAGATGAATATATGCAATCAGCTCAGATACCCACTATTACTCCTGAAATTAAAGCGGAACTAGATAAACCAATAAGTTTAGAGGAATTGACAATAGCAGTAAATTCTACAAAACCAGGAAAGGCCCCCGGGCCCGGACGGCCTTACCCTGCAATACTATAGAACCCTGCTTCCTACACTAGGACCCTTTATGGTAGATCTGTTTAATGGCTTGGCCAATGACGAGGAGATTTGGTGCATTTAGATCAAGTAGGCTTTGTTCCTACTAGAGAAGCAAGGGACAATACGACTAAAGTCTTAAATTTGCTACATGTAGCTAAAACTTCCCACACACCATGCGTATTTCTCAGCACAGACGCGGAAAAAGCGTTCGATCGGGTGAACTGGCAATATATGTTTACGGTTCTTCGACATCTGGGCCTAGGAGATACCATTATTCAATGGATTACTACAATTTACTCACAACCTACGGCTCAGGTTAAAGTAAATGGGGTCCTTTCAGGTTCCCTTTCCTATATTAAATGGCATCAGACAGGGATGTCCGCTTTCCCCCCTGTTATTTGTTCTGTCTTTAGAACCATTTCTAAATAGAATTCGTCGGAACCCGGACATCCAGGGCATAAGTGTCGGAGGTGATCAGTACAAAATTTCGGCCTATGCGGATGATATGCTCTTTTTATTGACAAATCCTGCTATCTCGCTCCCTAATCTACTACGTGAATTTGAGACCTATGGACGTATATCAAATCTGGAAATTAATTTCCATAAATCAGAAGCTATGGGGATAGGGATACCCCTTTCTATGCTGTCTAAATTTAAGTCCAGTTTTAAATTCAAATGGACAGCGACAGCTTTGCAATATCTAGGCACTTATATCCCGACGGAGGTGTCTCGCATATTTGAACTGAATTTCCCATCACTGCTGTCAAAAACACGTACGCTCTTAGAGACTCGGAATAGGGGCCTGCATTCGTGGTTTGGCAGAATTAGCTTATTAAAAATGAGTATTCTACCTAAATTTTTGTATTTACTCCAAGCCCTACCAATTAGAATCCCCATATCCTACTTTAAACAAGTTAACGCACTTTTTATCAAGTTTGTGTGGGCGTATAAGAAGCCACGACTTTCTTTTCATTTAATGTCTCTACCTAAGCAACATGGGGGGCTAGCTTTCCCAGATATCCGAGCATATTATCAGGCAATCGACATAGGTAGAATTGTAGATTGGTGCCGCCATGGCCGATCTAAACTATGGGCTTTGATAGAACAGGCCCAAACATGTATCCCACTCTCAAAGGCCTTGTGGTGCTATGACCATCTCCAACCACTACTGAAAAGCCACCCACTAATAGGGACGACGCTTCGTATAGGATCGGTAGCTATTAAACAACACTCTCTTTCATCTTCGGACTCTCCGCTATTTCCTATTTTAGGAAACCCACAATTCTCCCCTGGCCTCTGCCTCCATACGTTCGGCAAATTACGCCGGACCGGCATAACTCAAGCATCCCACTTTTTAGTGAATGGCAGATGGCCTTCCATCAAGGAACTAACGTCGGAGGAGGGTCCCTTTAAACTGACCCTTTGGCCAGCACTTCAGCTACGACATTTTCTGGATACTATACCTAATCCCCGTAATTTCGCCCGCTCTTTGACGACGTTTGAAGAATATTGCTCTGATGAAGGCAATATAACGCAGGTTCTATCCAAAATATACACCATGCTGAATTATCCGGCAACTCTATCATATCCGTCGTTCTTGGATAAATGGGAACAGGACCTACAACGGAAATTCACACCGGCACAAATCCAGAATATATTTAGATTTGCTTTGAAGACATCAGTTTGTACAAAAACACAAGAATCTAATTACAAACTATTGACGAGATGGTATTATACCCCCCATCTTTTGCACCAATACTACCCTGATACTACTGATCTTTGTTGGAGATGCTTGGGAGACAAAGGTACATTACTCCACATTTTCTGGTCATGCCCCAAATTGACTAATTTCTGGACGACAGTCCGGGAAGTGTCTCAAAAGCTCACGGAATATAAGATACCTGGTGATCCGGCATTTTTCTTACTTCATGTCTTTAATATCCCTGCCAAATGCTATTAGAAATCAATCTTGGGGCACCTTCTCAATGCTGCAAAGTCCTGCATTCCACTTTACTGGAAAAAACAATCATCACCAACGGCGGCCGATTGGCTGCGTAAGGTGATAGACATCAGTAGAATGGAGGACTTGCTGGCGGCTGAGCGAAACCAACAGGACAAGTACTCCATGACTTGGAGTGTTTGGAAACAGTTCATACATTCTACGGAGGGAGTAGCCCTCCTTAGACAGGAGATTCATGTATGAATACTATTCTTTTCACACCTGGGGCGTCCTTCTCGGCTGTTGTTGTGTTTTTTTGTTTTTTGTTTTTTTTTTTTTTTTTTGCTGTGGTTGGTTTGTTTGTTTGGTTTTGTTTTTTGTTAATCGATTAGTAATAGGAAAAAAGAAACGAGCGTAGTTAGGTTTGTTACCTGAATCCCTTCTATATACTTTTTCCAGTAGATAACAAGGGGCAGTGCCGGTTGGGGACTGGCCCTAAAATAATTATACTGAACTGCACCGCAGATATAAACAAATAGGGTTATATTGAAGTTGTAATCCATATGTTATATTGTTTATCTTTTCTGTTGTATTGACCTGACTTTGCCCGTTGTGGGTGTTAATAAAAGTTATATTTGAAAAAAAATCTTATTTTTATCAAGAGTACCTCAATAGGGTTACGGTGTAAAAACATCACCAACACCCAAAGACCAATTTTTCCGCAACTGTTTGACAGGGGCATCGGATTTCAATTTTTACAGCAATTACAATTCTTGCTTTCATCAAGAGTACCTCTATACGGTTATGGTGTGAAGGCACCACCAACACCCAAAGACCAATTTTTTACGCAGTTGTTTGACTGGGGCATATAATTTGCATTTTTTACAGCAAGGCCAATTCTTGCTTTCATCAAGAGTACCTCTAGAAGTTTACGTTGTGAAGGGATCATTGACACCCAAAGACCAATTTTTCCTCACCTGTTACTTCAATCCAAAGTCTGCAAAAGAGACACCAGAATTTATTTAAAAAACAAATGTTAACCTTGGCCTGAGTGTACTATAATTTGGCTTCCTCACATAAGGCTTGCTCACTGTGATGCAAAACGTTGTTATTTACATCCAAAGTCTGCCAGAGAGACAGAAATTATCCAAAAAATCTCCAATCTTGTTCCGAGTGCACTACATTGTAGCCTCATCATACAGACTGGCTCCCCAAGCCGTTGTTTAAAAAATAAAGAAAGCTTGCAGAGAAAATTAATTTACATGTCATTTTTTTTCGTTATATGTTTCAGTTTTGCTGCAGCAGGTTCTATACATGGTACAGATTTGCCACTTTACAGGCAGACTAATGCCCCGTACACACGGTCGGATTTTCTGACGGAAAAAGTGCGATCGGATTGTGTTGTCGGAAATTTCAGTCGTGTGTGGGCTCCATCGGACTTTTTCCATCGGAATTTCCGACACACAAAGTTTGAGAGCAGGCTATAAAACTTTCCGACAACAAAATCCGACGCACAAAGTGCCACGCGTGCTCAGAATAAATTAAAAGACAAAAGCTATTGGCTACTGCCTCGTTTATAGTCCCGGCGTACGTGTTTTACGTCACCGCGTTCAGAAAGATCGGATTTTCCGACAACTTTGTGCGACCGTGTGTATGCAAGACAAGTTTGAGCCAACATCCGTCCGTGGATTTTGTTGTCGGAATGTCCGATCAATGTCCAACCGTGTGTACAGGGCATAAGGGGACCCCCCAGGCACTATATTTAAATGAACTTTTCATTTTTATCGTTTTACTGTAAAAGTCATTAAAATCACTGCTCCTTGGGGGCGCATGCGCGAGGCTTTACATGGCAGACGCTTCTCTGTAAAGCTCCGCACTCCCCGCCGCACACTCGGGACTCTCACGCTTTGCTGAACCGGCATTTCGGAGCCGTTATCACAGGGATCGCATCTCCTCAAATCAGTGCCCCTTCCGGTATGGTGCTAACGGGTCATCGCGGAAAATCCAAGCATAAACCCATCAAAGAAGCGCTGGCCCGCGCTTCCTCCAAGATGGCGACGAAGGCCCGGGCCCTGGCTGATCTCTCAGCATCATCTCCAGCTCGCTCTGATATACCTGACAGTGAAGACGAGACTGACATACAAGAGAGCCTAGGCGGCTCCCCATCCGCCCCAAATACAGGTATGTCACAAGCTGCCTTTATGAAACTCATGGAAACTATGCTTCACAAGGCCCTTAAAGCAACATCAGACCAGATCACCACTAGTCTGACACGAGAGATACGCGAGATAGGCCAACGCACAGCAGACCTTGAAACCAGGGTTGATGACATGGAATTAACCCTTCAAGAGCAGGCACAGGAACAAATTGCCCTCAGAGAGGAGAACTCCATGCTTTTGTCCCGCCTCGAGGACGCGGAAAACCGCTCCCGCAGATCTAACCTACACCTCAGAGGCATTCCAGAAACAATTGATGACTTGCAATCTTTCACTACAGCACTATTTCAAGAGCTGGCACCCTCCATACCCATCGAGCGCCTTGAATTCGACAGAATCCACAGAGCACTCACCAGGCGCCAGACAGACGGACCACCAAGGGACATTATTATCAAGCTGCATTTCTTCCGCACGAAAGAACAGCTCCTGGCAGCCGCCCGTAACAACAACACCCTTCAATTTCAAAGTCACACGTACCAATTGTTCTCTGACTTAGCACCCCTCACGATTGCTAAACGTCGTGCTATGAAGCCTCAACTACAGGTACTTATACAACACCAACTTAAGTACACATGGCGGTTCCCATTCGCATTACAATTCTCCTATCAAGGTCAGCAACATACCTCCACCACACCAGAATCTCTTCAAAGACTGCTGGAATCGCTCCACCTGTCTCCCCAGACCGTCCATTCAGATACAGCCCTTCCTCGCACACCAGCCAGATCTGCTTCTCAACCATACACCACGACCCCTAAACGGAATAACCCCGGACCACCATCCATCCGGAAGGGAACCCCAGCCAGATTATCCGAATATTCCTATCTCAGCCCGAAATCCCGAGCCCCACGCTGAAGACAAAGGAACTGACTTTTTTTTCTTATCTCCCCCTCTTTTTTTGAGCACACAGGTACTCGGTTGCACTTGCAGTGATCGTTTTCACACCACCTCAAGAGACCCTCCTTGTGACCGAGACCTGTTGGAAGACCTCCGTCGAGTACGGACACTTTGTACTCTGAAAATGTTTCCTCTTCAGGGCTTGCAGGCCACTTAAGGCCTCCTCAGGTTCAGTTGTTTTGTTCAATTTTCTTTTACTGTTTTAAAACTTTTTATTTGATACTATAGCCAAGCTGTTCTTAAATACACAAGTCTGTTATGCACATACCCAGAGTGCGCTTGACCTGGTTTGCTATTGGTGAACCAGGTGAACTCTGCTACTCTGCCACTTTCGAGTCCAAGTACTGGTAATGAAACAGTTAGACAGCTTTTACACTTTGATTAAACTACCACGATTGTCAGGTACACCTTTTTAGTATGCATCCCATGTCTCTCCCTCCCCCCTGCCCCCTTTCCCCCCCTCTCCCCCCCTCTCCCCCCCTTTTTTATTCCCCCCCCTATCCCTACCTCTCCCCTTTCTTCCCCCCCATCTCCTCCTGTCCACATCCCTCCTCTTCCCCCCTTCCCCCCTCCCCATCCTTCCCCTCCTTTCCCTTCCTCTAATCCTAGGATACTAACTCCTCATGGGAATAACACTAACTGAGAACTCACACACATGCTTGTCAGTTACTGAAGTGAACTGTACCATACGCTCTGACATTCCCCACCCTCCACTTTTAAGTTGATGCTTCACTGTTATATACATTATCTGGGGGCAAAGGGGAATAACTTGCATTTTTTACTTTACTTTGTTTTGTTGTTTTCCATTATGCTTAATTTTAAATAGTTTTTTTCAATATCCCTGGTTGCGGCAGGGAGCAGTCAATGCTCACCCTCTCTACTGTACACTCGCTCTTCGACCGGATTCTCGGTTGCAGAGTTAGTGCACACATTAGTCGGGCACTACTGACTTACTGCCTCCTTATTAGGGGGATCACTCAGTACTTCGCCCGGCACCCTATGCTCTCCCTCTCCTTCCCTTATTTCTCCCCCTCTTTGACTTTACATCTTTACTCCCTAATTTTCTCTGTGCCGGTCGGCTCGCGCGGGCCCTATATTCTTTATCATTGGCTTCCCAAACACCCCATAATGGCCCCACTTGAAATCCTTACCCTAAACGTTAAGGGACTAAACTCACCACATAAGTGAGTAAAGGCATTTCAAACCTTTGCATCCCTAAAGGCTAAAGTCGTAGCCCTCCAGGAAACCCATTTTTCCACACGCCAAACCCCGAGCTTTTTTAGCTCTAAATACCCACAGGTATTTACTGCTTCAGCAAACACAAAACATAGAGGAGTTTTAGTAGCTTTTTACCACACCATGCCATTTACCCCCCTGTCTGAGATAAAAGACCCTGAAGGTCGTTATCTCATCCTGGTGGGACTATTGCAGGACATAACCACAACCTTCGTCTCCTATTACGCCCCCAACACAAATCCGAACCCTTTTTTTTTCGCATCTATTACAAGTTGTGAAAACACACTGCAGGGGAACCTTGTTCCTGTGCGGTGACTCCAACTCAGTGTTGCAACCACACATAGACAAATCGCCCTATGCCCCGAAACATTACACTCCTTCTACACAATTTCGTAAACTAATACAGTCGGCCTCCCTCCTAGACACATGGAGAGAATTCAATCCCACTAAGAAAAATTATACATTTTATTCACACCCGCATAAATCTTTTTCCAGGATTGACCATATATTCATCTCCATAGCATCTGCCCCACTCCTCCTTCACTCACACATCCAACCAGTTACATGGACAGATCATTGTGCTGTTATCACCACAGTGTCATCCTTAATTCCACAAGCTACTAACAGATCATGGTGCATGAATGACTCTCTCTTGACCAACCCATCATACTGTCTGGATATCCAAGTAGCCCTTAAGGACTATCTAACGCACAACGCCACCCCTGACATCTCTCTCATCCTGCTCTGGGAAGCACACAAACCCGTGATACAAGACACATGTATCTCAGTGGCATCACATCTTAATAGAGACAAGAAGCTCAAATTACGTCAACTTAAATCAGATTACCATGATAGTTTCCTTTTATTCCAATCCAACCCAACCGAAACACACAAATTAACACTAGAAAAAATTAAGCTAGAACTAGATCTACTCTTAGCCGAGACGGTTGATAAAACTATCCGTAGAACTAGCCACACGATCTACACTAAAGCAAACAAACCAGACACCTACCTGGCTTTACGTCTACGTAGACCAGACCGTGCTCGTATTCCTATTAGACTCAGACTGGCTAAAGACGTAATCACTAGCAACCCTGTTAAGGTTCTCTCTGAGTTCCGTAAACAGTTAGCAAATCTCTATGATTCTAAAACAGCATTTCCATTACGTCAAGCAGAGAAGCTGTTTCATAAACTACCTATACCAACCCTGTCTGAATCCAGTCGCGAGCTAATGGAGAGTACGATCTCGACAGATGAAGTTTTAGCAGCCATAAAAACCCTCAAACCTAATAAGCGCCCGGGCCCTGATGGCCTCCCCAGTCTCTATTATAAAAAATTTGCCACAGAACTATCCCCCCTTCTTACCAATACTTTCAATACCATACTAAATCAACACTCTTTTGGCAGAGACACATTGACAGCTCTTATCTCAATGATCCCCAAACCAAACACTGACAGTACGTTATGGTCCAACTATAGGCCAATTTCACTTCTCAATGTGGATATTAAGATCTTAGCCAAAATCCTTGCCCTACGCCTCAATCCCATCATTGGAGGTTTGATACACAAAGACCAGGTTGGCTTTATACCCAAACGACAAGCGAGCAACAATATCAGACGTGTAATTCTCCTACAACACCTGGCCCGCTCCCGTAAGATCCCAATGCATCTCCTCTCCCTAGATATACGCAAAGCCTTTGATACAGTCTCTTGGCCCTATCTATTTTATATCCTCCAGTGCTGGGGCTTCGGCCCAAATTTTTTAAATTGGATCAAAGCCCTCTACAACCACCCACAAGCTTATGTACACTATTCCGGATTTCGGTCAGATCCCTTTCCAATCGCACGGGTGACTAGACAGGGCTGCCCCTTATCTCCCCTGCTCTTCGCACTCACTATCGAACCTCTAGCAGCCCTGATTAGATCTAACCCTGATATTCGAGGCTTGGAAGTAGCATCTATTTCCCATAAATTGTGCCTCTTTGCTGACGACGCACTAATGTTTATTACGTCACCCCACACCACATTACCAAACCTTATGAGCACCTTAGATAAATTTTCTCGCATATCTGGACTTGAAGTCAACCAATCCAAATCCAAGGCCCTCGATGTGTCTCTGCCACAAGCTGATCTTGAAACATTACGTAAAAACTTTCCCTTCCACTGGTCTTTCTCATCGATTCCTTATTTAGGGATCAAGTTAACTAAAGATCCATCCAACCTGTTCCAATCTAACTACTTCCCAATGCTCTCACAATTATCTTCTTTACTTAATTCCTGGCTACCACTATGCGTCTCCTGGTTGGGGCGCATCGCAGCTGTGAAAAAGTCCCTATTGCCAAAGCTTTTGTACTTGTACAGGGTGCTCCCTATCACAGTCCCACCCTACTACCATAGGATTATACAAAACAAAGTTATCAAATACATATGGGGTCCTATTAGACCCAGAGTAGCGAGACCGGTTCTCCTCCGTAACAAGCTCTATGGCGGCCTGGGCATTCCCAACTTTTCACACTATTATCATGCAGCCCGTCTAGCTCAGTCAATACTGTACCATGCTAAATCGGAGACACCGCTTTGGGTTGCCCGCGAAGCCATGGATCTACACCCGATTAATGTAGCTAATTTACTATTGCTCCCTACATCAACACGAGGACCCATATCTAACCCATTAACACAGCACACACTTAAACTATGGGACAGACTAAAAACCCCCTTTAAACTAATCTCTCCACACTCCCCACTTCTATCTTATCTAGGTCACCCTCAATTCTTCCCAGCTCACACAGAACCAGCCTCATTCCATGCCTGGGCCCAAGCGGGTCTGACTCGCATCTGCGATCTAGTTAGTGGAGACTCTGTAAAATCATTCCCAAATATCCAGGAACAAGCACAGCTCCCCCACAGAGAATGTTTCCGCTACCTCCAAATTAAACACTTTGTGCAAACAATCATAAAATCTAACTCTGGACTGGATACTCTAACTGAGTTTGAGCATATGTGCGACTCGGACCCGCATACCCCAGGTATTATTTCCCGTCTATACTCCCACCTTACATTTCCACCCCCAGATCTACCCACCTATGCACAGAGATGGTTAAGGGACCTCGATATTACCCTTGAGCTAGACGACTGGTCGACCATATGGTCTAACAGAAAAAACTCATCCCAAAATGTTGTTGCTTCAGAAGCGAACTATAAAGTGTTAATGCGCTGGTATCTTGTCCCAGCTAGAATCGCTAAATTTCTACCTGAGTTCTCTCCGAACTGTTTCAGAGGATGTGGAGACAGGGGCACGCACTTACATATATGGTGGACATGCCCTCTGGTGCAGTGCTTCTGGGCAACGGTATTTCAGATGGCAACCACCCTCCACCAAATTACCTTATCTCCTAGCCCTGCAATAGCCCTCCTCAACCTTTTCCCGCAAGACTACACCAGATCACAGCTCCGACTCCTCCTACATTTATTTACCGCAGCCAAACAGACGATTGCTAAGGCTTGGAAAACACCCACTCTTAACATAGTCGAAATGAAGAATAGGATTACCCAAGCAATGATACATAGCAAAATAGAGGCAAGAATTCTTGATAAAGTCACTCAACATTCCAGAACTTGGCAACACTGGGTTGAACACTTTTTGCCAGCGGATATTGACGAAAGCCTAGTGTCGCTTTAGGTGGGCCTTAACGTCACCTAGAGACTCTGGAATGGTTCTTGTGCCCGCGCGGGCTAATCGGCACCTCCTTCCTTTCTTCTTCTACCCACATCTCCTTCACTTAGACCCCCTCTTTACTACTACTTTTCCTCATTTCACTTATCTATTCCACCCTACCCTCCAAACTTAAATTTAGGTAATATACTCTGTTACATGCAATAGTTTTGGTGGCCTCCCCACCACTGTTTTTGGGGAATGGCCCACATCTAATGCCCCGTACACACGGTCGGATTTTCCGATGGAAAATGTCTGATCGGAGCGTGTTGTCGGAAATTCCGACCATGTGTGGGCTCCATCACACATTTTCCATTGGATTTTCCGACACACAAAGTTGGAGAGCAGGAGATAAAATTTTCCGACAACAAAATCCGTTGTCGGAAATTCCGATCGTGTGTACACAAATCCGACGGACAAAGTGCCACGCATGCTCAGAATAAATAAAGAGATGAAAGCTATTGGCCACTGCCCCGTTTATAGTCCCGACGTACGTGTTTTACGTCACTGCGTTCAGAACGATCGGATTTTCCGACAACTTTGTGTGACCGTGTGTATGCAAGACAAGTTTGAGCCAACATCCGTCGGAAAAAATCCATGGATTTTGTTCTCGGAATGTCCGAACAAAGTCCGAACAAAGTCCGACCGTGTGTACGGGGCATTATAGTGATAAAACTGGGATCGTAGTTCCCTTTAATCTTTCATATATCTACTTATACAGTTCCAGCATGTTGCTTGATTAAAAATGTACATGCTGTTATATTATTCAGTTTTCTTTAAGCTAATGTTCTTCTACATTATTTTTATGTACACTGTCATCTATTCTAAAGATACTATGTATGGAACTTAATGTAACAGTTGTATGTGAAATTACCAATAAAATATTTGAAAAGTAAAATCACTGCTCCTTTAAGAAAAAAAAAAAAAAAATTGCATTGGAACATGTCCCCCAGGGCAGTACCCAGCCCCCATACCCTCTTTATGGCCAATAACTTGCATATTATGCCGCGTACACACGGTCGGACTTTCCGGCATACTTGGTTCGGCACACTTTCCGACGGACTTTGTCCGCCAGGTGCGCCGGACTTTAAAACGGACGGACTTGCCCACACACGCCGGGACTTTCCGGCGGGCTAAGTCCGCCCGTCTTTCCGACGGACTTTCGCCGGAGTTCCGGCGGACTTTCAGAATGAACGGACTTGCCCACACACGGACAAGTCCGTTCATTTTGAACGTGACTCAGGTGCGACGGGACTAGAAAAGGATGTCAATCTTGCCGCTTTTATCGGCGAGATTGACACCTTGCGAGCCCCGTTGCGGGGCATACCAGGCCCTTAGGTCTGGTATGGATTATAAAGGGAAGCCCCTACGCCGAAAAAACGGCGTGGGGTCCCCCCTAAAATCCATACCAGACCCCGATCCGAGCACGCAGCCTGGCCGGTCAGGAAAGGGGGTGGGGACGAGCGAGCGCCCCCCCCCCTCCTGAACCGTACCAGGCCGCATGCCCTCAACATGGGGGGGTGGGTGCTTTGGGGGAGGGGGCGCCCTGCGGGCCCCCCCACCTCAAAGCACCTTGTCCCCATGTTGATGAGGACAAGGGCCTCTTCCCGACAACCCTGGCCGTTGGTTGTCGGGGTCTGCGGGCGGGGGGCTTATCGGAATCTGGGAGCCCCCTTTAATAAGGGGGCCCCCAGATCCCGGCCCCCCACCCTATGTGAATGAGTATGGGGTACATGGTCCCCCTACCCCTTCACCTAGGGAAAAATTGTAAGTAATAAAACACACTACACAGGTTTTTAAAATATTTTATTAAACAGCTCCGGGGGTGGGGATCTTCCTCCGGCTTCGGGGGTCTTCTTCCGGCTTCGGGGGTCCCTCCGCTTCATCTTCTCCCGGCGTCCGGTTGGTTCTTCTCCGCTCTCTTCTCCCGGTGTTCCAGTTCTTCGGCCGGCTCCTCTGCTGTGTTCAGGTAGCTCTCTTGCCAGCAGAGGTCCGGACTTCTGAGCTGCTGGGCTTCTTCTCTTCTCTTCTCTTCTCTTCCCCCAGATGTTGACACGACGCTCTCTCCGGCTGGACTGGTCTCTGAGGGCTGCGTTGTGACTTATATAGGCGGAGACCCCGCCCCCATATGATGTCACAGTCCCTGGGCATGCTGGGACTGTGACGTTTTTAGGGGGCATGTGACATCAAAAGGGGGCGGGGTCTCCGCCTATATAAGTCACAACGCAGCCCTCGGAGACCAGTCCAGCCGGAGAGAGCGTCGTGTCAACATCTGGGGGAAGAGAAGAGAAGAGAAGAGAAGAAGCCCAGCAGCTCAGAAGTCCGGACCTCTGCTGGCAAGAGAGCTACCTGAACACAGCAGAGGAGCCGGCCGAAGAACTGGAACACCGGGAGAAGAGAGCGGAGAAGAACCAACCGGACGCCGGGAGAAGATGAAGCGGAGGGACCCCCGAAGCCGGAAGAAGACCCCCGAAGCCGGAGGAAGATCCCCACCCCCGGAGCTGTTTAATAAAATATTTAAAAAACCTGTGTAGTGTGTTTTATTACTTACAATTTTTCCCTAGGTGAAGGGGTAGGGGGACCATGTACCCCATACTCATTCACATAGGGTGGGGGGCCGGGATCTGGGGGCCCCCTTATTAAAGGGGGCTCCCAGATTCCGATAAGCCCCCCGCCCGCAGACCCCGACAACCAACGGCCAGTGTTGTCGGGAAGAGGCCCTTGTCCTCATCAACATGGGGACAAGGTGCTTTGAGTGGGGGGGCCCGCAGGGCGCCCCCTCCCCAAAAGCACCCACCCCCCCATGTTGAGGGCATGCGGCCTGGTACGGTTCAGGAGGGGGGGCGCTCGCTCGTCCCCACCCCCTTTCCTGACCGGCCAGGCTGCGTGCTCGGATCGGGGTCTGGTATGGATTTTAGGGGGGACCCCACGCCGTTTTTTCGGCGTAGGGGCTTCCCTTTATAATCCATACCAGACCTAAGGGCCTGGTATGCCCCGCGCTCGCCACAATAGGAAAATTTGTTTTTCCTATTGCAGCGAGCGCGAGATGCAATACCCTGCCCTCGTGTCGTATCTGGTCCGTCGGACCAGCATACACACGAGCGGCCTTTCCGTCGGACCAGCACACACACGAGCGGACTTTCCGCCCGAAACTGAGTCCGACAGAAAGATTTGAAACTTGGTTCAAATCTAGGTCCGGCGGGCTTTTCGGAAGAAGTCCGCCGGAAAAGTCCGCCGGCGCCCACACACGGGCGGATTGTCCGGCACACTCTGGTCCGCCGGACCAAGTATGCCGGAAAGTCCGACCGTGTGTACGCGGCATTAGTCTTCAAAATAGGGACTTTTGATTTTTCAAGTTCGGGTCCCATAAACTTTAATAGGGTTCGCGGTTTGGGTCTGAACTTTTGCAATGTTCGAGAGCTCTGGCGCGAACCGAAGCGGGGGGGGGGGGTGTGGCGGAGTGTTTAGCCTATCTCTGTTTTGTATCACTTGACCCTCCTTCTTAGATTGTAGTCTCTAACGAGCAGGGCCCTCTGATTCCTCTTGTACCAAATTGTACTGTATTGTAACTGTACTGTCTGCCCTCATGTTGTAAAGCGCTGCGCAAACTGTTGGCGCCATATAAATCCTGTATAATATTAATGTTCATATCTTTGAAAGTTTGCAACTTGAAGGGTCATATGTAGGGGACTAACTGTAGGTCATATTATCCATTCCGCACCATCACCTTCCTCGCCTGCCAAGGTTTGCACCGAAGGCAATAAAATAGCCAGCACGCCATAAAGTGAATCTCAAATATTTACCGAGATCTCAATAGGAAAGCCCATGGACGTTGCAGAGACTCTGAGGTCCCCTTTCTTCCCGTGACAAAGTGCAAGCTACGGAAACATTGATTTACATGTTGTGATACGGGGGCGATTACACTCAGCGGTGGGGAGCGTTTTCAATGAGCTCACGTCAGTCTGACCTGTAATTTAGGGCATGGCAACCCAATTTTATTTAAACAACTGAAAGTCCACAAACTGTAGTTTTGGACATTTCTCCAGCAAAACAATTACTGAAAATATTAGGTGAACCCTCACATTGTAATACAACCCATTCAGTTTAAAATAGAAATAAAAGGCAAAATATTTGTGTATGAATATAAAAAAATATGATAAGGAGCTTTTTTTTTTGCCCATTTTTATAAGTGATCACATTCCATCTGTTCTCAGCTGCACAAGGAGCTGGGGGAGGAGAAGCAGCTGATCTTCCCAGTGGATGGCTGTGAAGGGGAAGGGAGAATGTCAGCACCAGTCTGATAATTGGAGGAGAGCAGGCTGAGTTCCCAGCATAGCTAGAGATCCGACCACGCTGTGCTTTCATGCCTAGTGTGGTCAGTCCTAATAGAAAGAGGGACTGGCAGGAACAGCAGGGATTTCACAGTAAGGAAGCAATACAACGAGAACAGGATGATTTCTCATGCCAGTGCATGGTACAGCAGGCACATACCAGGAATATAAAATGTTGGGTTTACATATTCTTTAAGCCACCTGGCTCTCTTGTGAGCAGCACCGCTGCTATCATCTCTGATCTCCAACACCATGGGCTCCTCAGGCTCACTCAGCCTTGGTTGCGGGCAAGGAATTCCCCCATCATGGGGTGCAGTCTCTTGGCAGGAACATACAGCTCTCTCCTAACAGGGCACTGTCTCCAAAATGGGAACCCTGACCTATGATCATGTTTGGCTTATCACGAGTGTGCACACCTGCAGATCTCTAATAAGACCTGGACACAGGATTGGAGACTTCCTCCCACCCAAATCTCTTCGAAGTCTCCAAGCTCAAAGACCTGATCCAGGATTAGCAAACCTGGAGAAAACTGACCCCCCTTTCTCCAGTCACAAACAATATTATGGAGCTTTTCACTGTGCCTGTCAAGATCAGGGGTCAGGCTTGGAGACCAGTAGCTATAGCATTAGAGAGTCTCCCACCGATCAGCAGGATAAGGTGCACAAGTAGGGGCGAATGAAGCGGGCTCACCCAAAGTGCAGGGTCTAAGCACTATAGCCAGTGCTCACCAGAGCTCCTGATGGTGGGGATGGGTTTTGCTATGTGTTAGTACGAGGTCATGGCCCTCAGGATCTCCCCACCAGAAGCAAGCCAGGGTCCAGTAGCAGATATAGCAGGTTGGGATCAAGCAGAAGAGTAGTCAGTAAACAAGCCAAAGGTCAGTAACGAGTGATTGCAGGTTGGGATCAAGAGGAAAGGTAGTTGAGGAACAAGGAGTTCCTGTCCCATGAATCATTAGCCGATACCTGCTGATTGGCTGTGTCCAGGTACAGCCTAGAACCTTGTGTTCAGGAGGAATCAGAGGGCCCTGCTCATTAGAGCTTACAATTCAAAAAGGGAGGGTCAAGTGATACAAAAAGGTAATAGCTGTGGGGGATGAGCTGATGAAGAAAATAAAAGTAAAGTTGTTAGGTGGGGCAGGATAGGCCTCTCCAAAGAGAAGGGTTTACAGGGATCGCCTAAAAGTGGACAGAGTTGGAGATAATCGGACAGATTGGGGTAGGGAGTTCCATAGGATGGGAGAGGCTCTGGAGACGAGCAAAGGGAGGAGGTGACGAGGGAGCTAGAGAGCAGGAGGTCTTGGGAAGAATGAAAAGAACGATTAGGTTGGTATTTTGAGACCAGGTTAGTTATGTATACTCAGGGGCCGAGTTATGGGTGGCTTTGTAAGTTGTTGTTAGTATTTTTATTGTAATTTTTTGGGTGAGCGGCAGCCAGTGGAGGGATTGGCAGAGACTGAGCGGTTTGTAAGGTGGATGAGTATCTGATCACTGTATTTGTGTCACTAGTGATGTCAGTTCCCCCACCCAGTGTCAGTTAGTGTCAGATTGCCCACCGCGCTATCACAGCCCCATTATAAATCGCTTATCACTGCCATTACTAGTATAAAAAATAAATAAATAAAAATTCCAGTATATATCCCATAGTTTGTAGACACTATAGCTTTCACATAAAGCAATCAATACACACTTATTTTTTTTATTTTTTTTTACCAAAGACATGTAGCAGAAAATTGTTTGGCCAAAATTTAAGAAATTAGATTTTTTACATATTTTTTATTGGATGTGTTTTATAACAGAAAGTATCATTGTTTTTTTTAAATTATATAATAAAAAAATAAAAAACCCAGTGGTGGTCAAATGGCCACCATAAGAAAACTCCGCTTGTGTGAAAAAAATTATATAAATGTCATTTGGGTACAGTGTTGCATGACCGCGCAATTGTCAGTAAAAGTAGCGCAGAGCCGAATAGCAGAAAATGAAGGGGGTAAAACCTTGCATTGGTTGTTAGGAACCGGCACCCGCTGGCATCCTAACAAATGGTGACTCAGGTGTCAGCAGGGTTCCCCACTGACAGCTGAATGTAAACACAATTGCGTGGGAGTCCCCCCATATCCATAGCAGGCCCTTCAGGTCTTGTTTGGATCTTATGGGAAATCCCACGCTAAATGCAAAAATGGCATGGGTCCCTCCAAAATCCATTCCAGACCCTTATCTGAGCATGCAGCCTGGCAGGCCAGGGTTGTGGGGGGGAACGAGCGAGTGCCCCCCACCTTCCTGGACCATACTAGGCCACATGCCCTCAACATGGGGGGTGCTTCGGGGTAGGGATCCTGCCCCCCTAAAGCACCCTGTCCCCATGTTGATGGGGACAAGGGCCTCTTCCCCACAACCCTGCCCGGTGGTTGTGGGGGTCTGCGGAAGGGGGACTTATCAGAATCTGGAAGCCCCCTTTAACAAGCCCCAGATCCTTCCCCCCTTATGTGAATGAGAATGGGGTACATAGTAACCCTACTCATTCACCACAAATGTTTACAATGGAGTAGATCCATCATCAATCACGATGCCCACTGCTACCGCCAACCCCCCCAAAAAAGAGTTCCACACCTGACAAAGGCCCCCACCATCTGACAGTTCTTAAATAATTAATGGGCGCAGCCACCCGATGATGTGCTCGGGCGACCTTGCCCCCTTGTGACATCATTGACCCAGCATGCCCCCAGTCGATGCTCGCTCACCTCCCTCCCCCATTTCCTGGCCTGCCGGGCTTCATGCTCAGATAAGAGCCTAGTATAGATTTTGAGGGGGACCCCACACCATTTTTTTTTTAAATCCATACCAGACCCAAAGGTCCTGGTATGAATGGGGGGGACTCCATGCCATTTTGTCTTTATTTAACTTCAGAGTGGGGTTCCCCTTGCAATTCATACCAGACCCTTATGAGAGCATGCAGCCTGGAAGGCCAGGAAAGGAGGGGGGGACGAGCCAGCGCCCACCCTTCTGAACCATATCAGGCCACATGCCCTCAACATGGGGGGTGATTTGGGGCAGGGGGGCCCTTCCCCCCTAAACCACCTTGTCCCCATGTTGATGGGGACAAAGGCCTCTTCCCCACAACCCTGGCAGGTGGTTTTGGGGGTCTGCGGAAGGGGGGCTTATCAAAATCTGAAAGATTGCATTACATAGTACATAGCACCCCTACCCATTCACCAAAAAAGTGTACAAAGTAAAAAGAAACACAAAAGCAGTTTTTGACAACTCATTTATTTAAAAAAAAAATTAAAAAATAAATGTCCCCCGAAGTAGTGTAGATCCATCATCAAACACGACGCCCACCGCTACTACCGACCCCCCCCCCCAAAAAAAAGGGGTTCCCCACCTGACAAAGGCTCCCACCATCTGACAGTTCTTAAATAACTAAGGGGGGGCTTGTCCCCAACCCCCTTTCTAGGCATACCAGGCTGCATGCTCAGATAAGGATTTGGGGGGGACCCCACGCCACTTTTTTTTTTTTTTTTTTAGCATGGGGTTCCCCTTAAAATCTATACCAGACCCAAAGGTCCTGCTATGAATGGGGGAGGGACTCCTGCTCAGTTTTTTTGCAGAATTTTTAATTGCCGGCAACTGTTTTTACATTCAGCTGTCAGCGGGGAAGCCTGCTGACAGCTGAGGAGTCATCGGTTGTTAAGGACGTGGCGGCCGGCTTGCGGGGCCGCTCCTTAGCAACCAGCTATACTTCGAATAGAATTCAGATTAAAATTCGAATTGTTCCTGGAGCTAGTCTCCTTTAAAGGAGCCAGAGGTCTGTCTAAAATGGTCCCCTATGAGGGAACTGTCACCTTAATAAATATTCGATAGCATCCCCTTGATTAATTCTCATAAAAAATGGAGATGGGGTGCCCCCTTCTCGCTTGACACAGTTAGACCCAGTAGGGGTGTCAGAAGTCGAGGGTCCACTTTATTCTTCAAGAGCATAGCTCACAGCCAATTAACTTGATCATTAATTGTTTAATGAAGAATGTTTCGAAACATTACATACATAAAAAAAAAAAAAAAAATTCTAATTGTTCCAAAAATTACAAATTAGTTAGCAAAACGGATGTACACACAAAAAAATTGATATCCGGATCTGTTTTTCATCCGAACAAAAAAAGTGACTGAACGGATGAATGAAAACGGAATGCCCGTGTGAAAGGGGCCTTAGAGTTTAAGCGGGCAGCCATTGGGAGTGGTGGTAAAAACACAGCTTAGCCACTTGTTTTTACCGCCCTCACCAGACTCCCGTCTGAAAGGGCCCTTAATTTGTCAACTGTGGGCTTGGCTTTCTCACAAATCTAGGGAATACAGCGACACAAATGCAATGACGGGTAACATGCCTCATGAGGGATAATACGGTCCAATGGAAATGAATTACGAGCAAGTTGAATAAAAGTCAAAGCAGCAAACTCATTTTAAGTTTCAGTTCAAAAACTTAACAGGCAAACGGTAACACCTTCAGATGACTCCAATATGCTGGATGGGTAACAAATAGTCCTTCCTTGTACTGATTGCCACCAGCTCCCCCCTCCCAACACACGGCCATCTGGATCCTATAGAGCGGGTGGCATATGTCCTGCACGTGTAGGCCTGACTGGCTGACTTGATGAATGGCAGATCCCTTGGAATGTACATTCAGAGTGAGCGAGACAATAAATCCACCCCGTCTCTTGATGCATACAGAGCGGTGCAAATCAGTCAGCGCGCTTTTTCTTCCGTAATAAAAAACATGATGCAAGACCGCGCTGTCAGCCCGACATAACTCCGGCCTAGTGTTATGGGAAACAGACAATGCTATGGAGGAAACACCTGTACGGCCAGAGTTGCGTCAATAGAAAAAAGGCTGCTGTAGACACACTTCATTGCATAGGCATTCACCTGATGACATTGCCAAAGTGGAAATGGATTTAACTTTAGCTCTTGGACTTTGACGAATGCGCCATTCCTCCCATCTGGCGAGCACATGGGGCCTGCTCTGCTCCATGCCGGACACTCCTTGGGAGATTAATAAATTATTTCTGGAATCAGCCTTGTGTTCTGGGACACAAGGCAGAAAGGAGGAGATGTGGCAGAAGACTTTCAAATCCCGAGCTGTCAGGAGCTGATCGTTCTCAGCTGAATCCTTCCGTGACCTTGGATCGTTTGCATGCGTTCGGCAGATCCATCCCCGTCCTCAGTATTTCCTTCATCGCCACTGCCAGGAGGCATCTGCTCCTAATAACGTAAAATTCACCCCAGGCATGGAGCCTCATCTAGACGCCATTAATAGGTTCAATCCACATTTGGTGGCTGCTTGGGCCAAGGTTTCCAAACTATAAGTCCCGGGACTGCTGAAGGTCCACAGACCATTGGCAATAACTTCTGTGACCTTGGATCGTTTGCATGCGTTCGGCAGATCCATCCCCGTCCTCAGTTTTTCCTTCATCGCCACTGCCAGGAGGCATCTGCTCCTAATAACGTAAAATTCACCCCAGGCATGGAGCCTCATCTAGACGCCATTAATAGGTTCAATCCACATTTGGTGGCTGCTTGGGCCAAGGTTTCCAAACTATAAGTCCCGGGACTGCTGAAGGTCCACAGACCATTGGCAATAACTTCAGTGACTTTGGATCGTTTGCATGCATTCGGCAGATCCATCCCCGTCCTCAGTTTTTCCTTCATCACCAGTGCCAGGAGGCATCTGCTCCTAATAACGTAAAATTCACCCCAGGCATGGAGCCTTATCTAGACACCATTAAAAGTTGCAATCCACATTTGGTGGCTTCTAGGGCCAAGGTTTCCAAACTATGAGTCCCGGGACTGCTGAAGGTCCACAGACCATTGGCAATAACTGACCAACATTAATGTAGAACCAAAGGCAAACCTATTTTCTTTTTAGGGAGGGTTATAACCATTGTAAAGAAACATAATATATTGAGGGACCCTAAATATGCACCCCTGAAATATATTGATCATTAGAGTTTAACTGAACAACCCCCCCCCCCAGTTCAGGTCGTGCCAGAACATCGCAAAAATTCGGACCGGAACCGCAAACCCTATTAAAGTCCATGGAACTCGAACTTGTAAAATCAAAAGTGCCCATGTTGAAGGCTTTTTTGCAAGTTATTAGCCATAAAAAGGGTATGGGAGTCATGTATCAATGAACTTTTTTTTTTTAAAGATTGTTTTTACAGGAGCAGTGATTTATTGATGCTTAACAATAAAATGCAAAAAATCCTTTAAATATAGTGGCTGGGGGGCCCCTTAGTCTGCCTGTAAAGTTGTGCATCTTTAGCATGTATAGAACCTCCTGCAGCAAAAATGACATTTAAATTGCCGGCAATACAATATCATTGTTATCATTGTTACGGGGGAACACATACAGGGGGCTGCACATACAGGGGGTTCTTCCAAAGAAGTGGCGTTCTTAAAATAAGTGGCACTTCTGCTCTTGCCCAATCCACCTGATCATTCTCTCTTCACAGGTAAACATGCGTTTATATCTCCACATACCTTAAAACTGAACATTGCATGACTGCAAAAAAGCTTATTTGGTAAATCTGTTTGTCACCACTGTTTCAACTCCATCTGTAGCCATGCTCACATTATTTCAATGTTTATTTAGCCATTAAGTCTCACCTAAATTATGGGTTGCCTTATCTTTACAATTTTGGCCTTTTAGTCCCCTTGCAGTTTGATTGTGGTGTGAAAGTTATGCCCTGCTAGCTGTGTTGCTAATATGCCCTCCTAATTGATTAATTGCCAGATTCAACCCACACCCAACACACAGTATAAAAACAAGGCCTTCCTTACGGGGGAACACATACAGGGGGCTGCACATACAGGGGGTTCTTCCAAAGAAGTGGCGTTCTTAAAATAAGTGGCACTTCTGCTCTTGCACTTCAGCGATTTGCACAAAGCAAACTATAAAAGACTGCAGATGACCCCATTTCCAAATTTTATCATCTTCCTCTCTGAAACATGCACTCTTTACCTCTCCTCCTTTTCACAATTGCTGCCTCTCTCCTCAAACTCTCTTTTCTACATCCCTCTGCTCCACCCCACAATCTGTACATATCACCCTCACTTCTCCCCTCCCCCTATTACTGCACTCATCACCTCTTTCTAACTCTAAGCCCACTTGCTAACATACCCCCCAGGATACTGAAGCACGTCCCCTCATACAAATCATATTCTCATATAACCTCCCTCACTCTTCTGCTTCTCCTAATCGCTGGAGATATTTCCCCAAACCCTGGGCCCACTTTATTTAACTGTGCCCAACACACCCATCACCCTACACCCTCTGGCAATAGTCGCAATCTGCACAATCTAATCTCCATTCCTCTTCTTGCCAACACCAGCCTCACTATCTCCTGTGCCCTCTGGAACGCCCGCTCTGTCTGCAACAAACTCACTGCTGTTCATGACCTCTTTGTCACTAATTCCTTTAATCTACTTGCTCTCACCGAAACCTGGCTCCACGAATCTGACACCCCTTCTCCTGCTTCCCTCTCCCAAGGTGGCCTTCACTGGACTCACTCCCCCAGGCCTAATGGATGCAAGGGAGGTGGAGTGGGATTCCTCCTATCCCCCCAGAGCACCTTCCAGGTTATTCACCCTCCTCCCTCTTTTTCACTCTCATCATTCGAAGCCCACTGTATACGTCTATTCTCTCCCACTTCCCTAAGAATTGCTGTGATCTACCGGCCCCCTGGACCATTATCGACTTTCCTTGATGAGTTTTCTGCCTGGCTACCCTACTTTCTCTCTTCGGAAATTCCCACAATCCTTCTCGGTGATTTCAACATCCCTGCTAATACAAACACTCCTGCTACTTCTAAACTTCTTAGTCTAACCTCTTCATTTGACCTGAAGCAATGGGTACAGGCTTCTACTCACTCTGATGGCAACACCCTTGACCTTGTATTCTCCTACCTATGCACTCGATGCAACTTCTCAAACAATCCTTTTCCTCTCTCCGACCACCACCTTATTAGTTTCTCTCTCCCCCTGTCTTCCACCACCTTTCCCTCCAATCGCTTAACCGTCACCCGTAGAAACTTTCGCAACTTCAACTCCTCTCTCCTCTATTCTGCTACCGACCACCTCTATGACAAAATCTCCCCCCTGTCCTGCCCCAACCAAGCCATATCCATCTACAATAAATCTCTGTCCTCCACCCTGGACAAGCTCGCTCCCCTCACTACACGCAGAATCAGGCCTCGACCCCTACAACCCTGGCAAACAGATGACACTAAAAGTCTCAAAAAACGTAGTCATGCTCTTGAGCGTCTGTGGCACAAGACTAAGTCTCTCAAAGACTTCAACCAATACAAATCTGCCCTCCAAAAATACTACTCTTTCCTCCACACTGCCAAGCAAACCTATTTTACAACTCTTATTAATACCTTCTCATCCAATCCCCGTAAACTCTTCTCTACCTTCAACTCTCTACTTTGTCCTCCACCGCCTCCCCCCACTGACTTACTCACTGCCCAGGAAATCGCTAATCACTTCAAAAACAAGATTGATACAATCCGTGATGAAATCTCCACTCTACAGGTATCTCCCCCAGCTAAGACCCCATGTCAACAGATACAACTGACACTACCTCTATTCAAATCTGCTACTCCAGACCAAGTTGCTAAACTCCTTTCTATTGCCCACCTAACCACCTGTCCCCTGGACCCTATTCCCTCTCAAATGCTACGGTCACCCTCTGACCCCATCCTACACTCTCTAACCCACATCTTCAATCTCTCCCTCACCTCTGGCGTCTTCCCCGATGCTCTAAAACATGCACTGGTCACTCCCATGCTCAAAAAACCATCCTTGGACCCTACCAATCTTAACAACCTACGCCCTATCTCCTTGCTTCCCTTTTCCTCCTCCTGGTTTACAACCAACTGAGTGACCACCTCATTAAAAACAACCTTCTTGATCCCCTTCAATCTGGATTTCGCCCTCAACACTCCACAGAAACTGCTCTTTTAAAACTCACAAATGACCTACTAACTGCAAAAACCAACGGACACTATTCTGTACTCCTACTTCTGGATCTTTCAGCTGCTTTTGACACGGTTGACCACCCCCTCCTCCTCAAAAAACTTTACTCCATCGGTCTCCATGACTGTGCTCTTCAGTGGCTCTCATCCTACCTATCCCAACGCACCTTCAGTGTCACTTACAATTCTAATTCCTCCACTCCTCTTCCCTTCTCTGTCGGGGTCCCCCAAGGTTCTGTTCTTGGACCTCTTTTATTTTCAATCTACACCTCTTCCCTGGGTCAGCTGATTGCCTCTCACGGCTTTCAATATCATTTCTATGCTGATGACACACAAATCTATCTCTCCACCCCTCAACTCACTCCATCAGTCTCCTCACGCATCACTAACTTACTAACCGACATATCTGTATGGATGTCACACCACTTCCTCAAACTCAACTTGTCCAAAACCGAGCTTATAATATTTCCTCCCCCACGTGCCTCTTCCCCTGACTTCTCTGTGAAGAGCAATGACAAAACCATCCACCCGTCCCCACATGTCAGGGTTCTAGGTGTTATCCTGGATTCTGAACTCTCCTTTCAGCCCCACATCCAATCACTTTCCAAAGCTTGCCGCCTCAACCTCCGCAACATCTCTAAACTACGTCCCTTTCTAACCAGTGAAACTACAAAGCTCCTGATTCACTCCCTGGTTATCTCTCGCCTTGACTACTGCAACTCACTCCTCATTGGCTTACCTTTAAATAGACTCCTCCCCCCTTCAGTCTATCATGAATGCTGCTGCCAGACTCATCCACCTTACAAACCGATCAGTGTCTGCTACCCCTCTCTGCCAATCCCTCCATTGGCTACCACTCGCCCAACAAATTAAATTCAAAATACTAACAATAAGTTACAAAGCCATCCACAACTCTGCCCCCAGCTACATCACTAGCCTAGTCTCAAAATACCAACCTAAACGCCATCTCCGTTCCTCCCAAGACCTCCTGCTCTCTAGCTCCCTCATCACCTCCTCCCATATCCGCCTCCAGGACTTCTCCCGAGCCTCGCCCATCCTCTGGAATTCCCTACCCCAATCTGTCAGACTGTCTCCAAATTTATCCACTTTTAGGCGATCCCTGAAGACTTTCCTCTTCAGAGAAGCCTATCCTGCCTCCATCTAACAACTGCACTATTTTCTCCATTAGCTCATCCCCCACAGCTATTACCCTTTTGTATAACTTGACCCTCCCTCCTAGATTGTAAGCTCTAACGAGCAGGGCCCTCTGATTCCTCCTGTATTGAATTGTATTGTACTTGTACTGTCTGCCCTAATGTTGTTGTAAAGCGCTACGTAAACTGTCGGCGCTATATAAATCCTGTATAATAATAATAATAATAATCATTGCCGGCGATATAAAAAATCTGTGCTCCATTAGCTTTATTGGAGGGCAGGTGAGACATCAGGTCAAACATTTTCTTGGCCCCCTCCCCCCCATCCTGAGATATACATTAAATAGCAGGCAGACTCAAAATCAGTTTACTGCAGCAGATCAGGCAGCGATTGTGATTGGTTGCCAGAGCTTGCAGCATATCATTGCCACTCACTGACTGGTTGCTAGAAGCTAAAGCACATTTTTTATGCTTGCTGATTGGTTGCTAGAGGTTACTGCACATCCTTACCGCTCACTGGTTGGTTGCTAGAGGTTACTGCACATCAGTACCACTCACTGATTGGCTGCTAGAGGCTACTGCACATCATTACTGCTAACTGATTGGTTGCTAGAAGTTACTGCACATCATAATTGCTCACTGATTATACCCATTAAGGGAACCAAACGTAAACCCTCTCATCTCGGCACCAGTGGTGGATGCATCTCTAATGCGCTTGGCTAGGCATGTAACCTTGCGAATTGATGACGCAGTAACTTTTAGGGACGTATTAGACTGGAAAATTGACCTTAAAAAAGGCTATTCAGTAGCAGGAGGTGCCTGCAGACCAGCGATCACTATCGCGGCAGTTGGTAAAGCTATTACTAGCTGGACCTTCAACATCGAGAAATTGCTTTTGGAAGCAGCCAACCAAGAGAGAATTGTGTCCACTCTCCAGGAACTCAGCTTAGCGGGGGACTTTGTGGCAAAATCATCAGTTGATATAATAAGTTCATCAGCAACAGCCATGTTGGCATCAGTTATGTCCAGAAGAGCGCTGTGGTTAAAACCCTGGGTCGTGAATCCTGCCTCCAAGACTAACTGGTGCAAAATACCCTATGACGGGACCAACTTGTTTGTTTCCAAGCTAGACTCGGCCATCTCAAAGGTCACAGGGGGTAAATCGGGCCTCATTCCTTCCGACAGACGGCCAAAGCAGCAAAAAAATCCACCCTTCAGACATAATCTTCCCAAGAGGTATAGGGAAGCAAGAGCGTATAGACCGGAATTCAATCGACATTGGCAAAATTCCCAATCGTCTTTTTTGGGGATGCATAAACCAAAACCCCCCAGCTCAGGGGATCAACAAAAGTAATTTTGAAGGCACACCCGCCCAGTCTGCGATAGTGGGAGCCAGGCTCAGGCTATTCATGCAAGTCTGGGTGGATCATTTAAAATATATGTGGACAATATCCACCATCTACGCGGGTCACAGGTGGAAGTTCAAGTCCGGAACCCCCAAAAATCACTTCCAAACTACCAAACTTCCATCATCTCTTCAAAAGCAAAAGCTCTTAACCAAGTATGTCCTAGTGTTACTACAAAAACAGGCAATTGTGCAAGTTCCACTAGATCAGAGAGGCACAGGGTTTTACTCTCCACTGTTTCTCGTGAAGAAGAAGACGGGAGATCTACAACCGGTACTAGATCTAAAGAACCTCAACAGGAAGATCCTAGTCAAATCCTTCAAAATGGAGAGCCTCCAATCGATAATACTGGCAGTGAATGCAAAAGATTGGATGCTATCAATCGATTTGTCAGACATCTATTTACACATCCCTGTACAGCAAGCCTTTCAAAAATACCTATGTTTTGCGGTAGGACAACAACATTTTCAATTCCAGAGCCTGCCGTTTGGAATATCGACTGCTCCTAGAACCTTCACGAAAGTTCTATTGTCAGTGATAGCATATCTGAGATAGAGGGGACTAAGAGTCCACCATTATCTGGACGATATCCTCCTCCTAGCTGACAGCCAGCAGTCTCTCCTCCACCATCGGAAAATACTAATATGCACACTACAACAATTCAGGTGGATAATAAACTGGAAGAAAAGCAACTTGAATCAAGTGCAGAAAATGACCTTCTTGGGAGCAAAACTGAAAATCATCTCCAACAAGGTAGAACTCCCTCAAGAGAAAATAGGTCAGTTAGTTCAAAAGATAAAGAGACTAATGGCAGCGGTGTACCTACCCGCCAGAACATACCTGAGCATTTTGGGATCACTGTGTTCCACCTTCCCAATGGTCCAGTGGTCCCAATGGCATACGAGGACATTCTAGAATTAGTTTTTGAAGCAATGGAATGGAACATTAATGCGTCAACAGATCTTTGTCAGCAAAACAGTGAAACAATCCGTAAGGTGGTGGACACGGGTCAGCAACCTCAAACTTCATCGGCAATTAGGCCTAGAAAGAGGTTTAGGTTCTAATGCCGCGTATACACGGTCAGATTTTCTGATAGGAAATGTTCGATGGGAGCTTGTTGTCGGAAATTCTGACCGTGTGTAGGCTCCATCGGACATTTTCCATCGGAATTTCCGACAAACAAAATTTGTGATCTGCATCTCAAATTTTCCGACAACAAAATCCATTGTCGGAAATTCCGATCATGTGTACACAATTTCCGACGCACAAAATTCCACGCATGCTTGGAATCAAGCAGAAGAGCCGCACTGGCTATTGAACTTCATTTTTCTTGGCTGGTTGTAAGTGTTGTACGTCACCGCGTTCTTGACGTTCGGAATTTCCGACAAGATTTGTGTGACCATGTCTATGCAAGACAAGTTTGAGCCAACATCCGTCGGAAAAAAAACATGGATTTTGTTGTCGGAATGTGCGATCGTGTGTACGCGGCATAACACTCTAAAGCAGTGGTTCTCAACCTGGGGGTCGAATGATGATTTGCCAGGGGTCACCAAATCCTGGGCTGTTCCTGAAGCGACACTGCTCTCCCAGCCTTTTTGCGGCCACCCAGCAGGGCTGTCCCTAGAGCCTGTGGCTGCCCAGCTGGGCTGTTCCTGGGGCCCCCGGCCGCCCACTCAGCCTCTTCGTAGCCGCCCATTCAGTTCACCATAAGGGGTTTTAATACTGTACGAGTGGAAGGGACTCAGGAAGCGCCAAATGTCCGTGGGTTAGAGGAGCAAATTACTTGTCTTGCCTTGGGTGCTGGCAACCCACGCTACGAAAATAATTTTACTGTTGGGGTCCCCACAACTTGGGAAATTTTATCAAGGGGTCCCGGCATTAGTAAGGTTTAGAACCACTGCTCTAAAGGTTCAGGTCTTTGCCTTATCGGCCATGATGGAAATCAGATGGGCTTCAAATCCCCTCATAATACAATTCCAAAGGGCAGGCTTAAAAATAAGACCGGAAAGGAAACCAACTTTTCCTACGTGGGATCTATCCATAGTTTTGGAGGCCCTGTCAAAAAAAAAAACTTTTATCCCATAGAGTTGATATCCCTATGGGATTTAACGCTGAAGTTAACCTTTCTAGTTACCACAACCTTCTGTGAAGAGGGCATTCAAACTACAAGCTCTCTTGAAAAAAGAACCTCACTTGGTTTTCGACCCTGATAGAGTCGTACTTAAACCTTCGGATCAGTTCATACCTAAAGTAGCATCTGCTTTCCACTTCAACCCAGAGATCAATCTACCAGCATTCCTCACTGACCAGGGAGATCCACACCCATTGGATATGAAGACTACTATCTCTGCATACTTGGAAGCTACTAGCCCATTCAGAAAATCTTCTGGTTATACCTCACGGCGCTAAAAGAGGTCAGGCAGCTTCTTCACAAACAATAGCCTCTTGGTTGATAAGAACCATCAAGAAAGCATACGCAGTACAACACCTCCCTATACTGGATGACCTGAAGGCTCATTTTACCAGGGCAGTGGCAACCTCTTGGGCAGCATATTGTAGAGTGTCTCCAGAAACAATATGCAAGGCAGCAACTTGGTCATTGGTCATCAAAAACCACGTTCATTACAGAATAGATCCTGCGCAGTTAACAACGGTCGAGTTTGGAAGATCATTTATTCAACCTAATTCTTCCATATCATGTGGATAAAATAAATACCTTCTAAGCACCCACCCATGTAGCGAGTTATTTCCCAGTGTGAGAGCCGCCATAGGATGCGACAGGAAAACTGAGAATTATATACTCACCTTTCCGTAATTTTCCTCTCCTGACGCATCCTATGGCAGCACACAGACGCCCACCCATTTAAGGTCATAGAAACTGAGAATGTCATGGCGGACTCCTCTTCAAAGCCTATAGCTAACCAGTCCTTTCAGGTTGTGGCGGTGAAGTCACAACCCAGTGTGTGTGCTGCCAAAGGATGCGCCAGGAAAGGAGAATTACGGAAAGGTGAGTATACAATCTTCAGTTTTTAACCACTTGCCGACGAGCCACTGTCATTAAACTGCGGCAGGTTGGCATGTTCCCGCCAGCCGTCATAGCTATACATCGGCTCCCTTAAGCGGGACAGCACTGCAGGTATGCCGATGCTCATGACCTCCGGCCACAAGCGATCGCGGACACGAGAGCCAGAACAGGGACGTGTGTGTGTAAACACACACGTCCCTGTTCTGTGAGGAGATGCAGATTGTGAGTTCCTAATAGCTAGGAACAACAATCTGTCATCTCCTATAGTCAGTCCCCCTCCCCCTACAGTTAGAACACACAGTCAGGAAACACACTTAAACCCTTGATCGCCCCCTAGTGTTAACCCCTTCCCTGCCATTGACATTTACACAGTAATCAATGAATTTTTATAGCACTGATCGCTGTATAAATGTCAGTGGTCCCAAAAATGTGTCAAAAGTGTCAAATGTGTTCGCCATAATGTCGCAGTCACAATAAAACTCGCAGGTTTTATTACTAGTAAAAAAAAAAAAAAATAATAAAAAAAATGCCATAAATCTATCCCCTATTTTGTAGACGCTATAACTCTTGCGCAAACCAATCAATATACGCTTTGTGCGATTTTTATCACCAAAAATATGTAGAAGAATACACATCGGCCTAAACTGAGAAAAAAAATAGCTTTTTTTAAAAAAAAATTGGGGATATTTATTATAGCAAAAAGTACAAAATATTGTGTTTTTTTTTTTCAAAATTGTTGCTCTTTTATTGTTTATAGCGCAAAAAATAAAAACTGCAGAGGTGATCAAATACCACCAAAAGAAAGTTCTATTTGTGGGGAAAAAAAAAGGACGTCAAGTTTGTTTGGGTCCAGCGTCGCACGACCGCGCAATTGTCAGTTAAAGCGACGCAGCGCCGTATCGCAAAAAGTGCTCTGGTCACTGAGCAGCCAAATCTTCCGGGGCTGAAGTGGTTGAAGTGGATTTTTTTCCCCCAAAAAAATGTTGTTTTAAACGCAAATACAGTGTGACATAAAAAATTGCAATGATCGCCATTTTATTCTCTAGGATCTCTGCTAAACAAAAAATATATATATATATAATGTGTCTAGCAAAAAAATACTAATGTAAACAAAAAGTTGCAAAAAGTGTGCGGTATTGAAGTGGTTAATATGCGGATCCAGTTCTATAAAGGCCATCCGTATGAAGTGCGCGCCTGTAAACGGGATCCCGGGGAAAAGGTTTGCTGTAAGTCCCGGAGAATTCCGCCAAACTCACCATGAGAAAAAACAGCTCAGACCCAATCAGCCGCCGCTCACTCCGACTAACCGAGATTAAATCAGATTTGGTTGAAATAACAGATCTGGCCCCGGCTGCGATGGATATCATGTTTGACATCGTATGTGCAAAGACGGATTTAATGTTTTGTCAGGGCGTGGAAATGGAAACCACATGGCGGCCCCCAACCTCTTCCAGGGCTTGAAGCAAGGACAGGGGCGGCTTTATAATGTCATATGGAAGATATGAAATGTGACTGGAGGGTAAATTTAGCCCGTGGATGTAATGTAGTAAAAAGGAATCAAAGGAAATATATTTAGATCCTGTATACCAAAATAAGGACATGGGGCGCGTGCATGCACACACGAGCACACGAGCACACACGCATTGTGCATGTACATACTTCTCACATCTCAAGGTGGTAACATTTCTTTTATGATTGACACATAGAACTGACTGATGTGAATGTAGAATACAATATCTCACAAAAGTAAGTACACCCCTCACATTTTTGTAAATCTTTTCTTCTATCTTTTCATGTGACAACACTGAAGAAATGACACTTTGCTACAATGTAAAGTAGTGAGTGTACAGTTTTTGCTTTTTTTGTTTCGTTTTTATTTTTTGTTTTCTTTTGTTTTGTTTTTTACAGTGTAAATTTGCTGTCCCCTCAAAATAACTCAACACACAGCCATTAAAGGGTAAGTTCACCTTTACAGAAAAATCTGTAAGGTGAACTTACACAGGACCCCCGCTTCACCCCTACCCCCCCCCCACCCCTGGTTCTGCTGACCTGGACTGCGGCAATTTCCCGTTCTAAGCCCCCCCGGTATATCTACTCCAGGAGTCCCGGGGCTTAGAAATCCCCTGAGCTGAATGTCCAAAATGTACCTCGTCAGGAGGGACGTTTTGGAACATTCTACTTGGTCAACGACATCTAGGGATGGGCCGAACACCCACCCTGTTCGGTTCGCATCCAGAACATGCGAACAGGCAAAAAATGTGTGCGAACACGCGAACACCGTTAAAGTCTATGGGACTCAAAAAGTGCTAATTTTAAAGGCTTATATGCATGGTATTGTCATAAAAAGTGTTTGGGGACCTGGGTCCTGCCCCAGGGGACATGTATCAATGCAAAAAAAAGTTTTAAAAACGTCCGGGAGCAGTGATTTTAATAATACTTAAAGTGAAACAATAAAAGTGAAATATTCCTTTAAATTTCGTAGCTGGGGGGTGTCTATAATATGCCTGTAAAGTGGCGCATGTTTCCCGTGTTTAGAACAGTCCGAGAGCAAAATTACATTTCTAAAGGAAAAAAAAGTAATTTAAAAGTGCTAGCGCTAGTGCCGGCTATTAATGAATTGTCAGTCCCGACAATACACATAAAAGTCATTGAAAGTCATTGAAAAATACATTTAAAAAAATGTGTGGGGGTCCCCCAAAATTCCATTACCAGGCCCTTCAGGTCTGGTATGGATATTAAGGGGAACTCCGCGCCAAAATAAAAAAAATGGCGTGGTGTTCCCCCCAAAAATCCATACCAGGCCCTTCAGGTCTGGTACACATTTTAAGGGGAACTCCGTGCCAAAATTTAAAAAAAAATGGCGTGGGGTTCCCCCAAAAATCAACACCAGACCCTTATCCGAGCACGCAACCTGGCAGGCTGCAAGAAAAGAGGGGGGACGAGAGAGCGCCCCCCCCTCCTGAACCATAGCAGGCCACATGCCCTCAACATGGGGAGGATGTCCCCATGTTGATGGGGATTCCCGTTGAATCAGAGGGGGCGGGGTCAACATTCCATGTGACAGTAATAGGTGGTGACAGGTACTCTTTATGGAAGGATTTTCACTTCAAAGTATTCAGATCGCCAAAAACGGCGAATCTGAATACTGTAATTCTTTAAAAATTTGGTGCCATTGACAGCCGAGTAAACCAGAAGTGACGTTGTGACGTCTACACATAGGAGACTGAAACAAAGCTGTTTCCGGCTTTGATTCAGACTCTCTCTAGCCGGCGGAAGTCCTGGATCGCGGATCGGGTCTCCCGGTGGGACAGGAGGCCCGGGAACAGTGGAAGAAGGCGGCGGGAGGGGGGGAGTCCCCTCCCACTCCTGTGGGATAACAACCGAGCATTTTTTAGCCGGCTCGGTTGTTATCCCTAAAGAGCTGACCACCTGCTCTAAAAAACGGTACCGGGGTGATGCCTACAGCTGCATATCGATGAACTCTCTGAGGATCTGAAAAAAAGAATCGTTGCTCTACATAAAGATGGCCTTTGATCCACCAAAGAAGTTGAGGTCACGTGCTCAGCGTCATATCCAGAGGTTGTCTTTGGGAAATAGACGTATGAGTGCTGCCAGCATTGCTGCAGAGGTTGATGGGGGTGGGGGGTCAGCCTGTCAGCGCTCAGACCATACGCCGCACACTGCATCAAATTGGTCTGCATGGCTGTCATCCCAGAAGGAAGCCTCTTCTAAAGATGATGCACAAGAAAGACCACAAACAGTTTGCTGAAGACAAGCAGACTAAGGACATGGATTACTGGAACCATGTCCTGTGGTCTGATGAGACCAAGATAAACATATTTGGTTCAGATGGTGACAAGTGTGTGTGGGGACAACCAGGTGAGGAGGACAAAGACAAGTGTGTCTTGTCTACAGTCAAGCATGGTGGTGGGAGTTTCATGGTCTGGGGCTGCATGAGTGCTGCCGGCACTGGGGAGCTACAGATCATTGAGGGGACCATGAATGCCAACATGTACTGTGACATACTGAAGCAGAGCATGATCCCCTCCCTTCAGAGACTGGACCGCAGGGCAGTATTCCAACATGATAACAACCCCAAACACACCTCCAAGACCACCACTGCCTTGCTAAAGAAGCTGAGGGTAAAGGTGATGGACTGGCCAAGCATGTCTCCAGACCTAAACCCTATTGATCATCTGTGGGACATCCTCAAACGGAAGGTGGAGGAGCACAAGGTCTCTAACATCCACCAGCTCTGTGATGTCATCATGGAGGAGGGGAAGATGACTCCAGTGACAACCTGTGAAGCTCTGGTGACCTCCATGCCCAAGAGGGTTAGGGCAGTGCTGGAAAATAATGGTGGCCACACAAAATATTGACACTTTGGGCCCAATTCGGACATTTTCACTTAGGGGTGTACTGACTTTTGTTGCCAGCGGTTTAGACATTAATGGCTGTGTGTTGAGTTATTTTGAGGGGACAGCAAATTTACACTGTTATACAAGCTGTACACTCACAACTTTACATTGTAGACAAGTGTCATTTCTTCAGTGTTGTCACATGAAAAGATAGAAGAAAAGATTTACACAAATGTGAGGGGTGTACTTACTTTTGTGAGATACTGTATATGTAAAGCGCTGTGTAAAATTGACAGCGATATATACAGTAAGTACCTGTGATAAATAATAAACAAATCAGAATTACGTTAACATTAATAGAAATCTGTTCTGACAGAAATTATGGTGGACACATCGGACACTTTTGGCGCTATTTTGGGACCATTCACATTTATATAGCGATCAGCGCGATTGAAAATGCACTGATTATTGTGTAAATGTGACTGGCAGTGAAGGAGTTAACCACTAGGTGGCACTGTAGGAGTTAAGTGTGTCCTAGGGAGTGATTCTAACTGGGGGAGGGGCTATGTGTGACACGACACTGATCACCGCTCCCGATTACAGGGAGAGCTGTGATCAGTGTCCTGTCACTAGGAAGAACGGGGAGATGCTTGTTTACATCACCATTTCCCCGTTCTTCCTCTCCGTGAGATGATCGCGGGTATCCCCGGGGACATCGTGTCTGCGGGACTCGTGGTCGGACTCACGGAGCTCGCGGCGGGCACGCACACCGGCGGCGGCACGCCCGCGCCCACTATCCGGACCTTGCGAGATCACGTACAATAATGTGATTTCGCGCAGCAGAGCCAACCAGCCGCAGTCAAACTGCGGCGGCTGGTCCGCTAAAGCGGTTATTTAATAATTATTTGTTTACCTTTTTTTTTTTCTAAATATTTACTTTTTTTAAACTATTGTTTATTTTTATTTAATTATTGTATTTGAGCAGAAAAACACTAAAAAAAAAACCAGCAACAAAACACCCAAATCAAACATTTCCATGCATTTCTATCTGCCCAGTTCGAGCTCCAAGACGTTTGGCTTCAGGCGACTTGTAGTGGAGATGTGAACCATTTTTTCTCCTCCAAGCTACAAAACATCGAGGTGTGAATGAGACCCGAACTGATGGAATTCAGGGAATGGCATAACAGTCACATCTACATTTTGGAGTCACTTGACAATACATGGTCAGCCACATTTAGTGGACGGTCCGCAGCAGTCACATTTGAAAGCATATGCCAGCCATCTCCCTCAAACAGTACCTCCTTTTACCGGCGGTCATTAATACTCTCAGGAATGGGCTCTCTGTAGTCACCTCCTCCAAAGGCACACCTCCCCCCCCCCCCACCCGGGACCCTCCAGGCTGATAGCCTCCCTCAGGGAACTTCTTGGCCTGGCCTGAAAATGCCTTTTGCAACCCACCCCCCCCAGCTCCATAATGGTCAGAAAGTCTACAGCCGGCTCTCCTGGCTCTCCTGGGGGCCTCAAGCCCTGTCCAGGGCCCCAACATGCTGGATACATCCATGCTGGTGTGGGGGGTTTGGCTCCCATGCCCCAAGTGCACTGGGGCTCTTCCCAACCCTGGCTTATATCTGGGGACGGACTCACCCAGGGCATCACTTGAGGAGGTCTCTGACCAAAAAGGGGCCTATCACCTGATGACACTGCATTCTGTAACCAGACACTATTCTGGAACACAGCCACCTAGTGGCAGACTAGCTAACTGCACCGTGCTTGGTCATCATCCTGACCATAGTCAGTTTACTAATAAAGGGTGTTCTGTGTTCCTAAGAAGTTGTCTTATTCAGGCCTCATTATGTTACTGTTGTTGTAAGCCTTTATAGATATATATAAGCCCTATAGATGAAGCACTTATTTATTTATATACACTATATTACCAAAAGTATTGGGACGCCTGCCTTTACACACACATGAACTTTAATGGCATCCCAGTCTTATGCCGCGTACAAAAGTCCGACGGACCAAATCCGGCGGGCAATCCGATCGTGTGTGGGCTTCCCCGGACTTTCAGTGGACTTTTCCAGCCGCAAATCTGACGGACTTTAGATTTGGAACATGCTTCAAATCTTTACGTCGTAACTCCGCCGGACCCAGAAATCCGCTCGTCTGTGTGCTAGTCCGACGAACAAAAACCCACGCTAGGGCAGCTATTGGCTACTGGCTATCAACTTCCTTATTTTAGTCCGGTGTACGTCATCACGTACGAATCCGTCGGACTTTTGTGTGATCGTGTGTAGGCAAGTCCGGTCGTTAGAAAGTCTGATGCAAGTCCGCCAAAAGTCCGCCAAAAGTCCGTCGAAAGTCCGTCGAACGTATGTCGGATGGGCTGTCGGACTTTTGTAGCCGAAAAGTCCGACCGTGTGTACGTGGCATTAGTCCGTAGGGTTCAATATTGAGTTGGCTCCGCCCTTTGCAGCTATAACAGCTTCAACTCTTCTAAGAAGGCCGTCCACAAAGGTTTAGGAGGGTGTCTATGGGAATGTTTGACCATTCTTCCAGAAGAGCATTTGTGAGGTCAGGCACTGATGTTGGATGAGAAGGTCTGGCTTGCAGTCTCTGCTCAGATTCATCCCAATGGTGTTCTATCAGGTTGAGGTCAGGACTCTGTGCAGGCCAGTCAAGTTCCTCCACCCCAAACTCACTCATCCATGTCTTTATGGATCTTGCTTTGTGCACTGGTGTGCAGTCATGTTGGAACAGGAAGGGGTCGTCCCCAAACTGTTCCCACAAAGTTGGGAGCATGAAATTGTCCAAAATCATTCGGTGGAGGAGGGATTATGGTGTGTGGGGGGATTATGGTGTGTGGGGGGAGGGGGGATTATGGTGTGGTGGGGGAGGGGGGATTATGGTGTGGGGGTTGTTTTTCAGGGGTTGGGTTTGGCCCTTTAGTTCCAGTGAAGGGAACTCTTAAGGCGTCAGAATACCAAGACATTTTGGACAATTTCATGCTCCCAACTTTGTGGGAACAGGCCCAGCCAAAGCCCTGAGAAACAACCCCCACCATAACCCCCCCCCCCCACAAATGATTTGGACCAGTGTACAAAACAAGGCCCATAAAGCGTGTTTAGGGTGGAGGAACTTGACTGGCCTGCATAGCATAGAGTCCTGACCTCAACCCAATAGAACACCTTTGTTCAGGGGTTGGGCTTGGCCTTTTTCTTTAGTGAAGGGAACTCTTAAGGCGTCAGCATACCATAGTAGGTGAGGTTGAAAAAAGACACAACTCCATCAAGTCCAACCCATGTGTGTGATTATATGTCACTATTACATTGTATATCCCTGTATATTGCGGTCATTCGGGTGAATATCTAATAGTTTCTTGAAGCTATCAATACTCCCCGCTGAGACCACCGCCTGTGGAAGGGAATTCCACATCCTTGCCACTCTTACAGTAAAGATCCCTCTACGTAGTTTAAGGTTAAACCTCTTTTCTTCTAATTGTAATGAGTGGCCGCGAGTCTTGGTAAACTCCCTTCCATGAAAAAGTTTTCTCCCTATTGTGGGGGTCACCAGTCCGGTATTTATATATTGTGGGGTCACCAGTCCAGTATTTGTAAATTGAAATCATATCCCCTCTCAAGCGTCTCTTCTCCAGAGAGAATAAGTTCAGAGCTCACAACCTTTCCTCATAACTAATATCCTCCAGACCCTTTATTAGCTTTGTTGCCCTTCTTTGTGGTCGCTCCATTTCCAGTACATCCTTCCTGAGGACTGGTGCCCAGAACTGGACAGCATACTCCAGGTGCGGCTGGACCAGAGTCTTGTAGAGCGGGAGAATTATCGTTTTATCTCTGCAGTTGATCCCCCTTTTAATGCCAATATTCTGTTTGCTTTATTAGCAGCAGCTTGGCATTGCATGTCATTGCTGAGCCTATCATCTACTAGGACCCCCAGGTCCTTTTCCATCCTAGATGCCCCCAGAGGTTCTCCCCCCAGTCTATAGATTGCATTCAGATTTTTACCACCCAAATGCATTATTTTACATTTTTCTACATTGAACCTCATTTGCCATGTAGTCGCCCACCCCATTAATCTGTTCAGGTCTTTTTGCAAGGTTTCCACATCCTGCGGAGAAGTTATTGCCCTGCTTAGCTTAGTATCGTCTGCAAATACAGAGATGGAACTGTTTATCCCATCCTCCAGGTCATTTATGAACAAATTAAATAGGATTGGTCCCAGCACAGAACCCTGGGGAACCCCACTACCCACCCCCGACCATTCTGAGTACTCCCCATTTATCACCACCCTCTGAACACGCCCTTGTAGCCAGTTTTCAATCCATGTACTCACCCTATGGTCCATGCCAACGCACCTTATTTTGTACAGTAAATGTTTATGGGGAACTGTGTCAAATGCTTTTGCAAAATCCAGATACACCACGTCTACGGGCCTTCCTTTATCTAGATGGCAACTCACCTCCTCATAGAAGGTTAATAGATTGGTTTGGCAAGAACGATTCTTCATGAATCCATGCTGATTACTGCTAATGATATCATTCTTATTACTAAAATCTTGTATATAGTCCCTTATCATTGTAATTTACAATATTTTGTTGCGCTAGGGGACGACGGCTATGGATAGGGGTGAGCAATATACAAAGGGATAGTAAGTTATATAAAAATATAAAGAATTAAAAGATATCAATTTAAATAACAGTCATGTGTGAGTTACAATACATTTATATGATAAAAATAATGATAATAGAAAATAAAAAATGAAAAATGAAATATGAAAAATGGTAAAAAAAAGTCCAGGGATGGTGCTGGGTTGATAAACAAAAGTCCAGGCATAAAAACTGGGATGAAATGAGTGGAGAGGGGGGGGGGGGGGATGCAGAGTATAGGTCTATGACCTCAGGGGGAGAGATGCAGATACAAACACGGGAGGCAGCTTGCTTGAAGGGCATAATTCACCTTTGGAGGGAGATAAAAAGGAAAAAAAGCAGCGCCGACCTAAGTGTAGTACTGTAGCATAAACATTTATTACAGGTTAAAATGCACTCACTCAGAGTAAGGTAGATACAGGCACATCAAGTAAAAAATCAGTCCGGGAAGCTGTGTGGTGGGCAGCAGGGCTCCACAGGGGGCGATCCTGAATGCTGGAGTGTGTTACACTTGTCTCCTTGTCCCGTCTGACGGCGCAGGTGCTGCCGCCGCCATCCTAGTTGACGGAATCAGGAAGTGAAGCGTTGCTGCTTCACTTCCCGGTTCCCTACTGCGCATGCTCAAGTCGTGCTGCGCGTCCCTAGTGGTCCCCGCTCTCTGCTGGGAGCTGTGTGTTCCCAGCAGACAGCGCGGTCGGGACGGGAAGAGGCATAGACTCCCATGGGAGTCTATGCCGGAAGTGGGTGCAAATACCTGACTCTGACATGAAAGGTGCCAAATGTGACACCGGAAGGGGGGAGGGTTCCGAAAAGCGGAAGTTCCATTTTTGTGTGGAACTCCGCTTTAAAGAATTTCTTGGGATTTTTTTTGCTCTCCTCCGCTATGTGTCTTTCATGTTCTATCTTAGCCGTCCTAATTGCACCCTTACATTTCTTATTGCATTCTTTATAAAGTCTGAATGCTGAGGATGATCCCTCAACCTTGTATTTTTTGAAGGCCTTCTCCTTTGTTTTTATATGCATTTTTACATTGGAGTTAAGCCATCCAGGACTTTTGTTCGCTCTTTTAAATTTATTACCCAATGGAAAACATTGGCTAATGCCCTTATTTAATATGCCCTTAAAGCAAACCCATCTCTCCTCCGTATTCTTTGTTCCTAATATTTTATCCCAATTTATGCCTTCTAACAAGGTTCGTAGTTTAGGGAAGTTGACTCTGTCACGGAACGCCCCACACTCCGCTTGAGTGCTTCCGTCATATACTGCTTCCTAAGTTCTGGAACACGAGTCCAATGGATCTGGCTATAGGAACCCCAAGAACTAGACAACACCAGTCTTGGAGTACATCAGAACTACCTTTATTTTGAGATCTCACAGACCTTTATACAGCAGGGATGACTCAAAGCTAACCTAATTAACATGACCTTATTTACTACAAAATGTACCCAGACCAGATGACAGTCTTGTGGGCACCGAGCTTCACACTTCACACATTAATACAATTAACAATACAAACAACAATCTCCCCCCTCCTCAGCCTAGACCATTCGTCTCCTAGCCAGGGCTGGTGGCTAATGTGATCAGCTCTCTCAATTAACATAAACACAGGTTGATAACACCAGCATCTCCTCACAGGATGTGTCCCAGCAGAATGAATCAGTCTTATCAGCAGGGGGCTGCTGGAGGAATCCCCCCTCCCTCTTCAGGGACACAAATATACAGTAAGGAGTCCCCATACAATATATACATGACTGAGTCCGATTAATACAGTTCAGACTGGATTTCTCATTCACCTCAAATGCTAGGGCCCATAATCGGTGGGCAACAGGCTTGCACACAGTCCTCTCCAACAGCCTCCTCTCTGGCCATGCCCGTGACATTTCTCCCCTTTCGGCAGGAGACTAACACAGGAGGAGACCCCAGACGGGTTGACTCCGAAGTTAGTCCACAGCTCCAGTCCTCTACTGCCTGTACCCACACAGTACCCCAAACAAATTATCCCAAACAGTGCATTACTCACCCAGCCATCCTCTGCCTCTCTCAGAGAACATATCTGCCGCTGGGGAGAGGCCCGGACTGGACCTTCTCCCTGGAATCCTTTCTGCCGCTGGAGAGAAGACAGGGTGACTGGGCTCACTCTATCATGCTGTTGGGGATCTGGGCCCACTGCCCAGCATCCCTGGGGTATACAGGTGGAGACTGAAGTCCCATCCACCTTCACAGGAAATACATCCTCTGTTCCGGCTAACTGTTGGGGCAGGCAGCTGGCTTCCTCCACTCCCAAACTGTGTAGCTGCCATTGGGGAGGTGAGCCGGCTGCTTCCTTTTCCATTCCCTCATCTGGCTGCTGGGACGACATGTCGATGGTACTGTCTCCCAGGTACACGGATCTTTGCTGGGGAGGAAAGCCCACTTCCTCCACCCTGGCCAACTGTTGGGGAGGGACAACACACACCTCCTCTCCCTTCTCCCCCTGTATCTGCTGCTGGGAAGTGATTGCCATCTTCTCACACTGAGCCTCCACAATTGCTGCAGGTGTGGGGCAGAGGTCTTGGACCCTCTGTCCGGTTGCCAGCACTTCTGCTGGGGGTTTGCTAGGTGGTTCCTCCTCTACAGAAATGTCTATTAAATCCCCAGTCTCTGGAAGTGGTAAAAGTGTGGGATAGAGGTCTTGGACCATCTGTTCAGTTACCAGATCTTCAGCTGGAGAAGTTTGTTTTAACTCCATAGATGCTGCTGGCAGAAAATCACATGTCCCTGTCAGTGTTGTGGGAGAAAGGCCGACTACCTCTTCTCTCAGGAAGGCCGAAGCCACTGTTGGTGCTGGGCAGAACACAGTGAACTTTGGCCCTGATAGCAGCTCTTCTGCTGGAGGCTCATCAGGTTGTTCTTCCTCAGCAGAAAAGTCTATCAAATCCCATGTCTCTGCAACTGATGTCTGGGGATAGAGGTTCACCATCTCCTGTCCATGGAACCCAGAAGATGTTATCATTTCTGGACAGAGGTTAGCAGAGCTCTGCCCTGTTGTCAGCACTTCAGGTTTGGGGACGGCAATCTCCGGATTTTCCACTGCCGATTCTCTGGCATGCTGCTGAACTTGTTCTAGCAGTTTCCTGTATGCCCTTTCCAGATGCTGTTCCTTCCTTAGCAAATGGTCCAGATCAGGTTTGAGCTCTGAGACCCCTGCAAGACTGAGCATAGACTCTCTATAGTCTCTCATGTCCTCAAGGTCAGGTTCCCCTTCATCGCCAAACATAAAAAGATCTGTAAGGTTCTCCCACAGCAATCCAGGGCCGCCAAAGTCATATCCCTCCGGAGAGCATTCTGTTGTCTCCCCTAAATATCCCTCCTCTGCGTGCCATTGCAGAGCCCGATATCGATTGTCCAGCTTTATCTCCTGCTGGACCAACCTGTCCAACTCAGTCACCCATTGCTCCTGGGGCTGCTCTCCCAGGAATGCCATCCGCAATGCCCGTTGGTCACTGGCCCGTTGCTCTTGGGTTGGAAAGCACTTGCCCTGTTTTATACCAGCGAGACGGAGGGCTGCAATCCAGAGCTCCACCCGAATCAGCTGCCTGAGCTCCAGGTATTCATCCTCAGACACAGTCCTGGTGTACGTTGAAAGGATGATCCGCAGCAGCCCCGGGAATTCTGATGCCAGGTCCATATCTCCGCTGGGGTGACTGAAGTCTGCTATGCTGATCTTGGATCCAGTTGGAGGTTTGGATGTCCCAGACTTCAGACTTCAGGAAGCTTTCCCGCTGCTTGCCACCAATGTCACGGAACGCCCCACACTCCGCTTGAGTGCTTCCGTCATATACCGCTTCCTAAGTTCTGGAACACGAGTCCAATGGATCTGGCTATAGGAACCCCAAGAACTAGACAACACCAGTCTTGGAGTATATCAGAACTACCTTTATTTTGAGATCTCACAGACCTTTATACAGCAGGGATGACTCAAAGCTAACCTAATTAACATGACCTTATTTACTACAAAATGTACCCAGACCAGATGACAGTCTTGTGGGCACCGAGCTTCACACTTCACACATTAATACAATTAACAATACAAACAACAATCTCCCCCCTCCTCAGCCTAGACCATTCGTCTATTAGCCAGGGCTGGTGGCTAATGTGATCAGCTCTCTCAATTAACATAAACACATGTTGATAACACCAGCATCTCCTCACAGGATGTGTCCCAGCAGAATGAATCAGTCTTATCAGCAGGGGGCTGCTGGAGGAATCCCCCCTCCCTCTTCAGGGACACAAATCTACAGTAAGGAGTCCCCATACAATATATACATGACTGAGTCCGATTAATACAGTTCAGACTGGATTTCTCATTCACCTCAAATGCTAGGGCCCATAATCGGTGGGCAACAGGCCCGCACACAGTCCTCTCCAACAGCCTCCTCTCTGGCCATGCCCGTGACAGGCTCTTTTCAAATTCAGTGTCTTTGTATTCCCCTTATGTTTCCTATTTGTGTGATTTATACTGAAACTAATTGACCTGTGATCGCTGTTACCTAAATTGCCCCGTATTTCCACATCCCTGATCAGGTCTGTATTGTTGGTAATCAGTAGATCCAGTAATGTTTTATTTCTAGTTGGTGCGTCTACCATCTGACCCATAAAATAGTTCTGCAAGACATTAAGGAACTGGCGAGCCTTAAATGAATGCGCGGTTCCCTCCGCCCAGCCTATGTCTGGATAATTAAAATCCCCCATTATGATAACACTTCCCATCCTTGCTGCTACTCCAATTTGTGATAGAAGATCAGTCTCCCCTCCTCCTTCAGGTTAGGGGGCCTATAGCATACTCCCAGTATTATTTTCCACTTAGCCTCATCCCTTTCGAGCTCTACCCATAAGGATTCCACCTCCTCTTTAGCTCCCTCAGTGATGTCATCTCTCACATTCACTTGTACATTATTCTTGATATATAGGCATACCCCTCCCCCTTTTTTACCCTCTGTATTCTTGCGGTATAGGGTATACCCTTGAATGTTTGCCAGCCAATCATGAGAGCTGTTGAACCAGGTCTCTGAAATTCCCACAAAATCCAAATCCTCCTTGTACAACAGTATCTCTAGTTCACCCATCTTGTCCACCAGGCTCCTGGCATTGGTGAAAATGCCACATAGTTTAGACCAGTCGCATATTGTCCTCGTATTGGGGGTTCCGAGATTGCAACTAGGACTTGCTACTATACTTACCTTGGGTTTATGTGCTTTAGTCAACCTACCACTAATGCCCCCAATACTACCCTCTGGAATATCTTCCGTGCTGACTATCTCTACCTCTGGACCCTCCCCCCCATCGCCTAGTTTAAAAGCTCCTCTAACTTTTCAGCCATCTTCACTCCCACTGATCTGCACCCTCCTCATTTAGGTGCAGTCCGTCCCTTCTATAGTACCGGTTACCGACTGAGAAGTCGGCCCAGTCCTCCAGGAACCCAAACCCCTCCCAAACCCAGCTCCTCAGCCACTTCTTTACTTCCCTAATCTCCCTCTGCCTCTCTGGTGTGGCTCGATGTACCGGTAGTATTCCTGAGAACACTACCTTGGAGGTCCTTTTCCTCAATTTACCTCCTAAGTCCCTAAAATCGTTCTTTAGGACACTCCATCTGCCTCTGACTTTGTCATTGGTGCCAACGTGCACCATGACAGCCGGGTCTTCCCCAGCCCCTCCCAGTAATCTGTCCACAAGATCCGTGATGTGCCGAACTCGAGCGCCCGGTAGACAACATACTGTTCGGTGCTTCAGGTCTTGGTTACAGATTGCCCTCTCTGTCCTAAGAATTGAGTCCCCTACCACCAGAATCTGTCTTTCCTTTCCCTTTGCTGCCCCCCCCCACTCTCACTGGAGTAGTTCTTCCCCTGGCAGCTAGGAGAGTCCCTCAACTCCAGCAGTGCTGGTCCCTGACTGGTTTCACCAATGTCACTCAATGGAGCGTACTTATTGGGATGTTCCAGTACACTGCGAGTGCACCAGGTGATTATAATGAACCAGACCCTCTCATTCAGATCAGTGGTCACTAGGGATTAGCCGAACACTCCCCGGTTCGGTTCGCACCAGAACCTGCGAACGGACCGAAAATTTGCACGAACGTTAGAACCCCATTGACGTCTATGGGACTCGAACGTTTGAAATCCAAAGTGCTCATTTTAAAGGCTAATTTGCATGGTATTGTCCTAAAAAGGGTTTGGGGACCCGGGTCCTACCCCAGGGGACATGTATCAATGCAAAAAAAACGTTTAAAAACGGCCGTTTTTTCGGGAGCAGTGATTTTAATGATGCTTAAAGTAAAAAAAAAAAAAGTGAAATATTCCTTTAAATATCGTACCTGGAGGGTGTCTATAGTATGCCTGTAAAGTGATTTAGAACAGTCCCTGCACCAAATGTCATTTTTAAAGGAATAAATCTCATTTAAAACTGCTTGCGGGTTTAATGTTATGTCGGGTCCTGGCAATATGGATGAAAATCAGTGAGACAAACGGCATGGGTACCCCCCAGTCCATTACCAGGCCCTTTGGGTCTTGTATGGATATTAAGGGGAACCCCGCACCCAAATTAAAATAAGGAAAGGCCCTATATACTCTGAACAGCAGTATACAGGTGGTGCAAACAAGACAGGGACTGTAGGTTTGTTGTTAAGTAGAATCTCTTTGTAATTTTGAACGGGTACATTTTTAATGTGTTTAGCTCCAGCCAAAAAATCTTTTTTAAGCTTTTTGGAAAACATAGGGAAGGGTTATCACCCCTGTGACATTTGTTTTGCTGTCTTTCCTCCTCTTTAGAAGATTTCACCTCACTTTTTGTCCCAATGACAAATGTTTTTTGAAAATGTGGGTTTTTTTGTGGAACAAGGATTGGAAAGCATCAGTGGAAAGGAGAAATTGTTTTTCCCATATTAACTCTTACAGGAGAGAATTTCCCTTCCTAGGGGTAGATTTCATCTCACTTCCTGTTGTCTCCTTCCGTTTGCAAGTAGGAGTCGTTTGTAAGTTAGATGTTTGAAAGTAGGGTCCTGCCCTATATACTCAGCAGAAATTTGGGCCTTAGGTGTTGTTGTGGCTGCTGTGAAATATTAGATCAAGAATTGTAATTACATGCCCCTGTTGAACAGGGGCAGAAAAATTGGGCCTTTGGTGGTTGTGGTGGTGGTGCTGGTGCCACAACACTGTAAGTCCTCACTCGCTGTTGGTGGGTGCAGAAATGGGCCCTGCTGTGAAATATTAGATCAAGAATTGTAATTACACACCCTTGTTAGACAGGGGCTGAAAAATTGGGCCTTAGGCACTGGTGCTGGTGCCACAACACTGCAACCCCTCACAGACACTCTAGTTGTAACGCAGAAATGAGCCCTGCTGCAAAGTATTGCATCAAAAATTGTAATTACACGCCCCTGTTAAACAGGGGCTGAAAAATTGTGCCTTAGGCAATGGTGGTGGCGCCCAGAACCAAAAATGCTCTTACAAGCTATCAGCGTGATGATTGAGGAGGAAGAGGATAATTACTCAGGGATAGTCACTCAGCATCAGCATAGGCAGTCTTTGAAGGGATCTGAGATTTCAAAAAAAACTATTCGGTTACATCAGCATCAGGTGCTTGGTAGCTGGTGGTGATCCAAGACTGATTCATTTTTATGAAGGTCAGTCGATCGACCGAGTCGGTGGACAGACGCACCCTGTGATCGGTTACCACGCCTCCAGCAGCACTGAATGTGCGTTCCGAAAGAACGCTGGATGCAGGACAGGCCAGTAGCTCAATTGCATACTGTGCAAGCTCTGGCCAGTGATCCATCCTCAAGACCCAGTAACCCAGAGGATTTTCGGTGGGAAAGGTGTCCAAGTCAGATCTTGCCCCTAGGTATTCCTGCACCATGTAAAACAGACGCTGGCGATGGTTGCTGGAACCGATCATACCTTAGGGCTGCGGACCAAAAAATTGTCTGAACGCATCGGTCAGACGACCACCTGGCATGGCGTCAACCACCTCTGAACCTGCCCCTGCAGAGCTGACAAAATCTCTGCCCCAGTGTGGCTCCTGTCCCCCAAGCACACCAGCTCAAGCACCGCATAGCATCTTTTGGCCTGCGTACTTGCGTAGCCCCTTGAACGGCTACGGAGCACTGCTGGTTCCGAGGAAAAAGCACAGGAAGAGGCCATGGAGGAAGAAGAAGAGGAGGGGGTGGAGGATAGAGGTGTGTCACAATCATTAGCATTTTGGAGGCGTGGTGGCGGAACAACCTCCAACACTACTGCACCTTGTCCTGCATCCTTCCCAGCTGCCAGCAGAGTCACCCAATGCGCCGTGAAACTTAGGTAATGTCCCTGTCCATGCCCGCTGGACCGTGAGTCAGCGGTAATATGCACCTTGCCGCTGACCACCCTGTCCAGCGAGGCATGGACATTGCCTTCCACATGCCGGTAGAGAGCCGGAATCGCCTTCCGTGAGAAAAAGTGGCTGTCAGAGAACTCACACAGCAAGCACCCGTCTCCATGCAGCAGCTGCAAATCCTCATTCTGCTAATGCAAAGGTGCATGCACGGAACCATAGCCAGAGGCAAATGAGATCCAGGGTGAGCATGCACAATGGCACCTCTATGCGAATGCGCACACGCGCTAACGAGCGTCCGCGAGTGCCAAAGCGCTAATATGCTAACGCACATGCGCCAATGTGCTAAGTTGCTAATGCGCATGCGCGTACGCACGTACGCTGGCGCCAATCCTGGCACACAGCACCCTATATAAACAGAGAGTCTGCCTAGCATCAGTGCTGGATTGTCTTCAGCTTGTTCCTGTGTTCCTGTGTTCCTGTTGTTATTCTGCCTGATTGACCTTGTTCCTGAAAACCCGGCTATCTTCTGACCATTCTCTTGGATCTCCCCTGCCTGCTGAACCTGCCTCTACTTGCAATACTGACCTTGGCTTGAACTTATGATTACGGCTCTGCTTCCTGATTCTGTACCCTGCTGCCCGTCTGTTGCCAACCCCTGCCTGTTCCTGACTACGGTTTTGCCTTCTGACTTGGTACCCCGCTGCCAGCCTGTTGCCGACTCCTGCCTGTTCCTGATTCTGCAGTTGATCCTGATCTGGCTCCCGCTGAACAAGTTTGGTGATCAGTTTCCACATCTCCTCAGCAGAGGTTCCTATATCTCCAAGTTCCAGCCTCCTGCCTGCAGGCACCTGCACCCTTTCGTTGACCTCGCACTCCCTGTACCCACCACCAGGGCTTCTTGGACCGGAACCGTGCAAAAGGCCACCCTCATCATTTCGGGCTCCGCTGTAAGGTACGTGACAGTGGCGTTTGGGTACCTGCCACTGAGGAACCGCACATTCCACAAACTCACTGAAGGGGGCAGAGTCTACCAACTGAAAAGGCAGCATTTGAAGTGCTAGCAATTTTGCCAAGCTAGCATTCAACCGCTGGGCATGTGGATGGCTGGGAGCAAACTTCTTTCGGCGGTGCAGCAGCTGGGGCAGGGAAATTTGCCTGGTACAATCTGACGTCGGTGTACCAAAAGCAGATTGCCCACAAGTACTTGGCTGTGACACACCTAATTCTACACCTTCATTCCTCTTAGTGCAGGTCTCAGAGAGGACTGAAGGTATAGTGGGGTTGGAGATCTCAGCTGATGAGGAGCAAGGAGAGGTCCTCTTTGTTCTTTGGTGTGGGTCTTTTGGATGCGCTTGCCAACAAACTGCATGGCAGGTCAACATATGTCTGGTCAAGCATGTGGTCAAGCATGTGGTGCCCAAGCGGGAGATGTTTTGGCCACGCGAGATACGCTAGAGACATATGTTGCAAATAGCAACAGTGCGATCTGATGCACTCATCTCAAAAAAGGCCCACACCAAAGAACTTTTTGAATAACGCGCAGAGACTGCAGCGCCCTGCACATGTGGAGCTTTGGGGTGTGATGCAGTCAGTGTGCTGCCCTTAGGCTGGCCCCTGGAGGGCATCCTGCCTCGTTGGTGATGTGCCGCCTCCTCCTCCTCCTCCTCTCTCCTATCAGGCACCGACTTTGAGTCAGTGACCTCATCATCCCCTCCCTCCTCATCACTGGAGCAAACCTGGCAGTATGCTGCAGCAGGGGGAGCATGACTGCCAGATTGCTGTCCTTCTTGGGCACCCCCTCTGTCCGTGCTCATGTTACTGCCTTCATCGAGCTCAGTATCATCATCAGAGCCTTCCAAACGCTGGGCATCCTCCTGGAGCATGTACCCAACACTGTGGTCAAAGAGTTCGAGGGACTCCTCAGGAGGACATGGTGGAGCTAGGGAAGGAGTCACTGATGACATTGAGCCGAGGGAAGAGGCCGCTGCTTTGCCAGACAAAGCACCCTGGGCATGGGTGAGAGAGGATGAGGAGGATGAGGATGGCTTGGTCATCCACTCGACCAAGTCTTCCGTATGTTGCGGCTCAACACGGCCAGCTGCCGAAAAAAAGGCCAAGCGTGTCCTATGGCCACGTGCTGATGAGGATGCACCGTCTCCACGACCAGCACTAGACACAGAGCCTGCTTGCCCTCTCTTATTGGCTTGTGACTGTCTGCCACTCCTTCTTGGCCTTCCAGACATACTAATGGCCTGTAGCTGCACTAAGCTGGGATATATATATATATGTACTGATACTGCAGCTAGCAAAATCAACTGCCTGCCTGTAGTATGAGAACACCACCAACCTTCTACAGGTAGCTTTAGGTGAACACTGTGCAGAGCTCGCAAAAAAATAACTTGTAGGTTTAGCTGAACACTGTGAGCAGGACGCACTGCACTAACTGTAAATAGTCTAGCTGCCTGACTGTGGTACTAATAGGATCAAAAGAACACCAGTAATTTTCTTCAGGTAGCTGTATTTACTGTAACAAGACAAGCCTGCCTGTCAGTAGGAAGATAACAGGAACGGATCTAGCTAATCTGAATACAGTGTATATATATATATATGCAACACCTGGGATGCATATATATACACAATACACTGTAAGTGCAGCTAACTGACTGACTGTTCTGCCTAATCTATCTAACTCAAATCAAATGACACTGTCTCTCTCTCTATCTATCTCTCTTTCAACGCCGGAACACACACTACACAGGGCCGCCGTGCAGGTGACCTTATATAGTGTGGGGCGTGTTCTAAACCCCCTGAGCCATAATTGGCCAAAGCCACCCTGGCTTTGGCCAATTACAGCTCTCTCTACCGACGGCGCTGTGATTGGCCAAGCATGCGGGTCATAGTGCATGCTTGGCCAATCATCAGCCAGCAATGCACTGCGATGCCGCAGTGAATTATGGGCCGTGACGCGCCACACGAATTTGGCACGAACGGCCCATAACGTTCGGAATTCGGCGAACGACCGAACAGCCAATGTTCGAGTCGAACATGGGTTTGACTCGAACAGGAAGCTCATCCCTAGTGGTCACAGGACATGAGGAAACAGAGCAACAAAAAGTAGGAATCTGTTACAACGTTATTAATATCCCTACAATGTACAGAGATCACCCAAAGGGGACTTTTTATTTTCCAAAAAAAAAAAGGGGGCGAAATATGTTTTTTTTTAAACCATGTTGGATTAGTTTATTGTTACAGAAGCCATCAGGAAGCCCAGCCACATAATTCAGAGTACACTGCAGCTTTCCTCCTCCTAGAACACAAAGAGTGCACCAGGTGATTATAATAAACTAGACCCTTCCCATTCAGAATCAGTCTGCACAGGACATGGGGAAAAAGAACAACAAAAAAGTAGGAATCTGTTACAAAGTAATTAAAGAGGGACTGCAGTCTGCTCACATAATTTGTAATAAAACATCTTTGCCATTCTGAGGCTTCCCTCCAACCACTTTGCATATTATTTTATATATACTGTGATTATGTACTTGCCAAATATGCTGCAGAAATCTCCCTCCACTGAGTCTAGCTGCAGCCATTTTGACTGTGGGCAGCTGAAGCTGCTGCCTGTTCACTTCATGGATTTACACAGAGGCACACCTCCAGCTCTGCAGCTCTCGTTGGCCCTCTTATGACTCACCCCCCTCCCTTCCTGGAAAACTCTCACGAGAGTAAGAGAGAGAGAGCTGTTCATGATGTCATGAGCCTAGACTAATGACCAGACAAGAGACAAGAAGTGGGCTGTATAAGGTATTTACTGAAGAAAAATTGATCCGCACTCCGGTTGTTGCTCTTAAAATATCTTCATTTTATTGAATAGCCACAGTGAATAAACGCTGATTAAGTCAGTTGACGTGTTTCAGCCTATAAGGCCTTAGTCATTATGTATTGATTGTTATTTGTATTTGATTTTTATTTATTTTATTGAATAGCCACAGTGAACAAATGCTGATTAAGGGTAGTGGGGTTCCCCAGGGTTCTGTGCTGGGACCAATCCTATTTTATTTGTTCATAAACGACCTGGAGGATGGGATAAACAGTTCAATCTCTGTATTTGCAGACGATACTAAGCTAAGCAGGGCAATAACTTCTCCACAGGATGTGGAAATCTTGCAAGAAGATCTGAACAAATTAATGGGGTGGGCGACTACATGGCAAATGAGGTTCAATGTAGAAAAATGTAAAATAATGCATTTGGGTGGCAAAAATATGAATGCAATCTATAGACTGGGGGGAGAACCTCTGGGGGAATCTAGGATGGAAAAGGACCTGGGGGTCCTAGTAGATGATAGGCTCAGGCCTTAGTCATTATGTATTGATTTTTATTTGTATTTGATCTTTATTTATTTTATTGAATAGCCACAGTGAACTAACACTGATTAAGTCAGTTGACGTGTTTCAGCCTATAAGGCCTTAGTCATTATGTATTGATTTTTATTTGTATTTGATTTTTATTTATTTTATTGAATAGCCACAGTGAACAAACGCTGATTAAGTCAGTTGACATGTTTCAGCCTATACGGCCTTGATCATTATGTATTGATTTTTATTTGTATTTGATTTTTATTTATTTTATTGAATAGCCACGGTGAACAAACGCTGATTAAGTCAGTTGACGTTTTTTCAGCCTATAAGGCCTTAGTTATTATGACTAAGGCCTTATAGGCTGAAACGCATCAACTGACTTAGTCAGCGTTTGTTCACTGTGGCTATTTAATAAAATAAATAAAAATCAAGTAAAATTTTAAGAGCAACAACCAGAGTGCGGATCAATTGTTCTAAATTACTCTACTCAGCCAGCAACTGTGGATCAAGCACCTGGGACCTCTGCTATCTATGTGGTGTATGGGTAGTAGCACTGACTTTTCTGTTTATAATAAGGTATTTACTGGCAGAAAAAAAAAATGTTTTACTATCCAAAGCTCAAACAACAAGAAGGGCAGAAGATTTAATAGATGGAAAGATTAAAGAATGACTGAAGGTCCGCTTTAATATCCCTGCAAAGTACATTTGACGCGTTTCAGCCTATAAGGCCTTAGTCATAATGATTAAGTCAGTTGACACATTTCAGCCTATAAGGCCTTAGTCATAATGATTAAGTCAGTTGACGCGTTTCAATCTATAAGGCCTTAGTCATAATGATTAAGTCAGTACTCCCCGAGGGGAGTGTTTACTCTCCAATAGGGACTAATACTCCCCCAAAGGGTTAAATACTTCTAAATGGATGCAGATCCTGCAGTTTTTTTCCACCAGAACACAGAGAGTGCACCAGGTGATTATAACAAACCAGACACCCCCATTCAGAACCAGTCTGAACAGGACATGGGGAAACAAACAGCTATTTCTTCAGGGAAGCAAAAGGTAGGAATCTGCTACAAAGTTAATAAAATCCTTGCAGTGTATAGAGATCACCCAGAGGGGGAAAGTTGTTTTTCTCAACAAAAAAAAAAGAACAGAAAAAAGGAAGCATAAGAAAAAAAAAAAAGATGCATGTATACATCTATTGTTACAGAAGCCATTAGGAAGCTCAGGCACATAACTCAGAGTACAGAAAATGTTCTGAGCCCACCTCTGACCCGTTTCTAGCCGTATCAGCTGGGTAACCCCCCATCCCCCCACCCCCCTCCTCCTTTTTTTTAATGCCTTCTGCGGTTTTGTACTTGTCCTTCATAAAAACAACCCGAGGGTGGAAATTATTCAAAAAGGCTCATGTTTGACACCTCATCTGTTCCAATCTGACAGCGATACATAATGTAACAGGCTGAGAGTACGGTGAAAAAAAAAATAAAAAAAAATAGAAATGCAACTTAAAAAGGAGATTGACTCCATTCCAAGAGGCCATAAACGGTAACAATGAAGGAAACATGATTTATTTCAGCGTGTAATCTTTACAGTAAGTCATCTCTCAGACGTTTCCCACTGACAGAATGTAATAATATTAATGCCCTGAGCAATCGCAATCACGACCAAGAGAGGTATTTATCAGGCTGCCAATTCAAGTAAATGCAGTAATGTAACATGTTTAAAGCAAGCTAATAAAACAAGTCAGCGGAGAAATATTACACAGCGCTTTCCGCCTCTCCCTTAATCCCCGCTATAAGTTACCAAAGCGAAAATGTAAATCTCGCTCGCGCCGCGTTCCCGAATGCGCAACCCCCCCCCCCTTTTCTTTTTTTTTTTTACTTCGCCTTCGGGATTTAGTGGCGCGGAGTAGAAAGGGGGCACCAAATAAAATACGCTGACCTTTCCATCTTTCCCAAACATACTGCTGCGGATGGTAATAAGATATTCGAATTTCAGGGATGATGTGTACAATCATCAGCGCACGCTGGAGAGTACATACAGGAGACCCTCTGCTTCTGTGTTTAAAGGGATTTCCAGCTTGTATAAAAAAAATAAAAATGTACCACCTGCTTCTGTGTCCTCCATGTAATAAAACAGAGGGGGGGGCGCCTCTACCGCAGACTTCAGCGACAGAGCGACCCGCACATTGCACAGTATGCCGAAATCCAACCAGGACTGTGGAAGTATCCGTGAATTCCTGGATCGGAAAAATGTGCATACCCCCTGCGCTTAACATTGTGCACACGGCTGTGCATCACAGCGCGCGCGAACGTGTGCGCGTGCGCCCAGAGTAAGAATTGGCAACAGACGGCCTGTTTAAGGGTTGCGCTAATTCGGTGTCAGCGCTGATCTATCTTCATAGTGTTCCTTGCTCCTGTTCTGCTGGAGATTTCCCATTACCAGCCCAGCTTCCTCCTGACCTAGGACTACCACCTGTGCGGGATTCGCCCGGACAGTTCGGGTTTGGATTCATGCGTCCAGGTTTCAGACCACCTGAAACCCGGACACATTATTCAGACCGGACTATGGCTTCCCAGCAGGGTTGCTGGCTGCAGTTGGCTAAGCTGGGAGTGTCTGTTAAGCCGCGTACACACGAGTGGATTGTCCGTCAGAAAAAGTCAGACGGGAGCTTTTCATCATATATACCGATCATGTGTGGGCCTTATCAGACTTTTTTTTTTGCTCTGAAGCAAGTACAAGACGGAAGCTATTGGCTACTGGCTACTGAACTTCCGTTTTCTAGTCCCGTCGTACATGTTTTACGTCACCGCGTTCTGGATGGTCGGACTTTGGGTTGACCGTGTGTAGGCAAGACCGCTTGAATGGAATTGCGTCGGAGTTCCGTCTGAGAAACCTTCGGAGTTTATTACGACGGCAAAACTGGTCTCGTGTATGCGGCATTACTCTCTCTTTCACACTGCCCAAAGCCAGCTCTAACAATTCCCCCCTCCCCCCCACACTGACGGGAGAGGAGAGAGGGCTCGATCTGCACCTCTTCCTCCCGCTCCTACCCCTCCGTGTCTACTCCAATCCCCGGCGATGTGCCTCAGAAAAGGATAATGGGGGTCGGGAATTGGAAGTCCAGCAGCCTCAGATACATCTGGATGAGAGGTGATGACTGCCAAGGGGTGAGTGAGCTCACCATCCATCCCTGTCTGTGACTGAAGTCTCCCCCCTTCTCTCTCCTGCATCTGAGTGAGTACACTAAGGTAAATCAGGGTTCTCAGAGCACCCCTTACATCAGAGTTCCCCTTTACACCAGAGGCCACAGTTTTCCTGCTTACATCAGAGTCCTCTCCGTACATCAGAGTGCTCAGTGTCCCCCCTTAAATCAGGGCATCCCTTAGAGTCCCCAGAGTTCTCCCTTACATCAGAGTCTGCAGAGTCCCCTCCCCCCTTACAGTGTAAGGGAACTCTGTGAGTTCAAATGTAAAAGGGGGAACTCTGTGGACTCTGATGTAAAGGGGGACTCTTGTTATAAACGCCATATGATTAGAAATGTTATTTAATGCAAAATATATGTATACTTTATACATTAAAAAAAAAAATTGCTGTCCACCGCTAAAGTGTTCGGGTTGGATTAGACGAAAAGGTGGCGACCCTATCCTGACCTGATCTGAATCCGGCTCTGTACATCTGTGCTACCTGTTCCTGACCTCGGCTTCATCCCTGACCTTGATCTGGCTACTAATTTAGTGATTTGCTGCTCACTCGTTGCTGACCTCAGCTTGATCCCTGACCAGTGGCGGCCACTCCATTAGGGGCGCAGGGGCACCGCCCCCCTATCTATGCGTCCGGCCCCTAATCCACATGTGGGGCACCAGATAAATGGATTCCAATAAGGTCTTTTTTTTAAGCTTGTGATTAGAGCCTGAGGCTTTAATAGGCTTAAAAAAAAGGGTGGGCTCGGGGCACAGAGCACTGTGCCCCGAGCCCACCCAATTGTGTGACAATAGCAAATTAATGTTTGCTATTATCACACTGATTCTCCTCCCGGCCTTCAGGGGTGTTTGGGTAGGAGATACCGTTGAGGGACACTTTTCATCTCGGTGCTCTGTCAGGGATGTCGCAGTCAGTGGCATCTCCAGCTTTCATATTTAGGGGGGGCACATGGGGGGACAGGGACAAAAATAGGGGGGCAATATAAAATGCAAATAGATAGATAGTTAGATAGATAGATAGATAGATAGATAGATAGATAGATAGATAGATAGATAGATAGATAGATAGATTTTATCTATCCTGGGGCCCTTTACCCTTTACTACGATCCCACAACGGCCCTTTCACATGTTCTGCAGTGAGCTCCCTTCCTACTGGGCCCCCCCCCAGGGTGACAGAGAACAAGAGATATATGTCACCAGCATACCAAGAAAATATAAGGGTCCAAAGCAGTGGGAGAACTATCAGGGTTGCAAAGGTTATCTTGCCACCGGGCCCTGGTGTTCTGCAACTCTGGGTTTCCCCAGCCTCCTCTTGCTGTCTTGCCCCTGCTATTGACAGCGCTGGTCTGGCATCTCTTGGAATTTACAGGCTGGTTCTCCTGTCCTAAGGACGGGAGAAATCAGTCTGTTTTTTCAGTAACTGAGAGTCCTGGTGGAGTCCTTCCTGCAACTCAATCTTCTCCCTGCCAATGAGGATGCAGAGGAAGGAGCAGATCGGGCGGCCATGGTTGTGTGAGCGCTTGCATTATGCAGTGTCAGTGAGCAGAGGGAGGGGGGAGGAATCACCCGCAGGAGCTGACTGGGGACGTTCTCCCTCTCAATAGAGACTGTGTTACCCCAGCGGTGGCCCGAGTAAGATGCGGAACATCCGATATGAATACAAACGAAAAGAAATTGCCTTTTTGTAAAAAAAAAAAAAAAAAAATTTTTTTGGGGGGGCACATGGTGGGGCCCAGCATAATGTTGGGGGGGTCAAGGCCCCCTCTGGCCCCCCCCCTAGGGTCGCCATTGGTCGCAGTAAGGGTTCCCACTAAGCACCTGTCACCTATGGTCAGATACGTAGATGATAGACTTCATAATAGCATGCAATGCCAAGTTGCAGTTTCTAAAACTGCTCTGTCCCCTGAGCCCACCCTATTTTGAAGCCTATTAGGGCCTCTGGCTCTGTTTACGTGCTTCAAAAAAAAAACCCCACCCCCATTGGAATTCATGTGTCCGGTGTCCTGCATGTAGAATTGGGGGGCAGCGCCCATGCATCCCTAATGAACGGGCTGCCTCTGAGGAGTTACAATGTGATTCTGGGTGGGGATGAGAGTTACATTATGAAGAGCCTCTCCACAATGTGACTCTCATCCCCACCCAAAATCTCCCTCATCCATTTTCTCCGGTCCTCTCCAATCTACAGCACAGCAGAACGCCAGCGCACACTGGTGACTTCCCTTCATGCTGCTCTCTCGCATCTGCAATGTATGCACCTGAGAGGGCTGGGTCCACTCCCACCACTGACGAGGCTGACCACACCCCCTCACCGAGTCCCGCCCCGCCCAATCACAAGACTAGTAACCAGTAAGTAACCTAGCAGCAGCAGGCTCCTCCTCAGCAGGGAAGGAAGCAGAGCGAGTAATGGATCGCCTTCCGGGCGGGAAATCAGGCGGCTAACAGTTTCATTCATTAGGCTGCCATATGGGGGGGCGGGCCGGGCCCCTTGGGACGCTCAGGCCCCTTACAGATGTAGCAGCCTGGTGTTTAGGCAAGGTTGCTCCTAAATTTACCTGCCAGGTTTAGCTGCCTTGGCTAATTGTTGAGGATCAATTGATTTCACTCTAAGTCTGTAATTGCCTCACTTCTCTCTTCTGCCACTGGGTGCTGGGTACCTGGTGGCATTAGACATGAGAAGGGCAATGCAAGGTCAGATTATGGGTATATGGAGTGTCCCAGCCAATGGGCAGGGGTTTTCTTAAATACCTTAGCCTGCTAGGAGAACCTATATATTTGGGTGGAGTTAGGTGATCGGGGTTCGGTGCCACCTGGAAGGCTGTCTGGGTGGACGTGTGTTGTATTGCCCCAGGCTGCTAGGGCGAAGATTGGGCCTATCCCTGGCACAGCTGGCTGGTGGGCTGTCTGAGGCCCTATCCAGAATCAAGAGATCAGCGCAGGGTTGGGATTGCGGCTTGCAGTCCAATCAGAAGTGACGGTTCTGCCAGCTGGGGAGCCTGTTGTGGTCGGGGGTAGAGGGGAAGCTGTCGCCACTAAGGGACCATCCACCTTATTACCGGGGACCACATTGAGTAGCTGAAGCAAGTACCGGAGCGGATGATAGTGGATGATAGGCTCAGCAATGGCATGCAATGCCAAGCTGCTGCTAATAAAGCAAACAGAATATTGGCATGCATTAAAAGGGGGATCAACTGCAGAGATAAAACGATAATTCTCCCGCTCTACAAGACTCTGGTCCGGCCGCACCTGGAGTATGCTGTCCAGTTCTGGGCACCAGTCCTCAGGAGGGACGTACTGGAAATGGAGCGAGTACAAAGAAGGGCAACAAAGCTAATAAAGGGTCTGGAGGATATTAGTTATGAGGAAAGGTTGTGAGCACTGAACTTATTCTCTCTGGAGAAGAGACGCTTGAGAGGGGATATGATTTCAATTTACAAATACTGTACTGGTGACCCCACAATAGGGATAAAACTTTTTCGCAGAAGAGAGTTTAATAAGACTCGTGGCCACTCATTACAATTAGAAGAAAAGAGGTTTAACCTTAAACTACGTAGAGGGTTCTTTACTGTAAGAACGGTAAGGATGTGGAATTCCCTTCCACAGGCGGTGGTCTCAGCGGGGGGCATTGATAGCTTCAAGAAACTATTAGATAATCACCTGAATGACCGCAATATACAGGGATATGTAATGTAATACTGACACATTATCACACACATAGGTTGGACTTGATGGACTTGTGTCTTTTTTCAACCTCACCTACTATGTAACTATGTAACTATGTATTTTCACCAACCGGGGACGGTGAAGAATCGGGAATCTTCAGCGGGTATCAAGCCAGGGACCCAGCAGAGAGGTGGGGGTGACACTTGAGGAAGATACTACAGTGAAGATTGGAGGAGCTCAAGGGATTCAGTGACATTGAATCATCTTAGTCTAGTGAAAGAGACCAGGAGCTCAGTGGGCTGAAGAACTACAAGAAGAAATTGAAGTGGAAATGAAAGAACTGTTGAGCTTTGTGTGTTTGGAACTGTTAAAGATTGTTGCTATAGGAGACATCCTATACTTATACTTCCTTATACTTCCTACACATGCAGATGTGGTGTCTTGTTGGATGCCTTTCCCTGCATGACTGTCCCCCCATTGAAGTCTTGGAGTCTGCCAATTAATCTTGCAACTACTTAGTGGTGACCTGGCCCTAACCCTCTCTCCCAAAGTTCTGTTTACAGAAATAAAATCTCTTTTGCATTCAAGAAGTGTCTGGCGCCCAATGACTCTAACTGCTTTGCACCCACTATGCCTCACAACCCACCATATACAGAAGGATGTCGGCTATCCCTGGCTCTGGAGGTTCTCATTAGATGGAAGGAGGCCGGGGACCTCGCTACACAAGTGTGTTGCCTGTACCCCCCCTGATGGCAGCCCCGCACAGGAGTCACAGTGGAGAGTCGGGTCATAGAAGGTCAGGCGCTGGGAACATGAACTATAGGAAGGAACACAAGCTGGAGAAAAGAACAATACCAGGAGCTGGGAACGCAAACTAGAACTGGATCAAGGACCTCTTGAAATCAGGGACGGGATCTCTCAGGTTCTTATTGCTGTTGGTGACCCTGTTGGCAGAGTTCCCCTTACTTTAATTCCTCGGCAAATAAGTGTGACCGTATCCAATCCCTTCACATCAAGCACCCGGTGCCGCCCTGTGCCCAGAATGCCAAGCCACTGCGGAGGAGGAAGGGGAGAGTTGGACCGGTATGCAGGGGCGGACTAATAACTCATGGGGCCCCTGGGCAATAGGAGATTATGGGGCCCCCAGGCAATCAGAGATTATGGGGCCACACAGTATACACACACACAGTATACAATCACACAGTATACACAGACAGATGTAAAAAAAACACGGATTTATACATACTGTCCCTGGTTTTACTGAGGCTGGCAACCCTGATGGGGCCCCCTAGTGGCCCAGGGCCCTCGGCAGTGCCCGAGTGGCTCAATAGTCAGTCCGCCCCTGCCGGTATGTTGCCTGGAGCCACATTTATGCTTTTTGCTCACCAAATGGTTAATTGGAAGCGCCTGACTTGTGACTACGGGGAACACATGAATTGGATATTGTCTTATTAAATACATGTATGCAATTTCTTAGCATGAATTTTTGGTTTTATCTGAGAGCATCCACTTGAATCAGTATTTTTTTGCGAGAAAATTACTTAAAACCCCCAAACATTATATATATATATATATTTTTTAGCAGAGACACTAGAGAATAAAATGGCGATCACTGCAACTTTTTGTCACACAGTATTTGCGTATCTGTTTTTTTTTTTTTTTTTGTGTGGAAAAAAGACACTTTAATAAACATTTATGCAAAAAAAAAAAATACAATATATAACCCAATTTTTTTTTGTAAAATATGAAAGATGATGTGACTCCGAGTGAATAGATATTCTTTTATTCCTATTAGAAGGAATGTACACATCCCTCGTAATAGATATAAGGGATGACAGGTCCTCTTTATGGAAAGATCTATAAGACCCCCAAATCACAGCTTTACATTTAAAAGCAAAAGATCAAAAAAATAATAATAAAAATGATCTTTCGCTTTAACCACTTGCCTTGAACGAATAGATACCTAACACGTCACGCTTTAAAATTGCGCCCGATCGTGGAATGGCACCAAACTACGATACTTAAAAATCTCCATAGGCGACACGCTTTAAACACGGAGGAGTGGGGCGATTTAAAAGAAAAAAAAATCGTATTTATTTCTTTTTTTACAATGTACCTTTTAATTTTTATTGGATCTCTTTTATTCCTATTACAGGGAATGTACACATCCCTTGTAATAGAAATAAGGGGTGACAGGTCCTCTTTATGGAGAGATCTACTGTAAAAAAAGCCCAAATCACAGCTTTACCTTTAAAAGCAAAAGATCAAAAAAAAAAAAAAATTATCTTTTTCTTTAACCATTTGCCATCCGGCCACTCAGCGCTGTCACACTTTGAATGACAATTGCGCTTTCATGCTACACTGTACCCATATGACATTTTTATTGTTTACTTCACACAGATAGAACTTTCTTTTAGTGGTATTTAATCACCACTGGGGATTTAAATTTTTTGCTAAATAAAAAAAAAAAAAAAATTTTGAAAAAAAATAACATTTTGGAAAAAAAAAAAACTATTTCATATTTTGTTATAAAATTTTGCAAACAGTCAATTTTTCTCCTTCACCTTTTTGCGCTGATGGATACTGATGAGGTGGCACTGATGAGGCAGTACTGATGGGCACTGATAGAAGACACCGATGGGCACTGATAGGTAGCACTAATGGGCACTGATAGGCAGCACTGATTGGCAGCACTGAAGAGCACAGATAGGCGGCACTGATAGGCAGCACTGGTGGGCACTGATAGGCGGCACTGGTGGGCACTGATAGACGACACTGAAGGGCACTGATAGGTAGCACTAATGGGCACTGATAGGCAGTACTGATTGGCAGCACTGAAGAGCACAGATAGGCACCACTGATAGGCAGCACTGGTGGGCACTGATAGGCAGTACTGGTGGGCACTGATAGACGACACAGATGGGCACTGATAGGTAGCACTAATGGGCACTGATAGGCAGCACTGATTGGCAGCACTGAAGAGCACAGATAGGCGGCACTGATAGGCAGCACTGGTGGGCACTGATAGGCAGCACTGGTGGGCACTGTTGGGACTACACTGATCATCGGGACACTGATAACCAGTGCCCTAACCATCAGTGTAGATGTCCCCTTTCACACAAGGTGGGTACCTGCTCTCCTCTCCTCACACTGTCAGCATGAGGAAAGGAATGCCAATAACCAGCTTGTGTTTACATCGTGATCAGCTGTGACTGGACACTGCTGATCACGTGGTAAAGAGTCATTGTGATTGGCTCTTTACCCGTTCTGTGGTCAGCTGTGTCCTCAGAACACGACGATCACAGAGCACGCAGCCCACACGCCGCAGCGGGCCTGGGGGAATCACAATCACAGGAGGATGTCATATGACACCCTCAGGAAGTGGTTAAAAAAAAATTGTTTACTTCCACCCTAGACCAGAAGTGACGTCATGACGTCGCTCCGGTACTCCAAGATAATAGAGGTGATCAGAGATGGTCTGGTTTCTCCTCTATGATCAGCCACGTGAACTGCCGGATCGTTTCTTGGGCACGCCAGTAAAAACGGTAAGCCCAAAAAAAAAAAAAAACTGGAGGGTAACGAACCCCTCCTGCTGCTTCTGAAATCGATCCAGTGGCTAATTAGCCGCTTGGACCTCTTTTATGAGAAAGCCAAACTGAAAAAAAAAATACCAGAGGTATATATAGTATATATACGTATTGTGGTCGGCCAGTGGATAATAACCCCCAGTCACCAAAAGATACTGAGAAGCCTTTTTTGTGGGCAGATCACAAGTATTGTCTCTTTCCATTTCTGAACCTCATTTGCAAAAAAAACACCTAATCAGATATTTTACATTTATGTTCTTTATATCTTGTTTTGTTTCATTTTATTTAGGCTTTGCTTCCAGCTGGTTAATACTATTCTATGGCTTTGTTCAGCCAACCCGGGGAAAGCCTGAGTTACTGGTGATCGGGGAATCGCAGGAGGACTACGCCAGAATGACTCCTGCGTGTGTTGGGCTTCAGAAACGTCGGTGGATTCCAATAAATGTCTAATACTCGACCTGCCAACATGTGGTTATTGAAACACGCAAATAATAACATCTGCAATATACACGATAACATCAATGCTGAGCAATTTGTATGTTTTCATAGATTTTGCTAATGATATGGAAACCACTACAATAAAGAAAATACAATGCAACCTAAATATAGAAAGAAATGTTCAGAGTTCCGACCCCGATTCTGAATTTCATGCATTTAGTCCCAACGTAACCTGGAAATGAACCTTACTATTCGATGGAGAAATTGTTCATCCAAAAGAAGCCACTTGTCCCGTGACTCAGGGGCCATACATGACCCTCTTGGTTTTCCCAAATGGTCTCTGAGCAAAATGTATAAGTGATATTTTCAATATCTTTAAATACGTAAATGAGGAATGTATGAGATACTAGAATGAGGAAACATGTAGTTTAGCACTGAGTGACAATCATACTGCATCTTGGTGTCAGGGCTGGGCTCAGCCCTTCCTTCTCTGGGCTGCCAGCTCCTATCTCTCCACAGTCACTCAGCTGTCGGCTAATTGCCAGCTCCCATCTCTCTCCACAGTTACTCACCTGTTGATGATATCCTGCTCGTCAGTCCTGCCTACTTAAAGTGTAAGTAAACCCTCCTATCGTTTTCAGCCAAGGAAGCTGCCATCTTTGCCTCTGTTTAATCTACAACTGCCATGATGCTGCACATGTGATCAGTTATGACACCAGCCATTGGATGGCTTGACAGTTTGGTTGAGAGCACAACCAATGGGAGTGTTACATTTCCGGCACGTGACGGAAATTAAACAGTTTTATGGATGGGTTTACTTCCGCTTTAAGCCGTCCAGTCGAGATGATCTCTGCCTTCGCCTCGGTCACATCTCTAGAGACGCTCTCCTGTGTTCATTATAAAGACTTGCTTGGCTGACATTCCTTCTGACTCCAGATCCCGTTTGCTGTTCTACTACGCTCGTCTCTGGCTCCCTGACGTTTTGGCTTGTCTGACTATCCGTTCCGGTTCCTGAACTCTGGCTATGAACTTCCATAAGGTTCAAATAGTGTGATCTCCAAGCTATAGCTTGTCAGGGATGGGCTCAGCCCTTCCTTCTCTGAGCTGGCCGCTCAGCTTTCAGCTAATTGCCAGCTCCTATCTCTCTCCACAGTGACTCAGCTGTTGATGATCCAGCTCGTCAGTCCTGCCTACTTAAGCCGTCCAGTCCAGAGGAGCTCTGCCTTCGCCTTGGTCAACATCACACAGACGATCTCCTGCGTTCCTGTTTAAAGACTTGCTTTGCTGACATCCCTTCTGGCTCCAGATCCTGCTTGCTGTTTCACTACATTGATCCCTGACTTCTGGCTTGGCTGACTATCCATTCCGGTTACTGAACTTTGGCAATGTTTGTTCTTTTTACATTTATTATTAAACAAGTGTGATTTAACTGTACTTCTGCCTCGGTCTGATTTCATGGTTTCTGACACTTGGGAAGTAGAAGAACAAAGCTATGCTCCATGAAAGTCAAACTGTAGCATTTAATGAGTATAGCTGGCTTAAAACACACTCCCTGCCCCTGGGCCATGTCCTTCTGGCCTGTTTAACCCCAATTGGGCTTATTCATAGCGGTGCCCAATTGGGATGAAATGCGGCGCCGGGGCGTGGCCTAGGATGGGGACTGTGTTGGAAGCCAGCTATACTCACTAAGCTCTACAGTTTAGTAAGAAGAGTCAGTGTAAAAAAAAGCCAATAGGTAGTTCAGACTGCAGAGATGCCGATAGGATAGGCACAAGGCTGCTATTGTAAAACCATTTCTTCATTTCACTGAATAGGATGCATTTTATGGCTTTAAATTGCCACTTCCTCAGTTCAAGGTGATAAAATTGGTCTCTAGTATCACCTGGTAGTATGCTCCACACGGGCTACATATTCTTTATCAGCCACTAGTTGGAGAGTAGAGTTTGTGGCAATGAAGTCCTCTAGGTGATCACATGTAGCAGAGAAGGTGGCTGTTTGTGCTGCTCATAAGTAGCGTGCGTTCCGCTGCTTCACTTCTGGATGTGGAACACACGGCTGGGCTATGGGAGCCTATGAGTGAGATCATGGCTCCCGGAATTCCAATTCAATTGGAGCTGAGTTGAAGCTCCAGGATTATTTGACCAGTTCTGAGTGGATTTTCTCTTTTCTCTGAGCCCAGAACGCTCCTGGAAGTGAAAAGAGGGAGACCCAAGACATCACCAGACCAGCTATAAGAGTCTTGGTGAAAAGGGAGTTAATACAACCAATAAAATATTATACTGTGTATATATATATATATATATATATATATATATATATATATATATATATATATATATATATATATATATATATATACACATATACACTATATTACCAAAAGTATTGGAAAGTCTTAGTCCGTAGGGTTCAATATTGAGTTGGCCCACCCTTTGCAGCTATAACAGCTTCAACTCTTCTGGGAAGGCTGTCCACAAGGTTTAGGAGTGTGTCTATGAGAATTTTTGACCATCCTTTCAGAAGTGCATTTGTGAGGTCAGGACTCTATGCAGGTCAGTCAAGTTTCTCCACCCCAAACTCGCTCATCCATGTCTTTATGGACCTTGCTTTGTGCACTGGTGATCAGTCATGTTGGAACAGGAAGGGGCCGTCCCCAAACTGTTCCCACAAAGTTGGGAGCATGAGATTGAAATGTCTTGGTATGCTGACGCCTTAAGTGTTCCCTTCACTGGAACTAAGGGGCCAATCCCAACCCCTGAAAAACAACTCCACACCATAAGCCCCCCTCCACCAAATGATTTGGACCAGTGCACAAAGCAAGGTCCATAAAGACATGGATGAGCGAGTTTGCAGTGGAGGAACTTGACTGGCCTGCACAGAGTCCTGACCTAAACCCGATAGAACAACTTTTGGATGAATTAGAGCGGAGACTGCGAGCCAGGCCTTCTCGTCCAACATCACAAACGTGCTTCTGGAAGAATGGTCAAACATTCCCATAGACACACTCCTAAACCTTGTGGACGGCCTTCCCAGAAGAGTTGAAGCTGTTATATCTGCAAAGGGTGGGCCAACTCCATATTGAACCCTACGGACTAAGACTGGGACATCATTAAAGTTCATGTGTATATATATGTATATATATATATATATATATATATATATATATATATATATATATATATATATATATACACACACTGTTTATACATCCATACACGGAGACCTTAAAATCTCTTAAGTCTCTTAAGATCTTTTTTCCAAAACTATTCATCAAAAAGGTCCAGGCTTGGTTGCTCTCAGTGGAAATTTGTCTTTCTTAACCTAACTATGTAAGTAACTAGTATTATGTACCGGAGCATCTGACCTAAAACTGTACTAAAGACTCCTGTGGGGTAGTTGAAAGTAATATTTGGAATATTAAAGGAGAGCCACAGGCCAAACACCAAATTCAGTTCACCCCTGACTACGTCAATTCATGACGAAACGCGCAGGGACCTGCTTGTCACCGGACGTGGAGTGAGTGGTTGCCGGGACACGGCGGACATCTTGTTGACAGTGTGTGCTGTGGAATTAACTAGCAAACAAGTGCTTTTTAACCATCATCATGTGAGTGTATTTCCAGTCTTTTTTATACCAATAAATTGCTCCAAGGATTACTGCGCCATGAGGTTGATTCCTTTTCATGGGATATACATTGGTGTGGAATTAACGCTCTGAAAGTTGGGAACGGCTTGTGGAGTTCTGATCATCGGTGTTCATCCTGCCTGGTTTGATCGATCGTGGTGTGCTGTGACCCAAGGATCTCCTTATATCCAAAGCTCATCTGACCCCTGTAATAAGGGTCCACAGAGGAGGGTAGGAGGCAGTGTGTTCGGGTGTCGGTGGTGGTTCTCTTCCCTGTTTTCCTGACCAAGCATTTATCCTATGATGTGTGCTTCATCTTGAGCTCCTTTGAGGAATCATCACCTTAAGGACAATATCTTTGAGCGCCGCACTTCTTGTTACCAGATTCAGAAATGTACTTTTATTTGGGATTATGTTTGGACTCAATGTTGGGAAGATGACATGGGGCTTCACTTTGTTTTGCCCGTAAAAGATCATGGCACCTTCTTCAGACATGCCCAGATTTTTATACATGAAACAAGTCCATACAATAAATTAAATTCTATCCAACTGCGCAAAATCTTTTATTTACATTGGAAAATGATGCAGGTTCCCCTTTTCTTACCGTTAGGAAGGTGCAATGGCCATAGTTTAATCTAATGAAAAGCAGTGAAAGAGTCATCGTCATAAGGTTCCATCGTCTCCTTTTTCTCCGGTTAACCTGAACCCCACACAACGCCTGGAGTACTAAAATCAGAATGTGGTGTCAGATCTGCAGGCGGACATCTGCAAGCGAAGGACAACAGAATGTAGAAAGCTCGGGGGACGAGGCTCCTGATAGGAAGGACATTTACACAGATAGAAGGAGCACTTGATAGACAAAGCTGTGATAATCTGCAGGATCAAAGGGAGCAATGAGACTATCCGGCCAAATCTCGGTGTAAACAGAATCTGCATATGGTGAATACACTGGATTCGGTGGAACGAAAGAAGAATGCAATACATGGGACTCTTTTCAGAGGTCACATGACTTGATAATAACTAAATTGCAGCAATTTGATTCAGGCTCCAAAGGCCAAAAAGGGTCTAATTAATTTATTGGACATGACAAGGCAATATACACTGTACAGCATGAGAGAACATCCTGAGCCTACAAGGATCCCAGTGTGACAGAAGAACCTGTTTTAAGCTTTATTGACCCAACAATAAATAGGATTGCCACCTGCCTGGGATTCACCCGGACAGTCCAAGTTTTAAATTAGGTGTCTGGGTTTCAGACCATCTGAAATCTGGAGTAGGGATGAGCTTCGTGTTCGAGTCGAACCCATGTTCGACTCGAACATCGGCTGTTCGACCGTCCGTCGAATTGAGAACGATATGGGCCGTTCGCGCCAAATTCGTGTGGCGCGTCACGGCCCATAATTCACTGCGGCATCGCAGTGCATTGCTGGCTGATGATTGGCCAAGCATGCACTATGACCCGCATGCTTGGCCAATCACAGCGCCGTCAGTAGAGAGAGCTGTAATTGGCCAAAGCCAGGGTGGATTTGGCCAATTATGGCTCAGGGGATTTAGTACACGCCCCACACTATATAAGGCCGCCTGCACGGCGGCCCTGTGTAGTGTGTGTTCCGGTGTGCTGAGAGATAGAGAGAGAGAGAGAGAGAGACAGTGTCATTTGATTTGAGTTAGATAGATTAGGCAGAACAGTCAGTCAGTTAGCTGCACTTACAGTGTATTGTGTATATATATGCATCCCAGGTGTTGTGTATATATATATATATACACTGTATTCAGTTTAGCTAGATCCGTTCCTGTTATCTTTTATCTAGACTATTTACATTTGGTGCAGTGCGTCCTGCTCACAGTGTTCAGCTAGATCCGTTCCTGCTATTTACATTTGGTGCAGTGCGTCCTGCTCACAGTGTTCAGCTAGATCTGTTCCTGCTATTTACATTTAGTGCAGTGCGTCCTGCTCACAGTGTTCAGCTAGATCTGTTCCTGCTATTTACATTTAGTGCAGTCAGTGCGTCCTGCTCACAGTGTTCAGCTAGATCTGTTCCTGCTATTTACATTTAGTGCAGTCAGTGCGTCCTGCTCACAGTGTTCAGCTAGATCCGTTCCTGCTATTTACATTTAGTGCAGTGCGTCCTGCTCACAGTGTTCAGCTAGATCTGTTCCTGCTATTTACATTTAGTGCAGTCAGTGCGTCCTGCTCACAGTGTTCAGCTAGATCTGTTCCTGCTATTTACATTTAGTGCAGTCAGTGCGTCCTGCTCACAGTGTTCAGCTAGATCCGTTCCTGCTATTTACATTTAGTGCAGTGCGTCCTGCTCACAGTGTTCAGCTAGATCCGTTCCTGCTATTTCCATTTAGTGCAGTGCGTCCTGCTCACAGTGTTCAGCTAGATCTGTTCCTGCTATTTACATTTAGTGCAGTGCGTCCTGCTCACAGTGTTCAGCTAGATCCGTTCCTGCTATTTACATTTAGTGCAGTGCGTCCTGCTCACAGTGTTCAGCTAGATCCGTTCCTGTTATCTTCCCACTGACAGGCAGGCTTGTCTGGTTACAGTATATAAATCTACCTGAAGAAAATTACTGGTGTTCTATCCCAGCTTAGTGCAGCTACAGGCCATTAGTATGTCTGGAAGGCCAAGAAGGAGAGGCAGACAGTCACAAGCCAATAAGAGAGGGCAAGCAGGCTCTGTGTCTAGTGCTGGTCGTGGAGACGGTGCATCCTCATCAGCACGTGGCCATGGGACACGCTTGGCCTTTTTTTCGGCAGCTGGCCGTGTTGAGCCGCAACATGCGGAAGACTTGGTCGAGTGGATGACCAAGCCGTCCTCATCCTCCTCATCCTCTCTCACCCATGCCCAGGGTGCTTTGTCTGGCAAAGCAGCGGCCTCTTCCCTCAGCTCAATGTCATCAGTGACTCCTTCCCTAGCTCCACCATGTCCTCCTGAGGATTCTCTCGAACTGTTTGACCACAGTGTTGGGTACATGCTCCAGGAGGATGCCCAGCGTTTGGAAGGCTCTGATGATGATACTGAGCTCGATGAAGGCAGTAACATGAGCACGGACAGAGGGGGTGCCCAAGAAGGACAGCAATCTGGCAGTCATGCTCCCCCTGCTGCAGCATACTGCCAGGTTTGCTCCAGTGATGAGGAGGGAGGGGATGATGAGGTCACTGACTCAACGTGGGTGCCTGATAGGAGAGAGGAGGAGGAGGAGGAGGAGGCGGCACATCACCAACGAGGCAGGATGCCCTCCAGGGGCCAGCCTAAGGGCAGCACATTGACTGCATCACACCCCAAAGCTCCACATGTGCAGGGCGCTGCAGTCTCTGCGCGTTATTCAAAAAGTTCTTTGGTGTGGGCCTTTTTTGAGACGAGTGCATCAGATCGCACCGCTGCTATTTGCAACATATGTCTCAAGCGTATCTCGCGTGGCCAAAACATCTCCCGCTTGGGTACCACATGCTTGACCAGACATATGTTGACCTGCCATGCAGTTCGTTGGCAAGCATATCTAAAAGACCCACACCAAAGAACAAAGAGGATCTCTCCTTGCTCCTCATCAGCTGAGATTTCCAACCCCACTAGACCTTCAGTCCTCTCTGAGACCTGCAGTGAGAGGAATGAAGGTGTAGAATTAGGTGTGTCACAGCCAAGTACTTGTGGGCAACCTGCTTTTGGTACACCGACGTCAGATTGTACCAGGCAAATTTCCCTGCCCCAGCTGCTGCACCGCCGAAAGAAGTTTGCTCCCAGCCATCCACATGCCCAGCGGTTGAATGCTAGCTTGGCAAAATTGCTAGCACTTCAACTGCTGCCTTTTCAGTTGGTAGACTCTGCCCCCTTCCGTGAGTTTGTGGAATGTGCGGTTCCTCAGTGGCAGGTACCCAAACGCCACTTTTTCTCACGGAAGGCGATTCCGGCTCTCTACCGGCATGTGGAAGGCAATGTCCATGCCTCGCTGGACAGGGCGGTCAGCGGTAAGGTGCATATTACCGCTGACTCATGGTCCAGCAGGCATGGACAGGGACGTTACCTAAGTTTCACGGCGCATTGGGTGACTCTGCTGGCAGCTGGGAAGGATGCAGGACAAGGTGCAGTAGTGTTGGAGGTTGTTCCGCCACCACGCCTCCAAAATGCTGATTGTGACACACCTCTCTCCTCCACCCCCTCCTCTTCTTCTTCCTCCATGGCCTCTTCCTCGGAACCAGCGGTGCTCCGTAGGCGTTCAAGGGGCTACGCAAGTACGCAGGCCAAAAGATGCCATGCGGTGCTTGAGCTGGTGTGCTTGGGGGACAGGAGCCACACTGGGGCAGAGGTTCTGTCAGCTCTGCAGGGGCAGGTTCAGAGGTGGTTGACGCCACGCCAACTTAAGGCAGGAATGGTGGTTTGCGACAATGGCACCAACCTCCTCTCTGCCCTCCGACAGGGACAACTGACCCATGTGCCCTGTTTGGCTCACGTCCTTAACTTGGTGGTGCAGCGGTTCTTGGGCAGGTACCCGGGCTTACAGGATGTCCTGAGGCAGGCCAGGAAAGTCTGTGTGCATTTCCGCCGGTCATATAATGCCAGTGCTCGGCTGACGGACCTCCAAAAGGAGTTTAACCTGCCCAAGAACTGCCTAATCTGTGACATGCCCACCAGGTGGAACTCAACGTTGGCCATGCTGCAGCGGCTGCACACGCAGCAGAGGGCCATCAATGAGTACCTGTGCGACTATGGCACCAGGACAGGGTCAGGGGAGCTTGGTTTTTTTTCCCCACGCCAGTGGGCCATGATCAGGGATGCATGCACTGTCCTGTCACCATTCGAGGAGGCCACGAGGATGGTGAGCACTGACAGTGCATGCATCAGTGACACTGTCCCCCTTGTCCACCTGTTGGAGCACACGCTGCGTGGAATAATGGACAGGGCACTTGAGGCAGAACAGAGGCAGGAAGAGGAGGACTTCCTTAGCTCTCAAGGCCCCCTTTATCCAGACAGTGTTCCTGCGTGCCTGCCGATCACACAGGAAGAGGACGAGGAGGAGGAGGAGGAAGATTGTGTCAGTATGGAGGTGGAGCCTGGCACTCAGCATCAGCAGCAGTCTTTAAGGGATCAGTCCCAAGGAACACATGGACTTGTACGTGGCTGGGAGGAGGTGGCTGCGGACGTTGTTGTCCTTAGTGACCCAGAGGACTCCGGACCGAATGCCTCAGCAAACCTACGCTGCATGGCCTCCCTGATCCTGCAAAGCCTGCGTAAGGATCCTCGTATTCGTGGTATCAAGGAGAAGGACCAATACTGGCTGGCAACCCTCCTTGATCCACGTTACAAGGGTAAGGTTGCGGACCTTATCTTGCCATCGCAGAGGGAGCAGAGGATGAAACATCTTCGGGAGGCCTTGCAGAAAGGTCTGTGCAACGCGTTCCCAGAGACTGGGAGGTTACAAACTCCTGTTTCTGGACAACGTGTTGCTGAGGCTTCGGTTAGTCAAAGAAGGAGCGGTGGAGAAGGTGGCCGTCTGACCGATGCGTTCAGACAATTTTTTGGTCCGCAGCCCCAAGGTATAATCGGTTCCAGCAACCATCGCCAGCGTCTGTTTTACATGGTGCAGGAATACCTAGGGGCAAGATCAGACTTGGACACCTTTCCCACCGAAAATCCTCTGGGTTACTGGGTCTTGAGGATGGATCACTGGCCAGAGCTTGCACAGTATGCAATTGAGCTACTGGCCTGTCCTGCATCCAGCGTTCTTTCGGAACGCACATTCAGTGCTGCTGGATGCGTGGTAACCGATCACAGGGTGCGTCTGTCCACCGACTCGGTCGATCGGCTGACCTTCATAAAAATGAATCAGTCTTGGATCACCACCAGCTACCAAGCACCTGATGCTGATGTAACCGAATAATTTTTTTTGAAATTTCAGATCCCTTCAAAGACTGCCTATGCTGATGCTGAGTGACTATCCCTGAGTAATTATCCTCTTCCTCCTCAATCATCACGCTGATAACTTGTAAGAACATTTTTGGTTCTGGGCGCCACCACCAGTGCCTAAGGCACAATTTTTCAGCCCCTCTTTAACAGGGGCGTGTAATTACAATTTTTGATGTAATACTTTGCAGCAGGGCTCGTTCCTGCATTCCAACTAGAGTGTCTGTGAGGGGTTGCAGTGTTGTGGCACCAGCACCAGTGCCTAAGGCCCAATTTTTCTGCCCCTGTCTAACAGGGGCGTGTAATTACAATTTTTGATGCAATACTTTGCAGCAGGGCTTGTTCCTGCGTTCCAACTAGAGTGTCTGTGAGGGGTTGCAGTGTTGTGGCACCAGCACCAGTGCCTAAGGCCCAATTTTTCTGCCCCTGTCTAACAGGGGCGTGTAATTACAATTTTTGATGCAATACTTTGCAGCAGGGCTCGTTCCTGCGTTCCAACTAGAGTGTCTGTGAGGGGTTGCAGTGTTGTGGCACCAGCACCAGTGCCTAAGGCCCAATTTTTCTGCCCCTGTCTAACAGGGGCGTGTAATTACAATTTTTGAAGCAATACTTTGCAGCAGGGCTCGTTCCTGCGTTCCAACTAGAGTGTCTGTGAGGGGTTGCAGTGTTGTGGCACCAGCACCAGTGCCTAAGGCCTAATTTTTCAGCTCCTGTTCAACAGGGGCATGTAATTACAATTCTTGATCTAATATTTCACAGCAGGGCCCTGTGAGGGCTTACAGTGTTGTGGCCACAACAACACCTAAGGCCCAAATTTCTGCTGAGTATATAGGGCAGGACCCTACTTTCAAACATCTAACTTACAAACGACTCCTACTTGCAAACGGAAGGAGACAACAGGAAGTGAAATGAAATCTACCCCTAGGAAGGGAAATTCTCTCCTGTAAGAGTTAATATGGGAAAACAATTTCTCCTTTCCACTGATGCTTTCCAATCCTTGTTCCACAAAAAAACCCAACTTTTCAAAAAACATTTTTCATTGGGACAAAAAAGTGAGGTGAAATCTTCTGAAGAGGAGGAAAGACAGCAAAACAAATGTCACAGGGGTGATAACCCTTCCCTATGTTTTCCAAAAAGCTTAGAAAAGATTTTTTGGCTGGAGCTAAACACGTTAAAAATGTTCAAAATTACAAACAGATTCTACTTAACAACAAACCTACAGTCCCTGTCTTGTTTGCACCGCCTGTATACTGCTGTTCAGAGTATATAGGGCCTGGTGGCCCCACACCTTTCCTTATTTTAATTTGGGTGCGGGGTTCCCCTTAATATCCATACAAGACCCAAAGGGCCTGGTAATGGACTGGGGGGTACCCATGCCGTTTGTCTCACCGATTTTCATCCATATTGCCAGGACCCGACATTACATTAAACCCGCAAGCAGTTTTAAATGAGATTTATTTCCTTTAAAAATGACATTTTGTGCAGGGACTGTTCTAAACACGGGAAACACGCGTCACTTTACAGGCATACTATAGACACCCCCCAGGTACGATATTTAAAGGAATATTTCACTTTTTTTTTTTTACTTTAAGCATCATTAAAATCACTGCTCCCGAAAAAACGGCCGTTTTTAAAAGTTTTTTTTGCATTGATACATGTCCCCTGGGGTAGGACCCGGGTCCCCAAACCCTTTTTAGGACAATACCATGCAAATTAGCCTTGAAAATGAGCACTTTTGATTTCGAACGTTCGAGTCCCATAGACGTCAATGGGGTTCTAACGTTCGTGCGAACTTTCGATCCGTTCGCGGGTTCTGGTGCGAACCGAACCGGGGGGTGTTCGGCTCATCCCTAATCTGGAGACATATTATTCAGACCGGACTGTGGCTCCCCAAGTAACTGAGAACCACAACCGCTGAGTACATACAGTGGGGACGGAAAGTATTCAGACCCCCTTAAATTTTTCACTCTTTGTTATATTGCAGCCATTTGCTAAAATCATTTAAGTTCATTTTTTCCCTTATGGGAGGAGTCTGTGATACTTATGTACATGGGAGGAGTCTGTGATACTTATGTACATGGGAGGAGTCTGTGATACTTATGTACATGGGAGGAGTCTGTGATACGTATGTACATGGGAGGAGCTTGTGATACTTATGTACATGGGAGGAGTCTATGATACTTATGTACATGGGAGGAGCCTGTGATACTTATGTACATGGGAGGAGTCTCTGATACTTAAGTACATGGGAGGAGTCTGTGATACGTATGTACATGGGAGGAGCTTGTGATACTTATGTACATGGGAGGAGTCTATGATACTTATGTACATGGGAGGAGCCTGTGATACTTATGTACATGGGAGGAGTCTGTGATACTTATGTACATGGGAGGAGTCTGTGATACGTATGTACATGGGAGGAGCTTGTGATACTTATGTACATGGGAGGAGTCTATGATACTTATGTACATGGGAGGAGCCTGTGATTCTTATGTACATGGGAGGAGTCTGTGATACTTATGTACATGGGAGGAGTCTATGATACTTATGTACATGGGAGGAGTCTGTGATACTTATGTACATGGGAGGAGTCTGTGATACTTGTGTACATGGGAGGAGCCTGTGATACTTATGTACATGGGAGGAGTCTGTGATACTTATGTACATGGGAGGAGTCTGTGATACTTATGTACGTGGGAGGAGCCTGTGATACTTATGTACATGGGAGGAGTCTGTGATACTTATGTACATGGGAGGAGTCTGTGATACTTATGTACATGGGAGGAGTCTGTGATACTTATGTACATGGGAGGAGCCTGTGATACTTATGTACATGGGAGGAGTCTGTGATACTTATGTACATGGGAGGAGCCTGTGATACTTATGTACATGGGAGGAGTCTGTGATACTTATGTACATGGGAGGAGTCTGTGACACTTATGTACATGGGAGGAGTCTGAGATACTTATGTACATGGGAGGAGCATGTGATACTTATGTACATGGGAGGAGCCTGTGATACTTATGTACGTGGGAGGAGTCTGTGATACTTATGTACGTGGGAGGAGTCTGTGATACTTATGTACGTGGGAGGAGTCTGTGATACTTATGTACATGGGAGGAGCCTGTGATACTTATGTACGTGGGAGGAGCCTGTGGTACTTATGTACATGGGAGGAGTCTGTGATACTTATGTACGTGGGAGGAGTCTGTGATACTTATGTACGTGGGAGGAGTCTGTGATACTTATGTACATAGGAGGAGTCTGTGATACTTATGTACGTGGGAGGAGTCTGTGATACTTATGTACATGGGAGGAGCCTGTGATACTTATGTACGTGAAAGGAGCCTCCGATACTTTTGTACATGGGAGGAGTCTGTGATACTTATGTACATGGGGGGAGCCTGCGATACTTATGTACATGGGAAGAGCCTGTGATACTTATGTACATGGGAGGAGCCTGTGATACTTATGTACATGGGAGGAGCCTGTGATACTTATGTACATGGGAGGAGCATGTGATACTTATGTACGTGAAAGGCGCCTGCGATACTTATGTACATGGGAGGAGCCTGCGATACTTATGTACATGGGAGGAGCCTGTGATACTTATGTACATGGGAGGAGCTTGTGATACTTATGTACATGGGAGGAGCATGTGATACTTATGTACGTGAAAGGAGCCTGCGATACTTATGTACATGGGAGGAGGTGTCACACCTTTCACAGAGCCCGCCTTCTGAGAATAGGAGAATCAGGAGCCGAGTCAGTACAGGAATCAGCAAGGAACCATGGGGTATGTAGTCCTGGAAAATGGAGGAGAAATGGAGGAGGAGCTGCAAAGCATGCTGGGAATCCAGGAAGTTGTGAGAAGAGACGGCAAGCAGACAGGCAGCACTCACAGCATGAAAGGATAAGTAAATCTTATATTGGATTGTCAGTGATGAGTAGTGTTTGTATTGTTATTACAATGCTGATGTAAGTGAATAAAAGTGTACACTGTGACTGGAGACCTCCTTTAACCACTTCAGCCCTGGAAGGATTTACCCCCTTAATGACCAGGCCATTTTTTGCGATACGCCACTGCGTTACTTTAACTGACAAATGCGTGCTCGTGCAACGATGTACCCAAAAACATGGACATCCTTTTTCCCCACAAATAGAGCTTTCTTTTGGTGGTATGTGATAACATCTGTGGTTTTTATTTTTTGCGCTATAATCAAAAAAAGAGTGACAATTTTGAAAAAAAAAAAGATTTCTTTTTACTTTCTACTATAATACACATCCAAAAAATATATATATATAACAAAACAAATTTATTCATCAGTTTAGGCCAATATGTATTCCACATATTTTTGGTAAAAAAAAATGTATATTGCGTATATTTATATATATTATAGCGAAAATTGATTGGTTTGCGCAAAAGTTATAGCGTCTACAAAATAGGGAATAGATTTATGGCATTTTATTTATTTATTTATTTTTTTTTACTAGTAATGGTGGCGATCAGCAATTTTTAGCAGGACTGCAACATTTCGGCAGACAGATCGGACGCCTACTGTAACTGACATTTTTGAGACTTTTTTTTTGAACCAGTGACATTATTACAGTGATCAGTGCTAAAAATATGCACTGGCATTGTACTAATGACACTAGCAGGGAAGGGGTTAACATCAGGGGGTAATCAAAGGGGTTAAATGTGTTCCCTATTTGTGATTACTAACTGTATGGGGGACGGTGTGACTGAGGAAACACACAGATCCATCGCTCTGCTTAGCAGGAAGACAGATCTCAGGGTCAACCCTCTGTCAGCACAGAGATCTGCCTTGTTTACTTCGGCAGATCCCTGTTCTGTCTCTGCGGGGAACGATCGCAGGCGGCCGGCGGACATCGATTCCGCTTGACCCGCTGATTGGCTCCCCTGCTGGAAAATCGGAGCACGCGCGCCTGCACGCTGTACCGGTACATCTGTGGCAGGTGGTCGGCAAGTAGTTAAGAGCACATACAAATAGGGATGGGCGACCGGTTCGGCCCGAGCATGAGTTTGGGCCGAACATTGGATGTTCGCACGTTCGCCGAACACCCGAATTATCGGGGCGTTCGACCATTTGTTCGGCCCACCGAACGACCACAATACACTGCACCGCCGCACAGTACATTTAAAGCTGAAGCAACGAAAGCTTTGCCCAATCAGGGCACAGAGCACTTTTAGAGCCTTCATGGGACGCTTTCATGACTCTATCCAATCATGGCTCATTGCTGTTAGTCCCGCCCCACACTATAAAAGTATTCTTTCAATAGCGGATTTTTATAGTGTGAGATCGGCGTGGAGAGAGATCAAATATGGCTCTGTTCAGTGCTATTAGACCCTGTACACACGGTCGGACATTGATCAGAAATTCCGACAACAAAATCCATGGATTTTTTCCGACGGATGTTGGCTCAAACTTGTCTTGCATACACACGGTCACACAAAGTTGTCAGAAAATCCGATCGCTCTGAACGCGGTGACGTAAAACAAATACGTCAGGACTATAAATGGGGCAATAGCCAATAGCTTTTGTTTCTTAAGTTATTCGGAGCATGCGTGGCACTTTGTGCGTCGGATTTGTGTACACACGATCGGAATTTCCGACAACGGATTTTGTTGTCAGAAAATTTTATAGCCTGCTCTCAAACTTTGTGTGTCGGAAAATCCAATGGAAAATGTGTGATGGAGCCCACACACGGTCGAAATTTCTGACAACAAGGTCCAATCATACATTTTCCATCGGAAAATCCGACCGTGTGTACAGGGCATAAGTGTGCTATAGTGTGCTTTTCTGATTCTATTGTCAGTAGAATATCAGTTTAGTGTGAATGTAGGGAAAGTTCAGTCAGTGTGAGTGTAGTGACCGTTTAACACAGTATATTTCATTTAGCTACTGCAAGTTTAACGCCGTATATTTCAGTGCATTACACGCCGTTAAATGCAGTTTATTTCAGTGCGTTACTGTAAGTTTAACCTTTAATACTTCATTTCCCTACCTGCCATTTAACGCAGTATGTTTCTGTGCATTAGTGCATGTTTAACGCCGTATATTTCAGTGCGTTATGTGCTGTTTATTGCAGTAAATTACTGTGCGTTAGTGCATGCTTAACACCGTATATTTCAGTGCGTTACTGCAAGTTTAACGACGTATATTTCAGTGCGTTACCTTCCGTTTAACATCTTATATTTCAATGCGTTACTGCAAGTTTAACACCCTTTATTTCAGTGCGTTACCTTCCGTTTAACGCAGTATAGTTCAGTGTGTTACTGCAAGTTTAACGCCATATATTTCTGTGCGATAGTGCACATTTAACGCAGTATATTTCAATGCGTTACGTTCCGTTTAACACAGTATATTTCAGTGCATTACTGCATGTTTAACGCCATATATTTCTGTGCGTTAGTTCACATTTAACGCAGTATATTTTAGTGTGTTACTGCAAGTTTAATGCCGTAAATTTCAGTGCGTTACCATCCGTTTAGTGCATTACATTTCTGTGCATTACTGCCCGTTTGATGCAGTATATTGTATCAGGGCTGTCAGCTTCCACATCCCATCGGCAGAGTCTGCATTAGTTCTCCCATATAGAGGAGTGTATTTCTCCCATGGTTCAGAAAAGCAGGATCTTCCATTCTATGGATAGCTTAGGATCCACTGATAATGGGGTACTTTGACATAGTAGTGGTCTTAGCATTATATGGCCATATGGTGCTGTGCCCTGTAATTTCTTGTTTTGTCTGTATGGCCTTATGGCTGCACCATCTTTAATGCATTTTTCAGGGTGTGCCCCCTAAATCTTTGTTTGCATCACATTGTGGACAATTATCTAGGGCCGAAAACAGAGATGGAGAGCTTTGCAGTCAACAATCCACTGGCTTACTCGGTCATGGGAATAGATCACAGGCCAGAACTTGCACAGTATGCAATGACCTGCTGGGCTGCCCTGCATCCATTGTGCTTTCCGAACGCGCATTCAGTGCTGCTGGAGGTTTTGTTACTGATAGTAGAACGTGTCTGTCCACAGACTCCATGGACTGCCTGACATTTATCAAATTGAATCAGTCCTGGATTACCAGCAGCTATGAAGCCCCTGATGCTGATCTCACTGATTAAGTGTTTTTGGTATGTGGAATCTTTTCAGGACTTCTAGGTTGCCTAGCGTTGTGGGTAGGGATGAGCCGAACACCCCCCTGTTCGGTTCGCATCAGAACATGCGAACAGGCAAAAAATTTGTTCAAACACGCGAACACCGTTAGTCTATAGGACACGAACATGAATAATCAAAAGTGCTAATTTTAAAGGCTTATATGCAAGTTACTGTCATAAAAAGTGTTTTGGGACCTGGGTCCTGCCCCAGGGGACATGAATCAATGAAAAAAATTTTTTTAAAACGTACGTTTTTTCAGGAGCAGTGATTTTAATAATGCTTAAAGTGAAACAATAAAAGTGTAATATCCCTTTAAGTTCCGTGCCTGGGGGGTGTCTATAGTATGCCTGTAAAGGGGCGCATGTTTCCCGTGTTTAGAACAGTCTGACAGCAAAATGACATTTCAAAGGAAAAAAAGTCATTTAAAACTACTCACGGCTACTAATGAATTGCCGGTCCGACAATACACATAAAAGTTAATTCATAAAAACGGCATGGGATTTCCCCACAGGGGAACCCTGAACCAAAATTTAAAAAAAAAACGGCGTGGGGGTCCCCCTAAATTCCATACCAGGCCCTTCAGGTCTGGTATGGATATTAAGGGGAACTCCGGCCAAATTTTTTTTAAAAATGGCGTGGGGTCCCCCCTTAAAAGCCATACCGGACCTGAAGGGCCTGATATGGAATTTAGGGGGACCCCCACGCCATTTTTAAAAAAATGTTGGTCTCATCCCCACAACCCTTGCCCGGTGGTTGTGGTGGTCTGCGGGCGGGGGGCTTATTGGAATCTGGAAGCCCCCTTTAACAAGGGGACCCCCAGATCCCGGCCCTCCCCCCGTGTGAAATGGTAGGGGCCTACCATTTCACAAAAACAGTGTCAAAAATGTTAAAAATGACAAGAGACAGTTTTTGACAATTCCTTTATTTAAATGCTTCTTCTTTCTTCCATCTTCTTTCTTCTTTCTTCTATCTTCTATCTTCCTTCGGTTTCTTCCTCCATCTTCTTCCTTTTCTGGTTCTTCTGGTTCTTCCTCCGGTGTTCTCGTCCGGCATCTTCCTCTGCGGCGTCTGCTTCCCTTCTTCTTCTCGGGCCGCTCCGCATCCACCATGATGGGAGGCTCCTACTGTATGACGCTTCTCCTCTTCTGACAGTTCTTAAATAATGGAGGACGGGTGACTCCGCCCCCCTCTCACGTCACGGGGAATGCCACAGTGAAGTCCCCGTCAAGTCCCCGTGCGTCAGAGGGGGCCCTCCGTTATTTAAGAACCGTCAGAAGAAGAGAATCGTCACACAGCCGGAGCCTCCCATCATGCTGGATGCGGAGCGGCCCGAGAAGAAGAAGGGAAAAAGACGCTGCGGAGGAAGATGCCGGACGAGAAGAACCAGAAGAAGAAGAAGATGGAGGAAGAAACCGAAGGAAGATAGAAGATAGAAGAAAGAAGATAGAAGATAGAAGATAGAAGATAGAAGATAGAAGAAGGAAGAAGCATTTAAATAAAGGAATTGTCAAAAACGGTCTCTTGTCATTTTTAACATTTTTGACAGTTTTTTTGTGAAATGGTAGGGGTATTTTTGTACCCCCTACCATTTCACACAGGTGGGAGGGCCGGGATCTGGGGGGTCCCCTTGTTAAAGGGGGCTTCCAGATTCCGATAAGCCCCCCCCGCACACGGACCCCCACAACCACCGGCAAGGATTGTGGGGATGAGGCCCTTGTCCCCATCAACATGGGGACAAGGTGTTTTGGGGGGCTACCCCAAAGCACCCTCCCAATGTTGAGGGCATGTGGCCTGGTACGGTTCAGGAGGGGGGGCGCTCTCTTGTCCCCCCTCTTTTCCTGCGGCCTGCCAGGTTGCGTGCTCGGATAAGGGTCTGGTATGGATTTTTGGGGGGACCCCACACTTTTTTTTTTTTTAATTTTGGTGCCCGGCTTCCCTTAAAATCCATACCAGACCTGAAGGGTCTAGTATAGATTTTGAGAGGGACCCCATGCCATTTTTAAAAAAAAAATTTGGCCGGGGTTCCCCTTAATATGCATACCAGACCTGAAGGGCCTGGTATGGAATTTAGGGGGACTCCCAACGGCATTTTTTTTTAAATTTTGGTTCGGGGTTCCCCTGTGGGGAATTCCCATGCCGGTTTTATCAATGAACTTTTATGTGTATTGTCAGACCGACAATTCATTAATAGCGCGAGTAGTTTTAAATGACTTTTTTTCTTTGAAATGTCATTTTGCTGTCAGACTGTTCTAAACACGGGAAACATGCGCCCCTTTACAGGCATACTATAGACACCCCCCAGGTACAAAATTTAAAGGAATATTACACTTTTATTGTTTCACTTTCAGCATTATTAAAATCACTGCTCCCGAAGAAACAGCCGTTTTTAAAACTTTTTTTTGCATTGATCCATGTCCCCTGGGGTAGGACCCGGGTCCCCAAACACTTTTTATGACAATACCATGCATATAAGCCTTTAAAATTAGCACTTTTAATTTCTCCCATAGACTTTTAAAGGGTGTTCCGCGGCTTTCAAATTTCAAAAATTTCAACACCCCGAATTGTTCGCTGTTCGGCGAACTGGCGAACAGCCGATGTTCGACTCGAAGCTCATCCCTAGTTGTGGGTGTTGATTTCATCTGAAGGATTTTTTTTGGTGAAGGGTTCATGGGCACAGTTAACACACCAAAGACCAATTTTTCCACACCTGTTTGACAGGTGCATATCATTGCGGCAAGGCCAATTCTTGCTTTCATCTAGTACCTCTATAGGGTTCTGTTGTGAAGGTGCCACCGACACCCAAGGAATAATTTTTCCACGCCTGTTACTTCTATCCAAAGTCTGTGGAAGAGACACCAGAATTTATCCCAAAAATCTCTAATCTTGTTCCCAGTGCAGTACATTGTGGACTCATCATACACACCGGCTCCCCAAGCTGTTGCTGAGCAAAATAAAGTAAGCTTGCAGGAAAAAATATATTTTATAAATGCAATTATTGCTGGAGCAGCTTCTATGCACAGTACAGATCTGCCACTTTACGGGTAGACTAAGGGGACCCCCCAGGCACTATATTGAAAGGAATTTTTTTATTTTTATGCTTTCACTTTAAGCATCAATAAATCACTGCTCATTTAAAAATGACGTTTTTTACAAACTTTTTTTCATTGATACATGTCCCCTCAGGGCAGTACCGGAGCCCCATAACCATTGTATTCCCAATTACTTGCATATAAGCCTTCAAAATGGGCACTTTAGATTTTTCACGTTCAGAACCCATTGACTTCACTGGGGTTCGTTATTCGATTCCGAACTTTCACGATGTTCGAAAGTTCTGGTGCGAAACGAACAGGTAGTCGTTCAGTCCATCCCTACACAGAAATAGAACTGAAGCCTTAGGATAGGTTCCCAATCAATGCATGTCGAGAATGTGTGCAAAATCACGCACTTTCCCACCATGCATTCCAATTTATCACATTTTTATTACTTGTTAATTAACCACTTCAATACCGGACCAATTCTGACACTTTTCACATCTATTTAAAGATCTACATTTTTTTTTTTACTACGAAATGACTTAGAAACCCAAAACCTTATACATTTTTTTTTAAAAAGCAGAGGCCCTAGAGAATAAAATGGCGGGTGTTGCAATATTTTATGTCTCGCGGTATTTGCTCAGCAGTTTCTCAAATGCAATTATTTTTGGAAAAAAATACACTTTAGTGAAGAACAATTAAAAGAAAAGAATATGGGACTTTAGATGAGGTGTGTCTCTGCAAATAAGGAATATGGACCTATAAGTTGTAACCAATCCCCAATGGGTAGTCCCTACAATGAACAAAGTAAAATATTTCTTGTGTACAATATAGGCACGATATAAACATATTCGATGCACAATAGTCACATATTTATTATTTATACATAAAAGGACATGATTGGTTTTACACAAAGCAATAATAAAGAAATAACATACATGATTGGTAATGATAAATATAAACATAATAAGATCAATTCATGATAAAACATGCTGTAAACATGGCACCCTTGAGTATGGACTCAACGCGTTTCATGGCGTTTAAAGCCAATCGTCAGGAGTAGGATGCTAAAAATAAAAATAATCATAAATAGGTAGATGAGCCTACACCGGATAACTATGTAATACAACGGGCTCTCTAGATTGGAGGAGGAATTCAATGTAGTGATGGTACTGACCTATAAAGTATTCAAAGGGTATGTACCCGTTGGTACTGTGTTAGGATGAGTATGGTCTGGATAAGTTGATCTCACCCGGGGTTGAGGCGGGGGAACCCAGCCCAGTGCAATCCCCCCATCATCGTCCCGCCCTGGATGTACGGGTAGGCGAGGTGGGGGGTTGGAGGGACCAGTCAGCCGGGTGCAGGAGGAGGACCACACATAGGAAGGGGGGGGAAACCAAGGTGGAAGGTAAAGAACCCAGGATAATTAAGGTAACTGTATATTGGGCACATCCAAGAAGTGGGTGTCCATGGGGATCCTGCAATACATACAATAGGGACTAAGTAAGTAAATATATATATAATAGTATAATATATATATAATATAAAAATTGGGTAAACATAAGTGTATGAGTGTGAGGTCCTGGAAAACCACACATACCTGAGTCTGGCAGGGTAAGGATGAGATTGTCCCAACACGATGGTAGCAGCCTATGAGTAGCTCACGGCTCACTCCCGACTGAAATACCCGCCAAAAGGGGGCGGGACCCCGCCAACGTCATGCGTCTACGTGAGGCGGCGCGGAGGGATGACGCTCCATGGTCGCTGCCGCGTGAGATGGAAACAGACACCCGATCCTCGATCGGCGCTCAAAGAGACGCCGCGCGAGAGGGTGCATAATCATGACGTCGAGGTGCGGAGGTCAACCCCTACCCCGTCACAAGTGGGACGGGCGAAGGGGAAGAACTGAGCACCTCGCAACCCCGGAGTGAGACCACAAGGACCAGGACCAAGAACATCCGGCTAGGGAACAAGAGAACACTGGTGTAAAAACCCCTACTTTGTTCATTGTAGGGACTACCCATTGGGGATTGGTTACAACTTATAGGTCCATATTCCTTATTTGCAGAGACACACCTCATCTAAAGTCCCATATTCTTTTCTTTTAATTGTTCTTTACTATGTCCAAGGGATGGAGGTGAGTCTCTGCTCTGCTATGTTTGGGCTGATATGGGTCACATTTCGGGGTTCTCTATTTTTATAATTGTGCTATATAGGGTGGAAGACACCCATTCCTGTGTTTGACCCCCTATGCCCAACATATTATTACTCTTACTTTTATTATTACCTTATCCATAAATATCCATAGACCTTAACTCCTAATTATTTATATTCAACCTACAAACGAGATTATTTAATCATCTCTATGCCCATCTAATCACCATTCATACAACCCACTTTTAGGCTCTCTCCTTAGGGAGATGCTTTATAAGCCTTAACAGGTTACCAGTTTAGAGTTACAGAGGAGGTCCAGTGCTAGAATTATTGCTCTCGCTCTAACGATCGTGGCGACACCTCACATGTGTGGTGCGAACACCGTTTAAATATGTGTGCGCGACCTACATATGCGTTCATCTTTGCACGCAAGCATGGGGGGGGGGGGGGCACTTTAAGTTTTTATTTTATATTATAAAATGTATGTAATTTTTATTTTTATTTACACTTTCTCTTTATTGCTATCACAAGGGATCAACCAAATATCATGGGCTGTGACAGGTACTATTTACTGAGATATCTGGGGTCTATTAGACCCCAGATCTCTCCTCTGCCCTGATCAAACCCAGATCAATTTGATGCAACACTTTCACAGGCCGTTACTCATCGCTTCCTGTTGTTTAGACCATTTAGATGATTGGGGACATTCCGGTCCTCAGTCATCTCTATGATCAGCCGGTGGAACCACCAGCTTCAATCTAGGGCTGAAGCCACCATGCCATTCAGCCAGTGGACAAGGTCATTTAGAGCCCAGGGTGAACATGCCAAACGCCCCCCCCCCCCCCCCCCATGATGTATAACCATTATGTGTCAGCAAACCCCCCCCCCCCCCAAAAATAAATTGAGCACTAATCTACATGATTACCCCCGAAGTATAAATTCCCCCTCCTCCCAGTACAAATCCTTCTCTCCAAGCAGAAATCTTAGCCCCATCCCTCTCCCAGCTCCTCTCTCCCCATCCCCCCCCCCCAGCACAAATCCCCCCTCCAAAACAAATTACCTCCCCTAGCACAAATCCTCAACCCCTTAAGATTCCCCTCCTAGCACAAATCGTTCCCCCCCCACTCCAAAGCCCCCCTGCCAGAACAAATACCCCCCATCACCCCTCCAAGCACAACTCCCACACAATTTTTCCATCCTAGCACAAATACCCCCAGTCATCCCTACTAGCACAAATCCTTCGCTGCCGCCTAACCCCCTCCCAAAAAAAAATGACCCTCCTAGCACAAATTCCCTCCCCCCTCAATCATATGATGTCTTCTATCACAAATCCTCCTTCCCATCCCCTCTCCCAACACAAATCCCCACCAAATCGCCCCTCCTAGCACAAATCATCAACCCCTCAAATTTCCTCTCCCAGCACAACCCCCCCCAATCCCCCATTTCTCCTCTTAGCACAAATCCCCCCCACAATGATCCCTTCCTAACACAAATACCCCCCCCCCCCCCAATCATCCCTACTAGCACAAATCCCCCCCCAACCACCAAATCTTCTCCTTCCTCTACCATATGACCTCTTTTAGTACAAACCCCCCAAATCCTCCCTCCTAGCACAAATCCTCAACCCCTCAAATTTCCTCTCCCAGCACAACCCCCCCCCCCCCCAATCCCCCATTTTCTCCTCTTCGCACAAATACCCCCCCAATCATCCCTACTAGCACAAATCCCCCCCCCCCCAACCACCAAATCTTCTCCTTCCTCTACCATATGACCTCTTTTAGTACAAACCCCCCAGATCCTCCCTCCTAGCACAAATCCCGCTCCCCTCCCTCACAATTTTCCCTTCCTAGCACAAATACCCCCCCACCACCAAAAAAAAATTCCCCTCCTAGCACAAATCCCCTTCCCTCTCTACCATGTGACCTCTTCTAGCACAAGCATCCTCCCCATCCCCCCTCCCAACACAAATCCCCACCAAATCGCCCCTCCTAGCACAAATCCTCAACCCCTCAAATTTCCTCTCCCAGCACAAACCCCCTTCCCCCAATCCCCCATTTTCTCCTCTTAGCACAAATACCCCCCTATCATCCCTACTAGCACAAATCCACCCCCCCTCCAATTCTTCCTTCCTAGCACAAATACCCCCCTATCATCCCTACTAGCACAAATCCCCCCCCCCCCCACAAAAAAATTCCCCTGCTAGCACAAATCTTCTCCTTCCTCTACCATATGACCTCTTCTAGTACAAACCCCCCGAAATCCTCCCTCCTAGCACAAATCCCCCCCCCCCAATTTTCCCTTCCTAGCACAAATAACCCCCACCAAAAAAAAATCCCCACCTAGCACAAATCCCCTTCCCCCTCTACCATGTGACCTCTTCTAGCACAAGCCTCCTCCCCATCCCCCCTCCCAACACAAATCCCTGCCAAATTACCACTCCTAGCACCCCACCCCACCCCAAATTTCCCCACCTAAAACAATTCTTACCCCTTGATGTCCCCCAAATTCCCCTTCCAACACAAAATCCCACCCCAATCTCCTTGCAGTGCCCCCCCCCAGTTCACATGATACCACAATGCCCAGGACAGTTGCCCCCCCTGCCCACCCCTTCTCCCAGCCCTGGATTCAGCATGTCTAGGATTTTTTTTTAGTGTTTCTCTTGTGTAGGGCAGCCATTGAAATGAATGGGCTACCCTTCATGTGATGCGCGCATGTGCAAGAAGGGGGCGCGTGGGCAGCCGTGCATGCAGTATTCTAAACTGAGCCTCAGTCAATGTTGTACTCATCAGGCTACGCTGACAATACCAAGGACCCGGGTGCACCCGGAGTTCCCCTTTACAAGGCAGGCCCATGCTCCCCGTTGAAGCGCGTCTCTGTTCTCTCTCCGTACGCGCCGATGTTTGCTCGGGGTAAACATCTTTTTTTTTTTTTATCTTGAACTTTTGCTGTTTTTTTTTTTTTTGTGTCTGCCAGCAGAAAAGCAGCTATTTATGAAGTGGAAGTTTAACAGATGCATTGCTAACGATTGGTGAGCGCGGCAAGCCAAATAAATAAGAAAAACCCGGGCTCCCCACGGCACCATTGCCGAATACAGCACCTCACTTTCATTAAATACCTCCCTCTGGCCTACTTGACTTTTCAGCATGCCTTTTTAATAATGATATTTCAGCAGAATCTGCTTCCCTTTCCACCGCCAACCCCCCACACCCATCAACCGCGCAAAATGATGCCAGTAAAATAAAGTGTTATAAATCCGGTGACATTTCCAGTCAAATTAAGTCAGCATTAAGGCCGTGTGTTTACAGTGTGTTCCAAAAGCTCTTCCAATATTTACCGTGGTGTATAGTCCTAGTGGTGCAGCCGGGACCGCGCTATATTACAATCCGTCTTCCACACCTGAACCAAATGAGACTCCGTGACCTTGTGACATACAAAGAAAATACGAAGAAGAACAAAGCCCTTCACAGGGCGGCCAATGAGAGTCTAGATATACGCGTGTGTGCCTGGATATAGAAGTGTATGCACTATATATATACAGTGGGGACGGAAAGTATTCAGACCCCCTTACATTTTTCACTCTTTGTTATATTGCAGCCATTTGCTAAAATCATTTAAGTTCATTTTTTCCCTCATTAATGCACACACAGCACCCCATATTGTACACACAGCACCCCATATTGTACTCACAGCACCCCATATTATACACACAGCACCCCATATTGTATACACAGCACCCCATATTATACACACAGCACCCCATATTGTACACACAGCACCCCATATTGTACACACAGCACCCCATATTGTACACCCAGCACCCCATATTGTACACACAGCACCCCATATTGTACTCACAGCACCCCATATTATACACACAGCACCCCATATTGTATACACAGCACCCCATATTATACACACAGCACCCCATATTGTATACACAGCACCCCATATTATACACACAGCACCCCATATTGTACACACAGCACCTCATATTGTACACACAGCACCCCATATTGTACACCCAGCACCCCATATTGTATACACAGCACCCCATATTATACACACAGCACCCCATATTGTACACACAGCACCCCATATTGTACACACAGCACCCCATATTGTATACACAGCACCCCATATTATACACACAGCACCCCATATTGTACACACAGCCCCCCATATTGTACACACATCACCCCATATTGTACACACAGCACCCCATATTGTACACACAGCACCCCATATTATACACACAGCACCCCATATTGTACACACAGCCCCCCATATTGTACACACAGCACCCCATATTGTACACACAGCGCCCCATATTGTACACACAGCGCCCTATATTGTACACACAGCACCCCATATTGTACACACAGCGACCCATATTGTACACACAGCCCCCCATATTGTACACACGGCACCCCATATTGTACACACGGCACCTCATATTGTACACACGGCACCCCATATTGTACACACAGCACCCCATATTGTACACACAGCATCCCATATTGTACACACAGCCCCCCATATTGACAGAAAAACACAGAATTGTTGACATTTTTGCAGATTTATTAAAAAAGAAAATCTGAAATATCACATGCTCCTAAGTATTCAGACCCTTTGCTCAGTATTTAGTAGAAGCCCCTTTTGATGAGTCTTTTTGGGAAAGATACAACAAGTTTTTCACACCTGGATTTGGGGATCCTCTGCCATTCCTCCTTGCAGATCCTCTCCAGTTCTGTCAGGTTGGATGGTAAACGTTGGTGGACGGCCATTTTTAGGTCTCTCCAGAGATGCTCAGTTGGGTTTAAAGCGGAGTTCCACACAAAAATGGAACTTCCGCTTTTCGGAAACCTCCCCCCCTCCGGTGTCACATTTGGCACCTTTCAGGGGGGAGGGGGGTGCAGACACCTGTCTAAGACAGGTATTTGCACCCACTTCCGGCATAGACTCCCATGGGAGTCTATGCCTCTTCCCGTCCCGACCGCGCTGTCTGCTGGGAACACACAGCTCCCAGCAGAGAGCGGAGACCACTAGGGACGCGCAGCGCGACTCGCGCATGCGCAGTAGGGAACCGGGAACGCTTCACTTCCTGATTACCTCACCTAGGATGGCGGCAGCAGCTGCCGAGAACCGAGCGGGTTCTCGGCGTCCTCTGCCGACATCACTGGACCCCGGGACAGGTAAGTGGCCATGTATTAAAAGTCAGCAGCTGCAGTATTTGTAGCTGCTGGCTTTTAATATTTTTTTTTTTTGGCGGTGTGGGTGAACCCCCGCTTTAAGTCAGGGCTCTGGCTGGGCCATTCAAGAACAGTCACGGAGTTGTTGTGAAGCCACTCCTTCGTTACTTTAGCTGTGTGCTTAGGGTCATTGTCTTGTTGGAAGGTAAACCTTCGGCCCAGTCTGAGGTCCTGAGCACTCTGGAGAAGGTTTTTGTCCAGGATATCCCTGTACTTGGCCGCATTCATCTTTCCCTCGATTGCAACCAGTCGTCCTGTCCCTGCAGCTGAAAAACACCCCCACAGCATGTTGCTGCCACCACCATGCTTCACTGTTGGGACTGTATTGGACAGGTGATGAGCAGTGCCTGGTTTTCTCCACACATACCACTTAGAATTAAGGCCAAAAAGTTCTATCTTGGTCTCATCAGACCAGAGAATCTTATTTCTCACCATCTTGGAGTCCTTCAGGTGTTTTTTAGCAAACTCCATGCGGGCTTTCATGTGTCTTGCACTGGGGAGAGGCTTCCGTCGGGCCACTTTGCCATAAAGCCCCGACTGGTGGAGGGCTGCAGTGATGGTTGACTTTCTACAACTTTCTCCCATCTCCCGACTGCATCTCTGGAGCTCAGCCACAGTGATCTTTGGGTTCTTCTTTACCTCTCTCACCAAGGCTCTTCTCCCCCGATAGCTCAGTTTGGCCGGACAGCCAGCTCTAGGAAGGGTTCTGGTCGTCCCAAACGTCTTCCATTTAAGGATTATGGAGGCCACTGCGCTCTTAGGAACCTTAAGTGCAGCAGAAATTTTTATTGTAACCTTGGCCAGATCTGTGCCTTGCCACAATTCTGTCTCTGAGCTCTTCAGGCAGTTCCTTTGACCTCATGATTCTCATTTGCTCTGACATGCACTGTGAGCTGTAAGGTCTTATATAGACAGGTGTGTGGCTTTCCTAATCAAGTCCAATCAGTGTAATCAAACACAGCTGGACTCAAATGAAGGTGTAGAACCATCTCAAGGATGATCAGAAGAAATGGACAGAATCTGAATTATATATATGAGAGTCACAGCAAAGGGTCTGAATACTTAGGGCCATGTGATATTTCAGTTTTTTCTTTTTTCATAAATCTGCAAAAATGTCAACAATTCTGTGTTTTTCTGTCAATATGGGGTGCTGTGTGTACAATATGGGGTGCGGTATGTACAATATGGGGGCTGTGTGTACAATATGGGGTGCTGTGTGTATAATATGGGGTGCTGTGTGTACAATATGGGGGCTGTGTGTACAATATGGGGTGCTGTGTGTATAATATGGGGTGCTGTGTGTACAATATGGGGTGCTGTGTGTACAATATGGGGTGCTGTGTGTACAATATGGGGTGCTGTGTGTGCAATATGGGGGGCTGTGTGTACAATATGGGGCGCTGTGTGTACAATATGGGGTGCTGTGTGTACAATATGGGGTGCTGTGTGTACAATATGGGGTGCTGTGTGTACATTAATGAGGAAAAAAATGAACTTAAATGATTTTAGCAAATGGCTGCAATATAACAAAGAGTGAAAAATTTAAGGGGGTCTGAATACTTTCCATCCCCACTGTATATATATATATATACACACACACAATCTCACAAAAGTAAGTACACCCCTCACATTTGTGTAAATCTTTTCTTCTATCTTTTCATGTGACAACACTGAAGAAATGACACTTTGCTACAATGTAAAGTAGTGAGTGTCCAGCTTGTATAAGGTTCCATGCACACTGGAGCTCATAAACGGACATTTTTAGGAATTTGGGTGTTTTTTGTTTTTTTTAACAGCCCATAAACTCCCCCTCCATGTTATCTTATGTGTCCATAGCACACACGGACGTTTTTGGATGTTTATCAGCAGTGGAGTTTATGGGTTTTCTGAATGCCATAAAATCGTGCTCAGGAGTCGTTTTTCTGACGTTTTTTTTACCGTTCTTGATCCATTGAAGAAAAAAAAACACTAAAAACACTAAAAACTGCTAATAAACGATATTTGCAAAAACGTTAAAAAGCTACTGGCGTTTTTACAACATTATTTTAACCTCCAGTGTGCATGGAGCCTGAGAAAAAAAAAAAGCTAAAAAGCGCTAATAAACGCTATTGCAAAAACGTTAAAAAAACATTGAAAGACTCACTGCAAAGCTACTGGCATTTTTATAACATTCGTTTGACGTCCAGTTTGCATGGAACCTAAAAAAAAATAAAAAAAATAAAAAAAAACCCTGCTAAAAAGCGCTAAAGACTAAAAACTGCTAAAAAAACGATATTGTAAAAACTTTAAAAAATGTTGAAAGACTCACTGCAAAGATACTGTCGTTATTATAACGTTATTTTAACATCCAGTGTGCATGGAGCCTGAAAAAAAATATACATTTAAAAAAAAAAAAACTTTAAAAAATGCTAACGTGGAAAAACGCTAAAAAACTGTAATAAACGATATTTTAAAAACTTAAAAAAACTTTGAACGACTCACTGCAAAGCTACTGCCATTTTTTTTTTGGCCCCCTCTAACCCCTTTTTTCCCTCTTTTATTCTTTTCCAATTTTTATTCAAATGTTATTGTGTCCCAATTTCCCCTTTGTCTTTGGTTCAATACCTCAGTGTTGGGGATTGGTCTGTAATCCTTTTCACCACTTATTTTATTATCACAATGGGGTATACCTCATCACCCCAATTACCCTGCGCCTATCCTACACCTTCCTTCAGATCCCTACCACCGATCGGTCCCTGCACTATTATATCCCTCTTTATTAGTCACTTCTTGTATATTTCCAGTCTACAGTTCTCATTCTTCTATATACCCCCTTTTTTTATAGATGGTTACATTTACGTGGATCATACCAATTTCAAAATCTATGGGGGCTCATCCCTGGGGACTACTGTCTCCCACTGGATTTCCTTTGTTGTGTTTTGGGGGTCAGTCCACCTCAGCTCCCGGGGCTTATGTTCTTCCGGTCGGCCTCCAGCCCTCCACCGCCTGCGCCCAGATTCATAGGCATATCTGTAAGTAGTTTTGGGAAATCGTTTTTTTTCCCCTCCTCTCCCTATAGAAAGACCTACTATACCAATTTTCCATAATTAAAATATGTGTTTTGATTGTCAGGACCTGGGCTTGAACATGGGACCTCTTCAGTGTCTGGCATTGACTCATCCCACTGGGCAATCTGGGATGATGGACAGTGCTCTGCCTGATCTATTGGACACTCCTATCTGATTGATAGTCATAGACATCTACCTCATACCTTCTCCTTAAGAGTAGCAGTTGCTACGAAACGCGTCGAGCCAATAGATGCCCCCTCGCTTATATAATGCATTACTACCATTAACTACCTCATTTGCCAATTGGGTTGTACCAATCAATCAGGGATACGATTATCTACTGTGAAGACACGCTTCAATGAATTTGGTTCTTTGTAATGTTTACAATATGAACTAATTATGCTATTACATTATCATGTTATTATTATTACTATTATTATAATATTTTATATACAAATAAACTATTGATTGTCTTTATTTATTGAGACCAAGATAAACTTATTTGGTTCAGATGGTGACAAGCGTGTGTGAAGGCAACCAGGTGAGGAGGACAAAGACAAGTGTGTCTTGTCTACAGTCAAGCATGGTGGTGGGAGTGTCATGGTCTGGGGCTCCATGAGTGCTGCCGGCACTGGGGGGCTACAGATCATTGAGGGAACCATGAATGCCAACATGTACTGTGACATACCGTGTTTCCCCGAAAATAAGCCCGGGTCTTATATCAATTTTGGCAACAAAAGACACAGTAGGGCTTATTTTCAGGGTAGGTCTTACCATGTAATGTGCTGTCTTCTCTCCCCACTTATGGGCACTGATAGGCGGCACTGATGGGTGGCACTGATGGGCGACACTGATGGGCATTGATGGGTGGCACTGATGGGCGACACTGGTGGGCATTGATGGACAGCAGTGATGTGCATTGACGGCAGCATTGATAGGCAGCGCTAATAGCCAGCACTGACTGGCATCACTAATGGGCACTGATTGGTGGCACTTGTGGGCGCTGGTGGGCACTGATTGCTGACACTGGTGGGCACTGATTGATGGCTCTGGTGGGCAATGGTGGGCACTAATTGCTGGCACTGATTGGTAACCTGGTGGCACTATAATATATTTAGGGCACTGATTGATAAGTGCCTTGATTACATGTTTTGTTATCCCCTGCGAGGAGTTGCCTCTGATCGGCTCTCCTCGCCACACACTCTGTCAATGTGAGGCGAGGAGCGCAGATTACCAGCATTTCCATGTTTACATGTGACCGGCTGTGATTGGACACAGCCAATCACATGGTTAAAGAGCCACGGACACGGCTCTTTACAGAGATCGGGGTTGCGCCATATCCTAGCAACACGGCGCGGCCCTGGTTGCTGCACTCCCCCCCGCGGGCGCACAAGAGCGTCTGTTCTGGGACGCAGTCATATGACGGCATCCCAGAAAGAGATCCACACCGACCCGCTGTCATTTGACCGTGGGTGGGCGGCAAGTAGTTAAACTAGGGCTTATTTTCAGGGTAGGGCTTATATTGCAGCTCTTTTGAAAAATAATGCTAGGTCATATTTTCGGGCAAACACGGTACTTCTTGTCCTTAGCCCCCTATAAGGCCCCTTTCACATGGGATGGAATCAGCTTGCTTAGCGGGGGATCTTTCTGCTGATCCCCCGCTGAACAGAGCAGGCAGATGACAGCTCCGTGTCCCCTCGGCATATCGGGTGCTGCCGTGTTTCTGCCTCTCGTCCTTACCTGGTGGTCCACAGTTGCCTGTGCCTCTAATCCAACAGCTGCCTATTACACCAGCCCTCGTATTCTATTTTCTATTATACTCTATTCTATTCCTTTATTTTCTATTCTCAATTATTCTGTTCTTTTATTTTCTATTCTATTTTGTTCTGTTTTGCTCTATTATATTCTATTCTTTTATTTTCTATTCTATCCCTTTATTTTTTGTTCTATTTTTTTCTATTCTTTTATTTTCTATTCTATTCTTTTCTCTTCTATTCTATTCTATTCTATTCTTTTCTATTCTATTACTTTATTTTCTAGTCTATTTTATTCTTTTCAGAAATTCAAATTCGAATACGATTTGAAAATGATTAAAATTCGAAAACTATTTGAATTCGAATTTCATCGTGGTCATTTGGACCATGCCAGGACAGACACAACTAAGCATTGCTGGATTGACTTGGATGGGCAGACACAGATGGAGACAGATTAGGATGGACGAACAGTAGACATGAGCACTGCCGAAAAATTAATTTGTTTCATTCGTTTTTTTTCCATTATTCGGGTCATTCGGGTCATGATCGCAGATTTATAAATTCATCAATTCGAAAAATTCTGAAATTCGAAAATACATAAATTCGGAAATTTTAAGATCAAAAAATAAGAAAGAAAATCTGAAAATTAGAAAGAATAACTAACTAACTAATAATAACTTAACTATTACTATTTATTAAATTATAGGTATTGGAATATCCTTTCAAATTTGACTGTTGGTGAACATAACGAATACAAATTCATCCGAAGTTACAAATTATCCGAAATAACGAATGCCGAATCGAAACATATGCAATGGAATTAATTATTAATAAATAATAGTAATAATAATAATAAAATGATTTTATTGTAATTATTGTTATTTATTATTATTAATTAGTTACAATCCATGAGTTTACGAAGTTTCGAATTTCCGAGTTTACGTATTTTCGAATTTTTGAATTTCGAATTTCCTAATTTATGAATTTCCTAATTTATGAATTTCCTAATTTATGAATTTTTAAATTTATGAATTTATGAATATTCAGAATAATTAGTTAAATGGGTTTTCATTACTTTCCGAATTTGACGAAATTCGTTAAAAAAACGAATTCGGAACTAAATGAATTGCGCATGTCTAATGAACAGAGAGATTGTGATGAATGGACTAAGAACCAACAAAAAATTATACAGTATACAGGACCTGTTTATCAGAATACAATGGATACATTCATTTGCGTTCCTGGGAAAGGTCTTGACTGCCTAATAAATGTAAAACCCAATATAAGATACCCCAATAAAACCTCCATCCTGAGCCCCCCTACAAGTCTAAACCATGGAAAATGTAACACTCTGCATTGTTTCTGAGACTGCAGAACTTTATTCATCCACAAGATGGCAGCATCCAGCACTTTTACTTGCCATAGCCCTAATACAGGTGTTCAGAGACCTCTGGAAGTTGTAGGCTGAAAGGAGAACTTTCCTCACAGTAAAGCTGAAGTCAAACTACAGAACCCAAGAGCAATCGCCAAGGGACAGAATGATCCAAAAGGAAAAGCCTGGCAAGACACAGAGGGAGTTGGAGAAAGACGTTGCAGCGGGAAGGAGTGTGTGTAAATCTGTGCCGAGCTGTGCTGTTCCGGACCTGACCGGGCTGAGCCGGCGGCATGTGTGCCGTAAAGCTGAGGAATCTGTGAAGGAGACTGTTAAGCCAAATGTTGAGTGGTGAGGACTGCTCTTGGGAGACCATTCAGCTGCAGGAAGGAGCCACCGCAACAGCCATGCAATGGAAAAGGGAAAAGTCCTGGAAGTCGCAACTTCTGTGCAAAACCCTGTGATGATCCCCCTGACTAAGCTCCATGGGTGGAGTGAAACATGTTGGGGGTGTAGCCTGGTTGGAGCCTCGGCTGAGGCTGTCATACACTTTCCTACGGGGTTTTGCAGACATGTGCGACTTTCAGGACTTTTTCCTTTTTTCCATTAGATGTCTAGAGCTTGGACGAGCTCTTTCCTTGTCTGCACTCCAAGTGGTTACTACGTAAGAGGTACCAGTGAAGCCTTGAGTGGCATATGTCAATTTAGTTTGGGTCACCTATATAGCCATGTCTTCAGGTAAAAGGGGCCCCCACAGCAAGACGACTGACTCTTCTCTGGAGTGCCGCAGGGGTATTAGGTGAGAGGGAAGTTGACCCACACTTCAATGCTACAAGCTACATTTACAATCCATTGCCAGCTAGGTCCGTGTAGGCTATGAACTTTAGACATGTGCAATTCGTTCACAAATATTGACAAATTGGTTTAACGAAAACCCGTTTAACAATTTTTTTTAGAAAATTTGTAAATTCCAATATTCGTAAATTTGTCAATTCGAATGTTCAAAAATTCGTAGATTTGTGAATTCGTAAATTCAAAAATTCGTAAATTCATAAATTTGCAAATTGAAAATTCGAAAACTTGGAAATTCGGAAATCCGAAAATCTGAAAATTCGAAAATTCGACAATCCAAAATTTTGGAAATTCTAAAATCCGTAAATTTAAGAATCGAAAATAAGAACAAAAATGCAAAAGAACGCAAATCCGAAAATTCGAAAACCCGAAAATTAGAAAATCTGAAAGAATAACTAAGTAATAATAACTAACTATTAAATTATAGGTATTGGAATTTCCTTTCAAATTTGTCTGTTAGTGAACATAACGAATATGAATTTATCCAGAGTTACGAATTATCCAAAATAACAAATGACATATCTAAACAAATGGATTGCAACTAATTAATAATAATAAATAACAATAATAACAATAACATTTTTTTATTATTATTATTATTACTATTATTTATTAATAATTAATTCCATTGCAAACAAATTAATAATAATAAATAACAATAATAATAATAAAAAAACTTTTAATTATTATTATTATTAATTCATTCCATTTCTTTAGATGTGGCATTCGTTATTTCGGACAATTAATAACTTCGGATAAATTTGTATTCGTTACGTTGACTAACAGCCAAATTTAAAAGGAAATTCCAATACCTATAATTTAATAGTTAGTTATTATTAGTTAGTTAGTTAATTATTATTTTGAATTTTTGGATTTTCTTTCTTATTTTTGGATTTTCGAATCTCTGAATTTTTGAATTTCCAAATTTATGAATTTCAATCATAATGAATGACCCGAAAAAACGAAAAAAAAAAACAAACATGACTAAAAACCAAAAAGAATTTGAACCAATTTTTAGGCAGTGCACATGTCTAAAGAACTTCCATCAAAATTGACTCTTTCCGCTATTATGGCCGCCGCCTGCAGGTTGCTGAACTAAGCCACCACTTTGCTTCTTGCTTGGCAGATCCTTTTTCTTCTTTAGCTGCTTCTGTTTCAGGCCAGGCCACTGAAAGAGGGTGCTTCTGCTGCCTAAGTACCACTTCATCTATTAAAGTGAACTGTGCCGACAACGTTGTCTCTTAAAGGAAACTGTCCCAATCATTTCACATCTTAAAGGGACAACAGCTTACTTTGTGCGCCAACATAAGGGCCCCAACTAAGCCGGTAGAAGCCTTAACCTTCTGACTGTTTTCACACCCAGGGTCTATTCTTCTAACAATTCTGGTGTGCAGAAGGTTCAACAGATTTTCAGGCTTAAACCTCGACTCTCCTGATGGAGGGCCTGCAAGTGAGCTAGCCAGTTGTTTCCTTGTTATTGTCTCACTTGGGGAGTGATCTCCCAGGCTGAGGGCTTTTGTTTATGCTCTTGGTCCTCCAGGACATAGGTGGCCACACTTTAAAGGGTACTTGACTGTATTGTATTGGAACTGTGTTGACTCACTGTGTTTAACAGCTGACATTCAAACTGTTGCTGTCACGTACCTGGTTAGTGAGCCTGGCGAGAAGAGGAAGGCCTCTCGTACAGCTCCGTAGTAGTGAGCCAGCAACCATGAGAGCATGGTGGGGTATGAGGGCCTGTGATCAGTCCAGTAGTCTGCGTGGTAGCAGTTGTCAGCGGGTAGATGTGGCAGCAGAACAAGCTAGTGACCGATGAGCTGGCACCAGGCTGGGTTGGGGACAGACTGTGGAAGTGCAGCAGGAGCCAGATGAGAGCTTGCTGGACTGAAGAAGCTGAAGCAGGCTGGATGAGAAGGGTGCAGGGTCAGACAAGCAGGGTCGGTAACCGACAGGCAGATCAGGCATATACGGCAGGTCAAAGAGTAGTGGGGTCACAGGCCAATATCAGCAACGGTGTCAGGAAGGGCATGCCAGCAACCAAGATGGTTGCCACAGAAGAAATCCGGAATCTTCAATTCCTGTTAGAAGAATGCCCCAGGTGCGCCTACATGCGCCGGTGCGCACTGGTGCGCACGCACATGCGCACGCACCTTGTGACAGTTCTAAACTGGGTCAGCACCCAGACTCAATGCTGTCTGCTCTACAGCGTTCCCTGTGTGTCCCTGCCTTACCAGTATCTGATATCTGTTCCTGTTGTGACCTGGCTTGTTTCCTGATGTTCCTTCCTTCTGCCTGCATCCGACCCCGGCTTGTCCTTCACTCTGCACTTCACTCTCACTTGTCCTCCACTCTGCACCTGCCTACTCCTTCTGTCACCTCGCTGCCAGCCGTTGCCGATCCAGCCTGTACCCTGACTCCGCTCCAGCCTCTGCATCAGTTCCTGACTTGTCTGCTTGTGTATGACCCGGCCTGCCTGCATCTGGCTCCTCTCCAACCCATTGGGAGCATCCATCCCACCAGCAGCTGCATCTGCTCCTCAGCCTGTGGTCTTCCAGTACCAGTCTGTTCCAGCTTCCTGCTTACCGCTGTTCCTTGACTTCCGCTGTGTCGGTGTTCCTCCACAGTCCCACTAGGAGCTCCAGTCCAGCTCTGCTGTCAGCGATCCTGAGAGGCACTCATACGACTCTGTAGAAAAATGGGGTAACAACCGCGCTATAAAAACCAAAAACAAAATACAGAAAAAAGAAAAAAAAGTGGTGGCGAGACGATTAACACCCAACTCAGCACTGAGGGAGCAGCGATAGATATGTACAACATCAATACACAGACAAATTGGAAAAAAGGATAAAATCGCGCTACCCAAAGTCCATCAAAGTATGCAAAATGGTGTGAAGAGATTGGTGAAACGATTAATATCTTCAAATGATATGTGAAATCCACCACCATAAGTCAGCAGGAATGTGGCCTTTACCGGAATACCATGATCCCCCATTACAGAGGATCAGGGAAGGCATGTGTTGTGTTATACACCGGCTCCATGAAACAGCGGGCAGACACCAGATAGTAGGAAGTCACTTACAGCGGATCGGATCAGCAGGGAAAAGTCGTGGTACATAGGAGGAAATTAATGCTCCAATAGTGTAAAACCAACGATTGTTTATTAAAAAAAAGAGGATAAAACACTTACAAGAAAATAAATGTAAAAAAGTCCGAACGTCTGTTGCGCCGGCCGGAGCACAAAACAGACAGCCCGTTCCTGGTGGATAACGAATGGAGTACGAGGTGACTTCAGCGCGTCGCTCCGCCCTATGCGTTTCGTAATAATTTTTTTTACTAGTAATGGCGGTGATCAGCAATTTTTAGCGGCATTGCGGTGGACAGATCGGACACTTTTGACACTTTTTTGGGGACCAGTGACATTTATACAGCGAGCAGTGCTATAAATATGCACTGATTACTGTATAAATGTCACTGGCAAGGAAGGGGTTAACACTAGGGGGCAATCAAGGGGGTAAATGTGTGTCCTAAGGGGGTGTTTCTGTGTGGGGGGAGGGGACTGACTGGGAGCAGAGAGATCGCTGTTCCTGATCACTAGGAACAGCAGATCTCTCTCTCCTCCCCTAACAGAACGGGGATCTGTCTTTTTATATTGACCGATCCCCATTCTGGCTCTCTGTGGAGCGATCGTGGGTGGCCGGCGGACATCGCGCACCAGCTGTATCTATTACACGAACCAACGTACCAGTACAGGCGATTTGCGCAATAGAGCCGACCTGCCGCAGTATATGTACGGCGCCTAGTCGGCAAAGTGGTTAATAACCATGGAACCTCTCCACCCAAAACGGTGGTCAAATGTGAGTTCCGTCCAATGGGCTATTAGAGATTGGATACCTTCCAGTAATAATAAGGGGAGGAAAGGTCTGATGGTAACATCCATCTCAATGTGCAATCTCTCCGTCCGTCCATCCATCCATCCCACTCAGCTGTACTGTATCAATTTTTAAACCCCATCAAAATCTGTCCATACATGCTAATGTAACACCCTCTACCTTTAGGTAGGTGCTAGAGTGAGATTCTTCTGGGTTTAAAGCTTTCAGTGTAGGCAAATTTAGCCAAGCCTGTGCTTTAGGCTGGGCCTGGTTGTTTTGATTTGGGACTGGGAGTGTTTGGTGTAGTGTTCTCTGGCTCTCTGTTCTCTGGCTCAGAGGCGTCTCCCCTTCTTTCAGGAAGATTGTTCTGGAAGAGAGGTTGGACCTGAGGTTTGAGTGGCAGGCAGCTCACCTTTGGTATTGGCAGGGGGCAGGCCTCCCACTTAAGCTGAGGTCACATGCTGCCAGGGAGGAAGGAAGAATGGAGTTTTAGGAGTTACCGCAGAGCGGCCCCACGTGGGGGTGCGCCGGGCGCGGAGGAGGGATGGAGGAACCGCCAGGAAGTAATCTGGAGTAAAGATCTTCATCATGGAATTGGTGTAAAGCTGGTGTGACCGGGGAACACAGAACTTGTACATAGGAGAAGATTGGTAAAGGAGAAGTAGCAGTAAAGCGGAGGAGCGTAGATTAGCGTTCTGTGGCCGGGGAACACAGAACTTGTACACAGGAGAAGATCGGTAAAGGAGAAGTAGCAGTAAAGCGGAGGAGCGTAGATTAGCGTTCTGTGGCCGGGGAACACAGAACTTGTACACAGGAGAAGATCGGTAAAGGAGAAGTAGCAGTAAAGCGGAGGAGCGTAGATCAGCGTTCTGTGGCCGGGGAACACAGGACTTGTACACAGGAGAAGATCGGTAAAGGAGAAGTAGCAGTAAAGCGGAGGAGCGTAGATCAGCGTTCTGTGGCCGGGGAACACAGGACTTGTACACAGGAGAAGATCGGTAAAGGAGAAGTAGCAGTAAAGCGGAGGAGCGTAGATTAGCGTTCTGTGGCTGGGGAACACAGGACTTGTACACAGGAGAAGATCGGTAAAGGAGAAGTAGCAGTAAAGCGGAGGAGCGTAGATTAGCGTTCTGTGGCTGGGGAACACAGGACTTGTACACAGGAGAAGATCGGTAAAGGAGAAGTAGCAGTAAAGCGGAGGAGCGTAGATCAGCGTTCTGTGGCCGGGGAACACAGGACTTGCATTTTGGAGAAAGGTCAGTGTGAGAGAAACGAAGAAGGAGAAGTTATTGAGAGTAGTACAGAAGTGGCCGGGGAATGCAGCATTGACAGCAATGGACTGGCTGGGAACAGTAGTCCGCCTATTACCATGTGTCAGGCCGTCGGGGGGAAGGTACCGATTATCTCTGGCCTGGTGAAACGCATTGGTAATACCTTCCAAAAGACTGTGTGGCTATCACCTTTATGGCCTGCAAGCCGGGGTTATTCAGAGTGATCCCTTCTTGTTTCAATGTAAGTGAAGTAATAGTAATCTAAGAGTTTTGTAGTGGAGGATTTGCACAAGAGAAGTGATATTCTGCAGGATTCAGTGCAGAGGAGGTTTAGTCTGCAGAGGAGATAAAGCAGAGGAAATAGACTGTGAATGTTAGAGATGCTTCATTTCAAGACTAAAGCTGCTAATTAATGTCCTATCAATATGAGGACAATTATCCAAGAACTATGGGCATCCCATATCTTCCTTTACCCCACCCAAGTTGTATCCCGCAATAAACGCAACAAAACTACGCAAATGACTGCTCATTGTCTCAAATGATAGATGGGGGTCTGGCGGCAGGGTGATTGGCGGCTTGTTTGTCAGGAGTGCTCGTCACCATGGCTACACTACATTATTATTCTTATTATTCTTATTGTTAATATACAGAATTTATATAACACCAACTTTACGAGATTAAGGGGTACAGTACGATTACAATACAGTTCAATATACGAGGAATAGGAGGGCCCGGCTCATGGAGCTTACAATCTAAAGGGAGGGGGAGGTGGTACAAAAGGCAAAAGCTACTGGGGGGGGGGGGGGGGAATAATCTGATAGATGTGATTTGGGGACAGTTGTTAGGTGGGGTGTGGGATAGGCTTCCCTGAATAAGTGAGTTTTTAGGGATCTCCTAAAGGTGGACAGGTTAGGAGCTGACCGGACATACTGGGGTGGGAAGTTCCAGAGGATGGGAGAGGCTCTGGAGAAGTCCTGGAGGTGAGCATGGGAGGAGGAGACAAGGGAGCTAGAGAGCAGGAGGTCCTGGGAGGAACGTCGGAAACCCCTTAAAGGGCCAGGAGGCCCCGGCATTAAGGGGTTAAACCACAGCTCCCAACTGTCCCTGATTTGGAGCAATATCCCTCTTTCCCCCTCATTTGTCCCTCATTTTGGTCTGATCTGTATACTTGTATATAAAATGCACTTTTTATTTTTCAAAAGTGTTTCCCAGGGTTAAACCTTTCATCCAATTTCTAAATTGCTGCATTCGTAAATTTCAAAAGCCAATATAGTAGTGGTAAAAAAAAAAAAAAAAAAAACACTTCTGGGTTTAACAAATCGTTTTTTTTGCTGTATAATTCTCCTTTAAGAGGCGTGCCAGGGGGTGTGTCCTATGCCTACATATATTTGCTGATAGGTGTCCCTCGTTCCCCTTCTCAAAAGGTTGGGAGGTGGGGTTAAACTGCATTCTATTTTTAATCTGATACAAAATATAACTTGTAAAAACACAAAGAGACTTCATGCAGAAAATAAAGAGCAGACAATAAGAAATTAACAAAGGAAGTAAATTGTGCTTCACTCTGAATGAAGGAGCAATAAAAAGCACCTTTGGACAGCAGCATTGTCAATCTGGGGGGGGGGGGGTGTTAGATTAGTACTAGCAGACTTAAAGTGGGTCTATAAAGGCTCAGGATTTTTTTTAACCTTCATACATTCTATGCAAGAAGCTAAAAATAAAACTTCTTTATTCAGCAGCCCCCCCCCCCCAATACTAACCTGAGCCCCATCTCCATCCAGCAATGTGCATGGGAGCCCTGGCTCTCCCTCCTCATTGGCTGAGACAGCCATTGGCTCCCACTACTGTCAATCACTGCCAGTGAACCAATGAGGAGAGAGCAGGGGGGCGGGGCTGAGCCACGCTCTGTGTGTATAAATGAACACACAGAGCAGCGGCTTGGGAGTGTGCGCCTCCCCCATAACAAGCTGCTTGCTGTGTGGGCACTCGGCAGGAGGGAGGGGCCAGGAAGCGCCGGTGAGGAACCCGAGAAGAGAATCGGGGCTGCTCTGTGCAAAACCAATACACAGAGTCGGTAAGTATAACATGTTTGTTATTTTTAAAGAAAGAAAAAAAAAAAAAACGAGACTTTAATATCACTTTAAATACTTAAGGACCAGGCCTATTTTTCTAACTTGTTGTTTACAAGTTAAAATCAGGTTTTTTTGCTAGAAAATTACTTAGAACCCCAAAACATTATATATATTTTTTTTTCACACACCCTAGAGAATAAAATGGAGGTTGTTGCAATACTTTATGTCACACCGTATGAGCGCAGCGGTATTACAAACACAATTTTTGGGGGAAAAATACACTTTTTTTAAATTAAAAAATAAGAAAACAGTAAAGTTAGCCCAATTTTTTTTTCTATAATGTAATAGATAATGTTACGGCAAGCAAAATTAAGATCCCAACACGTCACGCTTCAAAATTGCGCCCGCTCGTGGAATGGCAACAAACTTTGACACTTAAAAATCTCCATAGGCGACGTTTAAAATGCTCTACAGGTTACCAGTTTAGCGTTACAGAGGAGGCCTAGGACTAGAATTATTGCTCTCGCTCTACCGATCGCGGCGATACCTCACATGTGTGGTTTAAAACACCGTTTTCATATGCGGGCTCATGTTATGCGTTCACTTCTGCGCGTGAGCACGGCGGGACGGGGCGCTATAATTTCTCTTTATTTTCTCATTTATTTTACTTTTTATTTTTACATTGCCCCCTTCAAAAAAAAAAAAATGTCTTGGGTCACTTTTAATCCTATTACAAGGAATGTGAACATCCCTTGTAATAGAAAAAAAGCATGACAGGTCCTCTTAAATATGAGATTTAGGGTCAAAAAGACCTCACATCTCATATTTACATTAAAATGCAATAAAAAAAAAAAAATCCCCCATGAGGCCGTTGGGTGAAAATGACATTTGACGTCGCTTCCGTCATCCAACGTCATTGAGCCGAGTGGAGGGGCCGTCTTTTCCTCACTCAACTCACAGCCTCAGAGGGAAAAGGATCGTCTCCGCCGCTACCGACGGCTCCCGAAAGTGGCTGAGATGACCGGAATGCGCCGGGGGTGGGGGTGGGGGGGGCGCTCACTTATCCCACTGCAGATAAAAGTGATCTTGCGGCAAATCCGCCACAGAGACCACTTTTATCTTAAAGTGGACCGCCCGCCGTTTCAGAAAATATTGAAGCCAAACTCCCGCTCACACTTTATAATCAGTTACAGTTTTATATTTCTTTTTCCTGTTGGGGATAAAAGGTTTTACATCAGTAAAAGCTGATCATTGTAAGCACCCCTGTCAGTGGCAAAAGGCAAATGGTTTGTCCCATCCCTGTAACCGATACATTCTGCAGGAGAGTTTGTTCTTTTCAGAAAGAACAGACTTATGCACTCGGACTTTGTTCGGACATTCAGACAACAAAATCCTAGGATTTTTTCCGACGGATGTTGGCTCAAACTTGTCTTGCATACACACGGTCACACAAAGTTGTCGGAAAATCCGATCGTCCTGAACGCGGTGACGTAAAACACGTACGTCGGGACTATAAACGGGGCAGTGGCCAATAGCTTTCATCTCTTTATTTATTCTGAGCATGCGTGGCACTTTGTGCGTCAGATTTGTGTACACACGATCGGAATTTCCGACAACGGATTTTGTTGTCGGAAAATTTTATCTCCTGCTCTCCAACTTTGTGTGTCGGAAATTCCGATGGAAAATGTCCGATGGAGCCCACACACGGTCGGTCGGGATTTCCGACAACAAGGTCCTATTACACATTTTCCATCGGAAAATCCGACCGTGTGTACGGGGCATAACTGTCAGGATCACCAGATGGAAAATAGAAGAAAGAAAGCCTTAAAAAAGAAAACGAATGCGGCCGCCACATCTAAGAATTGGTGAGCTGCAATATTTTGGGTCTGTAAATATTAAACGTTGTATCGTGTTTCGTTTTTTGTGTTGCGGGTGATTGGAGCCGCATTGAATAATGTCCGGTATTTTATTTTTAGGAATATTCGGAGGGTCTTCCCTCTTCTTCTCGAACCTCAAACCAAGCAGATTAGAAAAAGGGGTACAGAGAGGAAGGGGGGACACCCCAACATGGAACTGTCATCAGCTCATTCCCCACAGTTATAACCTTTTGTACCACCTGCCCCGCCCTATTAGATTGTAAGCTCTTCTGAGCAGGGCCTTCCTATTTTATTGTATTGTCTCCCTTTTATATTGTAAAGCGCTGCGTAAACTGTTGGCGCTAAATAAATCCTGTATAATGATCAAAAAAATACAAATAAAAAAAAGTATCACCATCAGAGAACTCGGTTACAATGTATCATGTAAAATTGTAGCGCACAGTCTTTCATTAGTTCCAGGGCTGAGCACCTTGTGAGTTTACTGTATCGATGGACTACAAGTCCCAGCAGGAGCCGCCATTCCTTGTAATTCCTCATCAGCTGGGGAGCCAAGATTGCTCTCTGCTTGATTCTGCAGCCATTCATTTATTAGAGGTGGAGGAAACCGGCCAAAAGGGTTTTATTTATTTCAGTGGAACTTTGCCACCACCTAGTGGTGAAATATGAGAACTGCACATGACTAGAGTTTGGTGTATACACTGTTGGATCAGATGGAGCACACATCTGTTTTTTTGTTTTTGTATTTATACAATCTGAACATCCCCAGAAGTTGTATTCTATATGAACTCCTCATCTTCATCTCTTTGGCATCAACCTATACCATGGCGGCGCCGGCGATGGAGAACGGAGCGAGGGGTATACAGCAGTGGCGGCTGGTGCTCAAAATGTTTCGGGGGGGCGCGCAATTTTTTTTTTATAAGAAAATTATCAAACGCAGCCACTATGCCCATCAAATGCTGCCACTGTGCCCTTAAACGCTGCCACTGTGCCCTAAAACGCTGCCACTGTGCCATCAAACGCTACCACTGTGCCCATCAAATGCTGCCACTGTGCCCATTAAATGCTGCCACTGTGCCCATTAAACGCTACCACTGTGCCCATCAAATGCTGCCACTGTGCCCATTAAACGCTGCCACTGTGCCATCAAACACTACCACTGTGCCCATTAAACGCTACCACTGTGCCCATTAAATGCTGCCACTGTGCCCATTAAACGCTGCCACTGTGCCATTAAATGCTGCCAGTGTGCCCATCATATGCTGCCAGTGTGCCCATTAAATGCTGCCAGTGTGCCCTTGAATGCCCCCAGTGTGACCCCTGCCCGCTCGCCGTCAGCCCGGCACTTACCCTGTCTTGGTGGTGAAGGCGACGAGCGAGGTCTTCTGTGCGTCTCCTGCCATCCTCATCTCCCGTCCTCTCCTCCTGATAGGCGTCCAATAGCGGTTCCTGTTGTTTCAATACTCCTTTGGTGCGTCTCCAGCACGATTTTGTCCCCACAGACTTCAATAGAAAAGCACCAAAAATGCGGGAGCGGCCCGTCCATACAGGGCACAGGGGCGCCACCTCCCCCCCCCAATCCATGCGCCCGGCCCCTAATCTACATGCGGGGTGCCGGACACATGGATTTCAATGTTTTTTTTTGTTTTGTTTGAAGCACATGATTAGAGCCTGATGCTCTAATAGCCTTCAAAAAAGGGTGGACTCAGGGTGCAGAGCACTGCGTCCTGAGCCCACCCAGAAGTGTAACACTAGAGAAATAATATTCGCTAAAGTCTTCCTGTTTCTTCTCCCGGCCAATCAGGAAGCAGGGCCTGAGACCCGATTGGTCGGGAGTCTTAGAGCAGGCCGGGGAGATGAAGAAGGCTACGAGCAGAGCAAGAATGACGGGTGCAAGCTCGGTATCAAGTAGCCTTAGGAGCTGAGGTCCTTGAGGCTGAGCATCAACACCCGAGAGAGGAGGAGGATGCACGATGAACCTTGCCTTTGACAGCCTCCGGTCCGTCATCCCCTATGCCCACAGCCCATCCATCTGAAAACACTCCAAGGTGGCCACCTGCCTGTTCGGCCGGGAGGAGAAGCCCCGACTCTTCTCCCGGAGCAGATAGAGCGAGGAGCCTCCTTATGGCAGGGCCTCTGATCGCTGCTGTCAGGGGGGTTGGTGGGTGGTGGCAAAGGTGCGAGTGGGGGGGTTTGTTTGCTGCCCCCCCCCCCCCCCCACCAAATATTGAGCACCAGCCGCCACTGCAAAAATGTATATAATGTATATTGTCAAAAGTATTGTGACACCGGCCTTTACACACACATGAACTTTAATGGCATCCCAGTCTTAGTCCGTAGGGTTCAATATTGAGTTGGCTCCGCCCTTTGCAGCTATAACAGCTTCACCTCTTCTGGGAAGGCTGTCCACAAGGTTTAGGAGGGTGTCTATGGGAATGTTTGACCATTCTTCCAGAAGAGCTTTTGTGAGGTCAGGCACTGATGTTGGATGAGAAGGCCTGGCTCGCAGTCTTCACTCTAATTTATCCCAAAGGTGTTCTATAGGGTTGAGGTCTGGACTCTGTGCAGGCCAGTCATGTTGCTCCACCCCAAACTTGCTCATCCATGTCTTTATGGACCTTGCTTTGTGCACTGGTGTGCAGTCATGTTGGAACAGGAAGGGGCCGTCCCCAAACTGTTCCCACAAAGTTGGGAGCATGAAATTGTCCAAACTGACACCAAAAGAATTCCCTTCACTGGAACTAAGGAGCCAAGCCCAACCCCTGAAAATCAACCCCACACCATAATCCCCCCTCCACCAAATGACTTGGACCAGTGTACAAAGCAAGGCTCATAGATGGAGGTGGGGAGGGAAGGCTCATTGATAGAGCTGAAGAGGAAAGGCTCATTGATGGAGGTGGGGGGGGGGCTCATTGATGGAGGTGAGGAGGGAAGGCTCATTGATGGAAGTGGGGAGGGAAGGCTCATTGATGGAGATGGGGAGGAAAGGCTCATTAATGGAAGTGGAAAGGGAAGGCTCATTATTGGTGGTGGGGAGGGAAGCCTCATTATTGGAGGTGGGGAGGGAAGGCTCCTTGATGGAAATGGGGAGGGAAGGCTCATTAATGGAAGTGGAAAGGGAAGGCTCATTATTGGAGGTGGGGAGGGAAGGCTCATTGATGGAGGTGGGGAGGGAAGGCTCATTGATGGAGGTGGGGAGTGAAGGCTCATTGATGGAGGTGGGGAGGGAAGGCTCATTGATGGAGGTGGAGAGGGAAGGCTCGTTGATGGAGGTGGGGAAGGTAGGCTCATTGTTGGAGGTGGGGAGGGAAGGCTCATTGATGGAGGTGGGGAGGGATGGCTCATTGATGGAGGTGGGGAGGGAAGGCTCATTGATGGAGGTGGGGAGGGAAGGCTCATTGATGGAGGTGGGGAGGGATGGCTCATTGATGGAGGTGGGGAGGGAAGGCTCATTGATGGAGGTGGGGAGGGAAGGCTCATTGATGGAGGTGGGGAGGGATGGCTCATTGATAGAGGTGATGTTTGGGTGATTGGTGTATATCTCTATGGACACCCTAAATATATATGCAAACCTACTTCCAATCAAACCAATACCCCATAACTTACAACACCAAGCTGCAAGCTAACATGACCAGTTGCTATGATAGTACACACTGCTGTGGTTGCTGCAAAATTTATACAAGAGGACATGTTTGGTGGGCAATACTGCCATTAAAGGTGACCCACTTAGCTGAGCCATTGTAGCATGGTATAAGCTGGTCAACCCTTCCTTTAGCACCAGTGAGTAGAGCTGCAATGTAGGACCCCTCTGCCCGATACAGCCCAACAGCCCAGGTCACAGTCTGGAGAATAATGCCGCGTACACACGGTCGTACTTTTCGTCTACAAAAGTCCAACGGACGCTGACGGACTAAAGCTGGCTGGTAATCCGATCGTGTGTGGGCTTCTCCGGACTTTCAACGTACTTTTTTAGCCTCAAATCCGACGTACTTTAGATTTGAAACATGCTTCAAATCTTTACTTCGTAACTACGACGGACCCCGAAATCCGCTCGTCTGTGTGCTAGTCCGACGGACAAAAAGCCACGCTAGGGCACCTATTGGCTACTGGCTATGAACTTCCTTATTTTAGTCCGGTGTACGTCATCACGTACGAATCCGTCGGACTTTTGTGTGGTCGTGTGTAGGCAAGTCCGTTCGTTAGAAAGTATGCCGCAAGTCCGCCGCAAGTCCGCCGAAAGTCTGCCGGAAGTCTGTCGGACAGGCTGTCTGACTTTTGTAGACGAAAAGTCCGACCGTGTGTACGCGGCATAAGAGCTTCATCGTTCTGAAAGGAATTCACTTCCACAGACCGATGTGCCATCCGAGGAGGAATATAAAGTACCTGATGCTGAGTAATGAGATGTCTACAGGAACATTTTCTGATGAGTAAGGGAACATTAATGTTGGTGGAGTCTGCCGTATAAGTAGCCCCTGCGGGAGGACACACATTAAATATTAACCCTTATGCTGCTGCAAGGTCTCATCTTCTTCACTTAATACTCTACAGAGAGAACAATGAGTACTAATCCTTTGTGACACTGGACACATGACTGGGCTACACCCCGGCCCCGCGCCTTCCTTCATCTCTTCACGTCTCAGCTATTCTCTTCATTTCAAATCTTTAATGAGTGGCAGCAACATCAAAGGAAACCTGAGACCAAGATTTGTGTTTAATAAATATCAATTAGTACCAAAACAGCAATTACCATGAGTGGAATCACCAGACAAGCTATCAGTGACGACTTTCTCCTGCCTGCTTGTTGTAACAAGTTTGGTGAATGAAAGTCATCTCTATAATTTAGTTAAAATTGGAGCGTACAGTGAGCCGGCGGTGAAGAATACGTATCAGGACAACCGGGTGACGTGAGGTGTGCATTCTGAGATTAGAGCCTGGGGAAGAGTGCAAGACATTGTATATAGACAGAGGACTATAGAAATGATACATTGTATATATACAGAGGACTATAGAAATGATACATTGTATATATACAGAGGACTATAGAAATGATACATTGTATATATACAGAGGACTATAGAAATGATACATTGTATATATACAGAGGACTATAGAAATGATACATTGTATATAGGCAGATGACAATAGAAGGGATACATTGTATATAGGCAGATGACAATAGAAGGGATACATTGTATATAGGCAGATGACAATAGAAGGGATACATTGTATATTTACTGAGGACTATAGAAATCATACATTGTATATTTACTGAGGACTATAGAAATCATACATTGTATATATACAGAGGACTATAGAAATGATACATTGTATATATACAGAGGACTATAGAAATGATACATTGTATATATACAGAGGACTATAGAAATCATACATTGTATATATACAGAGGACTATAGAAATCATACATTGTATATATACAGAGGACTATAGAAATCATACATTGTATATAGGCAGATGACAATAGAAGGGTAACATTGTATATATACTGAGGACTATAGAAATGATACATTGTATATATACTGAGGACTATAGAAATGATACATTGTATATATACAGAGGACTATAGAAATGATACATTGTATATATACAGAGGACTATAGAAATGATACATTGTATGTATACAGAGGACTATAGAAATGATACATTGTATATATACAGAGGACTATAGAAATGATACATTGTATATATGTGTAATGTTGAATCAGCCTTATAAGTATCTATGGTGGTGGCGGGCTTCCATCTCCAGACTCCTGATTACCAGGTCACTCAAAGTTCCGGGTGTCATGTGAGAACAAAATAAATGCCTCCCATAGCGTAAAAACGTTTAAACAACCAAAGACTTATTAAAAAGCCATGTAACATGTAGAGCAGTGGTTCTCAACCTGGGGGTCGGGACCCCCACGGGGGGTCAAATGACGATTTTCCAGGGGTCACTGAATCCTGGGCTGTTCCTGAAGCCCGTGCTGCTCTCCCAGCCTTTTCGCGGCTGGCCGGCCGCCCAGCTGGGCTGTTCCTGGAGCCCGTGGCGCAACACTCAGCCTCTTCGCAGCCGCCCATTCAGTTCACAGCATAGCTGGGGGGCAGAGACTAGAGGTCAGCTGACTGGTGAGGAATGAAGTGAATGCAGCTGGAGGAGACCCTATATCCTGATTTCAGCATAGGTGTCACTGCTGCCACAAAGTCGGAGACACAGTGAGTAACACTGCCTGTGATTATAGTTGCCATTAAAAGTCCCCACTACAGTTCTCAGATCAGCAGATGACCTTGATCAAGAGCACCTAAGTTGGCTGATCAGAACTCCCCCCAGCATTGTCACTCATCCCAACTACCTGCCAGCCCTGCCACTCATCCCAACTACCTGCCAGCACTGCCACTCATCCCATCACCCCGCCAGCACTGCCACTCATCCCAACTACCCGCCAGCACTGCCACTCATCCCAACTACCCGCCAGCACTGCCACTCATCCCATCACCCCGCCAGCCCTGCCACTCATCCCAACTACCCGCCAGCACTGCCACTCATCCCATCACCCCGCCAGCACTGCCACTCATCCCAACTACCCGCCAGCACTGCCACTCATCCCAACTACCCGCCAGCACTGCCACTCATCCCAACTACCCGCCAGCACTGCCACTCATCCCAACTACCCGCCAGCACTGCCACTCATCCCATCACCCCGCCAGCACTGCCACTCATCCCATCACCCGCCAGCACTGCCACTCATCCCAACTACCCGCCAGCACTGCCACTCATCCCATCACCCGCCAGCACTGCCACTCATCCCATCACCCGCCAGCACTGCCACTCATCCCAACTACCTGCCAGCACTGCCACTCATCCCACCCCCCACCAAGAAGTAAGAGAAGGAATAAAAACGGACAATACATTGAAGGAAGAAGAAAAGAGGGGAAGTGTGACAGACTCACCCATGACAGAGGCTATTGGAGGGGACTGAATGCAAGCCTCTTGCCCACCGATTATGGGCCCTGGCATTCGGGGGAATGGTGCTCTCTGTGAGCTGTATGCCTGGGGACCCTGGGGTTGGTGTTACTTTGGATTCAGCTCCATGTCCCCCCAAAACACACAGACTCTGGGAACCCTTTATATGCCATATTAGAATGATAAGACTGAATTATACTGTTGGGACACATCCTGTGAGGAGATGCTGGTGTCATCAACTCCAACTACCTGTCTTTATGTTAATTGAATGAGCTGATGACATTGTTCTCTATACAATGTAGGAGATGGGACAACTCCTATTGGAGCTGCTGCTATTGTGAGAAAATGTCCTGGTATAATTAACTCAGTCTGGGCAATAGGTCATGTCTCAGTCACCTAGGCTGTATAAAGCATTAGTTAATTATCCAATGTTAATTAGGTTAATTAGGTTACGTTTGTATTGTTAGAGTAATCTTCTCCTGTATTTAAGACTGTATTCTGGTTCTGAATAAAGAGAGTTCATGTTAGCAACAAGCAAGTGTCGCCTTGTTTTGTGCTCAGAGAGGTTGGTATATCTGTATACAGACTGGGAGGAAGTGGTATATGACGGAAGCACTCAAGCGGAGTGTGGGACGTACCGTGACATTGGTGGCAAGCAGCGGGAAAGCTTCCTGCAGTCTGGGACATCCAAACCTTCAACTGGATCCAAGATCAGCATAGCAGACTTCAGTCACCCCAGCGGAGATATGGACCTGGCATCAGAGTTCCCGGGGCTGCTGCGGATCATCCTTTCAACATACACCAGGACTGTGTCTAAGGATGAATACCTGGAGCTCAGGCAGCAGATTCGGGTGGAGCTCTGGATCGGAGCCCTCCAGCTCGCTGGTATAAAACGGCAAGTGCTTTCCAACCCAAGAGCAACGGGCCAGTGACCAACGGGCATTGCGGATGGCATTCCTGGGAGAGCGGCCCAGGAGCAATGGGTGACTGAGTTGGACAGGCTGGTCCAGCAGGAGATAGAGCTGGACAATCGTTATTGGGCTCTGCAATGGCACGCAGAGGAGGGATATTTAGGGGAGACAACAGAATGCTCTCCGGAGGGATATGACTTTGGCAGCCCTGGATTGCTGTGGGAGAGCCTTACAGATCATTTTATGTTTGGCGATGAAGGGGAACCTGACCTTGAGGACCTGAGAGAATATAGAGAGGCTATGCTCGGTCTTGCAGGGGTCTCAGAGCTCAAACCTGATCTGGACCATTTGCTAAGGAAGGAACAGCATCTGGAAAAGGCATACAGGAAACTGCTAGAACAAGTTCAGCAGCATGCCAGAGAATCAGCAGTGGAAAATCCGGAGATTGCCGTCCCCAAACCTGAAGTGCTGACAACAGGGCAGAGCTCTGCTAACCTCTGCCCAGAAATGATAACATCTTCTGGGCTCCATGGACAGGAGATGGTGAACCTCTATCCCCAGACATCAGTTGCAGAGACATGGGATTTGATAGACTTTTCTGCTGAGGAAGAACAACCTGATGAGCCTCCAGCAGAAGAGCTGCTATAAGGGCAAAAGTTCACTGTGTTCTGCCCAGCACCAACAGTGGCTTCGGCCTTCTTGAGAGAAGAGGTAGTCGGCAGGGACTGTAGGTTTGTTGTTAAGTAGAATCTGTTTGTAATTTTGAACATTTTTAACGTGTTTAGCTCCAGCCAAAAAATCTTTTATAAGCTTTTTGGAAAACATAGGGAAGGGTTATCACCCCTGTGACATTTGTTTTGCGTCTTTCCTCCTCTTCAGAAGATTTCACCTCACTTTTTTGTCCCAATGAAAAATGTTTTTTGAAAATTTGGGTTTTTTTGTGGAACAAGGATTGGAAAGCATCAGTGGAAAGGAGAAATTGTTTTCCCATATTAACTCTTACATGAGAGAATTTCCCTTCCTAGGGGTAGATTTCATCTCACTTCCTGTTGTCTCCTTCCGTTTGCAAGTAGGAGTCGTTTGTAAGTTAGATGTTTGAAAGTAGGGTCCTGCCCTATATACTCAGCAGAAATTTGGGCCTTAGGTGTTGCTGTGGCCAAAACACTGTAAGCCCTCACAGGGCCCTGCTGTGAAATATTAGATCAAGAATTGTAATTACATGCCCCTGTTGAACAGGAGCTGAAAAATTAGGCCTTAGGCACTGGTGCTGGTGCCACAACACTGCAACCCCTCACAGACACTCTAGTTGGAACGCAGGAACGAGCCCTGCTGCAAAGTATTGCATCAAAAATTGTAATTACACGCCCCTGTTAGACAGGGGCAGAAAAATTGGGCCTTAGGCACTGGTGCTGGTGCCACAACACTGCAACCCCTCACAGACACTCTAGTTGGAACGCAGGAACGAGCCCTGCTGCAAAGTATTGCATCAAAAATTGTAATTACACGCCCCTGTTAGACAGGGGCAGAAAAATTGGGCCTTAGGCACTGGTGCTGGTGCCACAACACTGCAACCCCTCACAGACACTCTAGTTGGAACGCAGGAACGAACCCTGCTGCAAAGTATTGCATCAAAAATTGTAATTACACGCCCCTGTTAGACAGGGGCAGAAAAATTGGGCCTTAGGCACTGGTGCTGGTGCCACAACACTGCAACCCCTCACAGACACTCTAGTTGGAACGCAGGAACGAGCCCTGCTGCAAAGTATTGCATCAAAAATTGTAATTACACGCCCCTGTTAGACAGGGGCAGAAAAATTGGGCCTTAGGCACTGGTGCTGGTGCCACAACACTGCAACCCCTCACAGACACTCTAGTTGGAATGCAGGAACGAGCCCTGCTGCAAAGTATTACATCAAAAATTGTAATTACACGCCCCTGTTATACAGGGGCTGAAAAATTGTGCCTTAGGCACTGGTGGTGGCGCCCAGAACCAAAAATGTTCTTACAAGCTATCAGCGTGATGATTGAGGAGGAAGAGGATAATTACTCAGGGATAGTCACTCAGCATCAGCATAGGCAGTCTTTGAAGGGATCTGAAAAAAATTATTCAGTTACATCAGCATCAGGTGCTTGGTAGCTGGTGGTGATCCAAGACTGATTCATTTTTATGAAGGTCAGCCGATCGACCGAGTCAGTGGACAGACGCACCCTGTGATCGGTTACCACGCCTCCAGCAGCACTGAATGTGCGTTCCGAAAGAACGCTGGATGCAGGACAGGCCAGTAGCTCAATTGCATACTGTGCAAGCTCTGGCCAGTGATCCATCCTCAAGACCCAGTAACCCAGAGGATTTTCGGTGGGAAAGGTGTCCAAGTCTGATCTTGCCCCTAGGTATTCCTGCACCATGTAAAACAGACGCTGGCGATGGTTGCTGGAACCGATCATACCTTGGGGCTGCGGACCAAAAAATTGTCTGAACGCATCGGTCAGACGGCCACCTTCTCCACCGCTCCTTCTTTGACTGACCGAAGCCTCAGCAACACGTTGTCCAGAAACAGGAGTTTGTAACCTCCCAGTCTCTGGGAACGCGTTGCACAGACCTTTCTGCAAGGCCTCCCGAAGATGTTTCATCCTCTGCTCCCTCTGCGATGGCAAGATAAGGTCCGCAACCTTACCCTTGTAACGTGGATCAAGGAGGGTTGCCAGCCAGTATTGGTCCTTCTCCTTGATACCACGAATACGAGGATCCTTACGCAGGCTTTGCAGGATCAGGGAGGCCATGCAGCGTAGGTTTGCTGAGGCATTCGGTCCGGAGTCCTCTGGGTCACTAAGGACAACAACGTCCGCAGCCACCTCCTCCCAGCCACGTACAAGTCCATGTGTTCCTTGGGACTGATCCCTTAAAGACTGCTGATGCTGAGTGCCAGGCTCCACCTCCATACTGACACAATCTTCCTCCTCCTCCTCCTCCTCCTCCTCTTCCTCTTCCTGTGTGATCGGCGGGCACGCAGGAACACTGTCTGGATAAAGGGGGCCTTGAGAGCTAAGGAAGTCCTCCTCTTCCTGCCTCTGTTCTGCCTCAAGTGCCCTGTCCATTATTCCACGCAGCGTGTGCTCCAACAGGTGGACAAGGGGGACAGTGTCACTGATGCATGCACTGTCAGTGCTCACCATCCTCGTGGCCTCCTCGAATGGTGACAGGACAGTGCATGCATCCCTGATCATGGCCCACTGGCGTGGGGAAAAAAAACCAAGGTCCCCTGACCCTGTCCTGGTGCCATAGTCGCACAGGTACTCATTTATGGCCCTCTGCTGCGTGTGCAGCCGCTGCAGCATGGCCAATGTCGAGTTCCACCTGGTGGGCATGTCACAGATTAGGCGGTTCTTGGGCAGGTTAAACTCCTTTTGGAGGTCCGTCAGCCGAGCACTGGCATTATATGACCGGCGGAAATGCACACAGACTTTCCTGGCCTGCCTCAGGACATCCTGTAAGCCCGGGTACCTGCCCAAGAACCGCTGCACCACCAAGTTAAGGACGTGAGCCAAACAGGGCACATGGGTCAGTTGTCCCTGTCGGAGGGCAGAGAGGAGGTTGGTGCCATTGTCGCAAACCACCATTCCTGCCTTAAGTTGGCGTGGCGTCAACCACCTCTGAACCTGCCCCTGCAGAGCTGACAGAACCTCTGCCCCAGTGTGGCTCCTGTCCCCCAAGCACACCAGCTCAAGCACCGCATGGCATCTTTTGGCCTGCGTACTTGCGTAGCCCCTTGAACGCCTACGGAGCACCGCTGGTTCCGAGGAAGAGGCCATGGAGGAAGAAGAAGAGGAGGGGGTGGAGGACAGAGGTGTGTCACAATCAGCATTTTGGAGGCGTGGTGGCGGAACAACCTCCAACACTACTGCACCTTGTCCTGCATCCTTCCCAGCTGCCAGCAGAGTCACCCAATGCGCCGTGAAACTTAAGTAACGTCCCTGTCCATGCCTGCTGGACCATGAGTCAGCGGTAATATGCACCTTACCGCTGACCGCCCTGTCCAGCGAGGCATGGACATTGCCTTCCACATGCCGGTAGAGAGCTGGAATCGCCTTCCGTGAGAAAAAGTGGCGTTTGGGTACCTGCCACTGAGGAACCGCACATTCCACAAACTCACGGAAGGGGGCAGAGTCTACCAACTGAAAAGGCAGCAGTTGAAGTGCTAGCAATTTTGCCAAGCTAGCATTCAACCGCTGGGCATGTGGATGGCTGGGAGCAAACTTCTTTCGGCGGTGCAGCAGCTGGGGCAGGGAAATTTGCCTGGTACAATCTGGCGTCGGTGTACCAAAAGCAGATTGCCCACAAGTACTTGGCTGTGACACACCTAATTCTACACCTTCATTCCTCTCACTGCAGGTCTCAGAGAGGACTGAAGGTCTAGTGGGGTTGGAAATCTCAGCTGATGAGGAGCAAGGAGAGATCCTCTTTGTTCTTTGGTGTGGGTCTTTTAGATATGCTTGCCAACGAACTGCATGGCAGGTCAACATATGTCTGGTCAAGCATGTGGTACCCAAGCGGGAGATGTTTTGGCCACGCGAGATACGCTTGAGACATATGTTGCAAATAGCAGCGGTGCGATCTGATGCACTCGTCTCAAAAAAGGCCCACACCAAAGAACTTTTTGAATAACGCGCAGAGACTGCAGCGCCCTGCACATGTGGAGCTTTGGGGTGTGATGCATTCAATGTGCTGCCCTTAGGCTGGCCCCTGGAGGGCATCCTGCCTCGTTGGTGATGTGCCGCCTCCTCCTCCTCCTCCTCTCTCCTATCAGGCACCCACGTTGAGTCAGTGACCTCATCATCCCCTCCCTCCTCATCACTGGAGCAAACCTGGCAGTATGCTGCAGCAGGGGGAGCATGACTGCCAGATTGCTGTCCTTCTTGGGCACCCCCTCTGTCCGTGCTCATGTTACTGCCTTCATCGAGCTCAGTATCATCATCAGAGCCTTCCAAACGCTGGGCATCCTCCTGGAGCATGTACCCAACACTGTGGTCAAACAGTTCGAGGGAATCCTCATGAGGACATGTTGGAGCTAGGGAAGGAGTCACTGATGACATTGAGCTGAGGGAAGAGGCCGCTGCTTTGCCAGACAAAGCACCCTGGGCATGGGTGAGAGAGGATGAGGAGGATGAGGACGGCTTGGTCATCCACTCGACCAAGTTTTCTGCATGTTGCGGCTCAACACGGCCAGCTGCCGAAAAAAAGGCCAAGCGTGTCCCATGGCCACGTGCTGATGAGGATGCACCGTCTCCACGACCAGCACTAGACACAGAGCCTGCTTGCCCTCTCTTATTGGCTTGTGACTGTCTGCCACTCCTTCTTGGCCTTCCAGACATACTAATGGCCTGTAGCTGCACTAAGCTGGGATAGAACACCTGTAATTTTCTTCAGGTAGCTTTATATACTGTAACCAGACAAGCCTGCCTGTCAGTAGGAAGATAACAGGAACGGATCTAGCTGAACACTGTGAGCAGGACGCACTGCACTAAATGTAAATAGCAGGAACGGATCTAGCTGAACACTGTGAGCAGGACGCACTGCACTAAATGTAAATAGCAGGAACGGATCTAGCTGAACACTGTGAGCAGGACACACTGCACTAAATGTAAATAGCAGGAACGGATCTAGCTGAACACTGTGAGCAGGACGCACTGACTGCACTAAATGTAAATAGCATGACATTGTAGGACTTAAGCCCATATACTTAATACCATCCTACCCGTACATACCCTCCCTCCAAAAACATCAGGGATGACTCAGACTAGTTTCTGGAGTAAAATGGCCTTGCGGCCTTTTATTTAAAACATATAATTTAACATAAATATATAAATAACTGTATTTCCTTAAATAACATGTTAAGGTAACTTACTCAGTAAGAACTATGACTATGACCTAGGTCACTGGTACAACCTCGTTAATTTAAAACCTGCCAGTCGGAAACCCCGGACACGGCATTATAACAACATACCCAGTGACCTAGCATTTTAACTCCTGCAGGTTAACCCTTAGGGCCTGAAGGTACCAACTACAATCCCCATCCTTCCATGTATGGGTACCAGCAAAACTCCCATCATCTGGATGGGTACAATCAAACACCCCCCATCCTTGGATGGGTACACATGTTACAACTTGTAACAGAACTTATCCTATTCAAGGAACAAACAACTACTGCCAACCATTGGGAGGGTGGGTGGGAATCTCGTCCTCCACCACTCTCAAACTGACATCACTTCCCCTTCCTACATCTCCTACACAAAACTTCCTGCAGCCCCTCCCCTTCTCTAAAAGGAGAAGTGTAACCCTTTCAGGGACAGGCAGATGTGCAGTCCAGCACTGTCATGCCGTCCCTGCGCTTAGGGTCCCCCTGGCTCCGTGACTCTCTTGACATTGTAGGACTTAAGCCCATATACTTAATACCATCCTACCCGTACATACCCTCCCTCCAAAAACATCAGGGATGACTCAGACTAGTTTCTGGAGTAAAATGGCCTTGCGGCCTTTTATTTAAAACATATAATTTAACATAAATATATAAATAACTGTATTTCCTTAAATAACATGTTAAGGTAACTTACTCAGTAAGAACTATGACTATGACCTAAGTCACTGGTACAACCTCGTTAATTTAAAACCTGCCAGTCGGAAACCCCGGACACGGCATTATAACAACATACCCCAGTGACCTGGCATTTTAACTCCTGCAGGTTAACCCTTAGGGCCTGAAGGTACCAACTACAATCCCCATCCTTCCATGTATGGGTACCAGCAAAACTCCCATCATCTGGATGGGTACAATCAAACAACCCCCCATCCTTGGATGGGTACACATGTTACAACTTGTAACAGAACTTATCCTATTCAAGGAACAAACAACTACTGCCACAGCACGAAAGGGGTAACCCCTTACCCTTGCGAGCACCTCCACACACTAAGCCCTCTCTGTATGCCTTCTTGCAAGCCTAGAGACCATAGGTCCGTGCCCACCTCATTGAGATGTACACCATCGCTGCGCAAATAACGCCATGTGTCAACCTCCAACTCCCTGTGACGAATGGCTAAGCCCCCATTCCTTATAAAAAACCGGCTCACTTCTTTATTAACCTTTATCCTGGCCCTATTCACTTTTTTATCTGATAGGGCCCAGCGCCACGATAGCCTGCCTGCCATGTCAGACCACACTAATACCATCTTGGGATAAGCGGCTTTTAAACGCAGGAAATCACACTTGATGTCCCTGATAAGGTCCCTCATGGATCTAGCTTCCATGTAATTTCCACCCACGTGTAATAACAATACATCAGGGGCCCTGTCCAGGCGAGAGAATCTATGCACTTCCCCCAATACCCTATTCCACTGCATGCCCGGAACCCCAATCCACCTGATGAGGGTCTCTTGTCTGGGGATGCGAAGCTGTCTGCCGTTCGGCCGAACGTCCGCTCTCTTGGCCCCCCAAAACACGTAGGAGTGACCGAGTATCCAAACCAGACATGCATCTTGACCTGTAGACAAATTAGATAATACAACCTCATGAACTTTAAACCCAACACCCCACTCATCAAACAACCCCAGCTAACATTACATTTGAACCATGTTAGGGCGGACATACAGTTTGAATCTATCCGAATCCCATCTGCCAATACGTCTAATCACCTCCTGACTCAAACCTGCCCTGGCCGCCTCTGTGGCCGCCCCAAGCCTAAAAGAATGTGATGAGAATTGTAAAGGGTCACATCCCACTCTGGCCACGCATTTCCTAAAAACTGTTACAAACTGGTATTTTGAAAGGCACAAACCGTCCACATGTATCAAGAAGGGGCCAGTAACGGCAGGCCTAACCGTCATGAAAGCTCCCACAAGCCTAACCGGGCATATGTCATGCTCTGCAATCTTCCCAAACTCCAGATATTTTCCTCTCCCTGCTTGATCCGTTTTTGACCTATGAATCCATATGCGGACTCTATCTGCCCATACTTCAACCTCCCCGTGGAAAAGCCCGCCCGGAACCGTCTTTGACGGGCTCACCAACTCACTTATCCTCAGCGCCCCAAAAAAGGCCAGCGCGAACGCTGCTTGGAATAATGCGCATTCGTACTCGGATCTGCTGACCCTTTCCAAACTAAGCATCAACTGCTTAAGCATTTCAAAAGAGACAGGGCGCCTCCCGTCCCTCTGTTTATAAGCTATTCTATATCCCTTGACTGCTTGCCGTAACCAAAATTCCTTCGTATGGTCCAGACTCCCTTGCCGCTTAAAAAGGAAGGCCAAACCTGCCAATTCACGATTGATGGCAGCTGCCGAGATACCTTTTTCAAAGTCCCTAATTATAAAATACAGCACTGCCTTGTCCACGTCCGGATCATCTGATCCCATGCCCAAGTCCTGCAGAAAGGCGAACCACTCCTTCCATACCTTAGAGTAGGCATTCCATGTAGCCATACTCACGGATCGCTGAATCCATTTTGCTGCTGTTCCAAGGCAATGTTCCATATCCAGCTGGGACAGGCGACCCCCTGATGATCTGCCTCTGGTGCCAACCTCCGGAACCTGTCCCACTGAAAACGAGACAAAGCGTCAGCCAAGGTGTTCTCCGACCCTGGTAGATGCACGGCATAAATGAACACATTCAGTTGTAAACAACGAAGTACTAGATGGCGCAAAAGCCTGACCACCGGCACTGATGCAGCAGTCAGCCGATTAACCACTTGCACCACCCCCAGATTGTCACAATTGAAGCGAACCTTCAGGTTTCGCAACGGCTCGCCCCATAGCTCCGTGGCCACCACAATGGGGAACAGCTCCAAAAGTACCAGGTTCTTTAAGAACCCAGCCTCCCGCCAAGCCGCCGGCCACATAGCCGCACACCAGTGGCCCTTACAAAAAGCACCAAACCCCGTTGACCCGGCGGCGTCAGTAAACAACTCTAGGTCCCAGTTGCTGACCGGCCCAGACATCCATAAAGCCCTTCCATTGAAAGACTCCAAGAATACCTGCCACACCCGTAAGTCCTCCCTGTGATCTCTAGTCAGACTCACGAAATGTGTCGGCGCCCGGATCCCTGCAGTGGCGGCTGACAGCCGCCTGCAGAAAATTCGTCCCATAGGGATGATTCGGCAAGCGAAGTTTAGCTTACCTAGCAAAGATTGGAGTTGGCGAAGTTGCAATTTCCTAACTCCAATGGTCCCTCGAACTTCCTCTTTCAACTTCGACAGTTTGTCCTGCGGAATCCTGCATTCCATCCTCCTTGAATCTATCTCTATTCCGAGAAATGTGATAATCGCCGTTGGACCTTCTGTTTTTTCCGGGGCTAGCGGCACCCCAAATCTTTTCGCTAGATACTGCAAAGTACCCAAAAGCACTGCACATATGTTGGAACCCGCTGGACGCACACATAAGAAGTCGTCCAAATAATGGATGACTGAATTGATACCAGACACATCCCGTACCGCCCATTCCAAGAACGAACTGAACGTTTCGAAAAGAGCACAGGATATAGAGCATCCCATTGGAAGGCATCGGTCTACATAGTAGGCCCCTTCCCATTTACAGCCTAGCCATCTGAAACTGTCGGGATGAACTGGCAACAGCCGAAAAGCCGATTCGATATCGGACTTGGCCATTAATGACCCCTGCCCATATCTCCTAACCCATGAGACCGCTGCGTCAAAAGATGTGTACGTAACCGCACCATCTTCCGGGGCTATAGCATCATTCACCGACCCTCCCTTCGGGAAGGAAAGGTGATGTATGAGTCTAAACTTATTGGGCTCTCTCTTTGGTACCACGCCCAAGGGAGAGACCACTAACCCTTGTAGTGGTCTTTCCTTAAACGGACCCGCCATGCGTCCCAATGACACTTCTTTTTCTTTTTCCAATTTTTCAGAGACCACTGCTGCATGCAGCAGAGCTGACCTCAAATTTTTGGCCTCAGGCGGCACCTCCGCCAAGGCACAAGGAATGTGAAAACCCCCCTAAAACCTGCCTCCAGCGTGGCGGCCGCTGTTCGGTCAGGGTACCTACTGAGGGATCCTTTCCATCCGTACCGGGGTCCTCCCTCTTACCTGAAGTATCTCCGGCGCGTCCTTTTCCTTTTTTGAAACATTTAGCCAATGCATGGGATCCCCCGCAGCCGGAACACAAATGCTTGAAACGACAGTTGGCTCCAAATCTGCAAGTTCCCTCATTAAATTGCCAGCAATATCCCCATTTTTTCTCGGCCGGTTGTCCTGGGGTTGCTGAACCTCCGACCCCTGCCTGAAAAAACTGACTAGGGGCCCTCGCTGCCGTCATCAACCTCATCCACAAGCTGATGTCCTTGTGATCCCAGCGTAGATTCGGTCGCACCGCCATCCTCTGACGAAATTGCTCATCATAGCGTAGCCACGCCATGCCCCCGTATGTTCTATGGGCCTCACTAATGGCCTCTAGGTACACAAACAGCGCTGAACAATGTTCTGGCGCTTTTTCACCTACCACACTCGCCAAAATGGCGAACGCTTGTAGCCAATTGGAGAACGTTCGCGGGATCAAGCGATACCTACGCTTCTCCTCATCCTCCTTTTTTCCTTCCACCGGTTTTAACCTATCCAGATTAAATTTTTCTAGCGGCAGCAACGTGAAAATTTCCACGTACTCGCCTTTCCATATTTTTTCCTTTACCTCTGCTTTTAAATGAGCCCCCAAAGGGCCCTCAAAGCAGACATATACCTCGCTCCTTGCCGCATCTGCTAATCTAACTGAATCAGCTTTTTTCTCAGTTGTCTTCACCTGGTCCCCCGAAGTCGTAGCCACCGCAGTGCCAGAGGGGGGCACCACGACCGCTGAAACAGCTGCCTCCGGCGAAACCCGAACCTCACCCGCAACAGATGGGGTGGTCCCTGTCTGTGGGGTATTCCTCTCTGCTGTCCACGCAGTCGCCGGACCACCTCCTGACCCTGATTCCACCCGTGCTACAAGTTCTTTTAGGCCAGTTAACAACTCCCACAACCCCTCATTCCCTGTTTGAGGCGCTGCTGCTGACGGTGGAGCTGATACCTTCTCCCCCCCCTGGCCTGACTACGCCCCCCGACCGTGAACTACCCCCCTGCACATTTTGTCCCAATAAATTATGTAAAAGAATAGTAACAGGATTAGAAGAATCGCACTCACCGGGCTGCACTGGACCGCGCCCAACAGCTGCCACTCCTGGAACCAGCGATGCTTGATGTCCCTGATCGTCGCCTCCGTCAGACCCGGACAGCTCTCCTTTCCGACCGATCGTCGTGCTCGTTCGTCCTGCCTATTTCTCGTTGCACCCCACTTGTGGATGAAGTGGTTGCCGAGGGCCTGCGGTGCTGTGTACGGCCACTCCTCCCTTGGATACCGCTAGGCCCGCTGGATACCCCTGGTGATGGACTCCTGCGTCTACTGCTGCGCGGGGTGCGTGCCAACCGTCTATTACCTCCCCTCACGTTGGCACTGGCGTCTCTCTCTGACCCGCTATCACCCTGCGGCGGACTACTGTCCATCTCGGTCGCCCGTGACCCTCCTCCACTTGCCGCGGTGCGTTCTTGTGCATCCCGTGCCCTCCGTCCCTCTCCTGCTGACCTCTCAGGGGGCTGTAAGCATCTGCGCCTGGCTGGGGGGGAAGAGCCGCGTGCGTTGCTGGGCACCCTTCCCCCAGTCCCTCCAACTTTCCTCCGATTCCCCCGGGCCTCTCCTCGTCCATCCCTCTGCCTGGCCTGTATGATGGGTGTCTGGGCCTCTCCCGCTGTCATCCCCCGCTGCGCTGTTCTAGATGAGCCCATATCAGCCTCAGGGCTGTATCTCTCTGGTGGACATGATCGCCTTGCCCTGGGAGTTGGTGACCCCCCCCCGCTCACCATCGCCCCGCCGTCCGTGATCAAACGCAGCTGCTCCTGGAGCCAGTCCGCGCCGTTAGCGGTAACCGCCGCTCTCAGCTGCTCTACAAAACCCTCCATCGCTGCCATGCTGTGTATCAGGAAGGGGAAGGTGGAGAGCTGTGAGGTGTGCTTCTAATCTCGTCCTCCACCACTCTCAAACTGACATCACTTCCCCTTCCTACATCTCCTACACAAAACTTCCTGCAGCCCCTCCCCTTCTCTAAAAGGAGAAGTGTAACCCTTTCAGGGACAGGCAGATGTGCAGTCCAGCACTGTCATGCCGTCCCTGCGCTTAGGGTCCCCCTGGCTCCGTGACTCTCTGGAACGGATCTAGCTGAACACTGTGAGCAGGACGCACTGCACTAAATGTAAATAGCAGGAACGGATCTAGCTGAACACTGTGAGCAGGACGCACTGCACTAAATGTAAATAGCAGGAACGGATCTAGCTGAACACTGTGAGCAGGACGCACTGACTACACTAAATGTAAATAGCAGGAACGGATCTAGCTGAACACTGTGAGCAGGACGCACTGCACTAAATGTAAATAGCAGGAACGGATCTAGCTGAACACTGTGAGCAGGACGCACTGACTGCACTAAATGTAAATAGCAGGAACGGATCTAGCTGAACACTGTGAGCAGGACGCACTGCACTAAATGTAAATAGCAGGAACAGATCTAGCTGAACACTGTGAGCAGGACGCACTGACTGCACTAAATGTAAATAGCAGGAACAGATCTAGCTGAACACTGTGAGCAGGACGCACTGCACTAAATGTAAATAGCAGGAACGGATCTAGCTGAACACTGTGAGCAGGACGCACTGCACTAAATGTAAAGAGCAGGAACAGATCTAGCTGAACACTGTGAGCAGGACGCACTGCACCAAATGTAAAGAGCAGGAACAGATCTAGCCTAATCTAGCTCTCAAATCAAATGACACTGTCTGTCTCTCTCTCTATCTCTCAGCACACCGGAACACACTACACAGGGCCGCCGTGCAGGCGGCCTTATATAGTGTGGGGCGTGTACTAAATCCCCTGAGCCATAATTGGCCAAAGCCACCCTGGCTTTGGCCAATTACAGCTCTCTCTACTGACGGCGCTGTGATTGGCCAAGCATGCGGGTCATAGTGCATGCTTGGCCAATCATCAGCCAGCAATGCACTGCGATGCCGCAGTGAATTATGGGCCGTGACGCGCCACACGAATTTGGCGCGAACGGCCCATAACGTTCGCAATTCGACGGACGGTCGAACAGCCGATGTTCGAGTCGAACATGGGTTCGACTCGAACACGAAGCTCATCCCTAGCCAGTAGCCAATAGCTGCCCTAGCGTGGGTTTTAGTTCGTCGGACCAGCATACAGACGAGCGGATTTTTCGACCGGACTCGAGTCCGTTGGAAAGATTTGAAGCATGTTTCAAATGTAAAGTCCGTCAGATTTTCGACTAGAAAAGTCCGCTGCAGGTCAGATGAAGCCCACACATGATTGGATTGTCCGCTGGAATCGGTCCTTTGGACCAGTCCGGTTGAAAAGTCCGCTCGTGTGTACGCTGCATAAGGCTCCACCAAAAGCCAAGGTCGCACCAAAGGGCAAAGGAAAGACCCCTGGCACAGATCAAGAAGATACCTTCAGAACTAACCAAAGGGAGGTCTTCCAGGATTCTACAAGAACTTGGGTGATGGATTCAAGGCTCCAAGTCATGTTCTGGTCCTAGATGGCAGAGGACATCTCCTTGGTCGTCTTGCCACCATTGTTATATATGGAAAAAATGCAGTGCATGTGCAAAAGAAATATATAAATGTAATTAAAATGGTGAGATAGTGCTAAAAAAAAAATGCATGCCCCTGTTGAAGACCCCTAGGTCGAAACGCGTCGGGTTCATATACCACTCTCCATGTTGCCCATTTGTTTTTATTCATCGTGATCACGTTTTAAATTGTTTATGGTTGTTTTCTCAATAAAAACACCCTTTTACCTGCACTATGTGGAGGCATATCCTTTTTGTCTTTACATTCACTGCATGAGGCCCAGTACCTCCAACCGCTTCTTTAGTGCCTTTTTGGAATCTCCTTTTCCACGCTTCGGCCGTCCTTTGTGAGGACCCATCTGGTTGTCTTCGGAGATCTATGCAGACCACAACCCAGAGGATTGGAGAGTCCAGACCTTCCACTTTACGTCATTGGTGACAAACTGCGCATGCGATTCCCTGTCGCTGACACGGGAATCCACAGGATCTGGTAAGAGTCTTTTTTGCATTTCTACTTATTGGCTCATCCTGCTGGGAAGTCGGTTTAAGATGCAAGGTGACTTCTGACAACCATCAGATTACCACCACCCCTTGGAGTACCCACACCTCCTGTGCAGTTGGACATTCACACCCATTTATGGACATTATGTTTAACTCACCCTTGGGTAATTTTTTTAGTACTATCTCACCATTTTAATTACATTTATATATTTCTTTTGCACATGCGCTGCTTTTTTTCCATATATAAGTTTACTGTTTTTGTGAGACTGTATGCAGCAGCTCTCATTTATCTTATCAGTTAGCGCGGTGTTTTACATTTATTTTGCCACCATTGTTGCTAAGCAAGTTTTGCTTGGACGTAAAGTGGCTGTCGTGAGATGTGAAAGTATCAACATTTCTGGCAACCTTTACCGCAACAAACGCAAATACCTTGCTTTCCTGCATAAACGTATCAACACAAACACTTCCCGTGGTCCATACCACTTCAGAGCACCTAGCCGCATCTTCTGGAGGACTTTAAGGGATATACTTCAACACAAGACTAAGCGAGGCCAGGCCACTCTGGAGCGACTGAGGTCTTTGATGATATCTCACCTCCTTATGATAAGAGGAAGCGTATGGTGGTCCCTGCTGCCCTGAAGATGATGCGCTTGAAGCCAACACGCGAGTTTGCTCTCCATGGCCGCCTTGCCCATGAGGTTGGCTGGAAGTACCAGGCAGTCACTTCCACCCCAGAGGAGAAGAAGAAGGCAAAGTACCAGGCAGTCACTGCCACCCTGGAGGAGAAAAGGAAAGCAAAGGCCAAGCTGCACTAAAACAAAAAGAGGCTGGTCATGAAACTGAAGAAGCAATCAGCAAAGAATGTTGAAAGTAAAATTGCAAAGTACACAGATGTCCTGAAGAAATATGGTGTCCCCTTCCCGTGGTCCATACCACTTCAGAGCACCTAGCCGCATCTTCTGGAGGACTGTAAGAGGTATGCTGCCACAAAAGACTAAGCGAGGACAGGCTGCTCTGGAGCGACTGAGGTCTTTGATGGTATCTCACCTCCTTATGATAAGAGGAAGCGTATGGTGGTCCCTGCTGCCCTGAAGATCGTGTGCTTGAAGCCAACACGCGAGTTTGCCCTCCATGGCCGCCTTGCCCATGAGGTTGGCTGGAAGTACCAGGCAGTCACTGCCACCCTGGAGGAGAAGAGGAAAGGCCAAGCTGCACTATAACACAAAGAAGCTGGTCATAAAACTGAAGAAGCAAGCAGAGAATAATGTTGAAAGTAAAATTGCAAAGTACACAGATGTCCTGAAGAAATATGGTGTCCTCACTTAAACATGCCCACAGACCTGGAATAAAATATTTAGAAAAAGTAAAAAAAATAAAAATTAAAAATGGAGAAACTGTTTATTTACCAGATTTAATTGTAATAATCTGAAGCCCCAGATGACCCCACTACTGGCTCAGAACATTTCTGTGTGCACAATGGCTGACATTATAAGGGTCGGCGTTCGAAAAATAAAATGTAAAGTCAAAGTTTTAAAGCTTCTTGTGAGGCTGATGAATTATTAAGAGACAGAAACTCCTACGTACGTCTGGGAAGGAAGGATGACAGTGACAAGGATCGGTTCTTCTGTGTCTTGTGCACTAAGGAACAATAGCAGAGGAGGTTTGCAACATAAAGAATATAAAACAGCAAGACTGGAAAAAAGAGAAAAAGGAGGAAACATTCACATTGTAGATTTCTCTTTTTCATTTCCAATATCAGTACCGGATTCTGACCAATGGCCGCAATGGAAAGCCAAGCTCCGCCTTCATTTATGTCTTTTACAAGAGACAGACCAACCGCCGGACTTCATTCCTTGCAATGAAGAATCCAGTTGTAACAAGATCTCCACAGATGGATTTTATAAAATATAACAAATGTATGTGGGATATCAATAAAAGATAAATTGTCTATTAGGTCTTAGATGCCCCCCCCCCCCCCCAATTAAATGAAAGGGCCCTCGTGGGCCGCTGAGGCAGCCTGGCAGGACTAAGTCTTTGAAGGGTATATCCAGGCAAAACCTCTCATCTTAGTTTTGGAGGGAGGGAGAATGGTTAGACCCTCTGTCAATGTTTTATTGTTGTGCATGTCCCCATTGGGAAGATCCCATTGGTATCCAGTTGAGGACACTGGACATGCTGCACACCCCCCAAAAAAAGTCCTCAAAGTACACAGGCTGTGTGTAGTATGACCAGTCCTTCTGCTCCTCGGCTGCACCCCTTCCCCCATCCCCCACCCATATTGCTGTCAATATTCAGCTCTGACAATGAAGCCAAGAGTTGCTGTGTACATACTGCAGCTGTCAAAAAATGACTGTCTGACTCAACACAGTTCAGACAGGAGATAGAGAGATACAAAGTAACATTGTTTATAAACATTGATCAGATGAGAGATACAAAGTAACATTGTTTATAAACATTGATCAGACAGGAGATAGAGATAAAAAAGCTGGATTGTTTATAAACATTGATAAGACAGGAGATAGA